>JAZGLO010003218.1:2900000-3490000 GCA_036873155.1 Biomphalaria sudanica | reverse complement strand
GAAGTTTCAAAAATTATAACAAAGCATGGAAAACCTTTAAGTGACGGTGATTATATCAAGGAAGCAATGTTAGAATGTGCGTCTTATTTGTTTGAAGACTTTCAAAACAAGGATAAAGTCATTCAGAGAATAAAGGATTTGCCAATAAGCCGAAACACGGTTAAAGCGAGAGTTATGAAATTGTACGTTAATATTCAAGAACAAGTAAAGCCTATATCTATTTGCCTTGATGAAAGTACTGATGTGACATCGTCCGCTAGACTGGCCATCATTGGCAAATATAGCAAAGGAAATGAAATACACGAAGAACTTATAAAATTAGCAACTTTACCAACGACAACCACAGGTGCAGATATATGTCAAACTGTTGTGACTGAACTCAGAAATACAGGTGCAGATATATGTCCAACTGTTGTGACTGAACTCAGAAATTCAGGTGTAGATCTAAAAAAAAAAAGTTTCTGTTACAACTGATGGTGCTCCAAGTATGACTGGAAAAGATGCAGGTTTAGTTACTTTGTTTACAGGACATGTTGGACACCCACTAATAACTTTTCACTGCATTGTGCACCAATAAGCCCTATGTTTAAAAAAAAAGGCTGAAAGGAACTTGAAGACATTATGAAATGTGTAACAAAAACCGTAAACTTCATTACTGCCCGTGCTTTGAATAAGAGAAAATTTGAACAGCTGCTAAATGAAGTTCAGTCCAGTTAGGCTACTCTGGCTTATTAATGGACAACAACGTACGTTGGCTAAGCCGAGGTCACGTTCTGAAACGGTTTGTGGAATGCCTTGATGAAATTCGAATCTATATGGATGATAACAAACAAAATTGCTCTGAATTGACAAATGTTGACTGGCTTATCAGACTAATGTTGTTTTTTTTTACCGATTTTTCATCCCATTTAAATGAACTAAATACGAAGTTGCAAGGTTTCGGAAAATCTGTCAATCAGGCATTTGACATCTTGACAGCATTTGAGAAAAAGTTGAAGATTTACAAATGTGACATAGAGAAGGAAGAATTAAAATATTTTAACAAACTGAAGAAATTTAAGATGATTTAAAAGTTCATGATACTACCGGCAAAGATTGTTCTTAGAGATAATTGAAACAACTGCTGAACAATTTTCACTGCGTTTTGAACAATTTCGAAAATTCGAGTACACCTCCAAATTTATAAAATATCCAGATACAGTAGATTTTGAAACTCTGGATTTGACCATGTTTTCTTGGATGGGATTACACGACTTTGAAATACAACTTGTTGAGTTTCAGTCCAGCGCAATTTGGAGACAGAAATTTATTGACTTACGAATACGACTGGAATTAATTGAACGTGAACGGTTAAATGGATCATTAGAACCTCAGATATTAGCAGAAAATGAGATTCTTCAAGTTTGGAATGACTTGCCTAAAACTTTCATTCTCTGATAAAAGTAGCAACATCCATTCTGTCAATTTTCTCGTCTACTTACTCATGCGAATCTTTATTTTCTACAATGAATTATATTAAATCAGATGCCAGAAGTTGCTTGACCGATGAACTAAGTGCGGCGTGTGTAACTTTGAAGAATACACGGTATACACCAGATATCAAACTGTTATCATCTACCACACAACAGCAGAAGTCGCACTGATTGACCTGCCCTAGGACTTCAAATCTGTAGGTCAGGATAATAAAATTGAATAAACAAGTATGTTACGTATCTAGGCATTGTTTTGTTGACGGGTAGGTTGTCTGCCCCTTGTGTAATAAGTTTTTTTTTATTCGTCAAGCCACACAGACAGTGACCGGTCCTTGACCTATGTGTGTACCTCTGGTTGAAAGGAGGGTGGTTTTTTTTTCTTTTCTTCTGTCTCTTTGAAGAGCGTTCTAGATCTGGGTGTTGATGACTTTCTGTTCTAGAAATTACTAGATATCGAGGCGTGGTAGATTATATAAAGACCGCTCGCGTAACGTTGACGGACAGACATACGGAGACAGCCGTGAGACAGAATAGCGGAGACATTGCGTGACCCGTGCGTGGTATACCACTTGATCGTGTAAGTTAAGATTTTTTCTTTTTTCCAAGGCCTTGCTTGCTTGTATTTGTAATTACATTTTCAAACTCTTGTATTGTAATATTTTTACATGCCATTTTTGTAAAAGGGTTTTGGTCAACCTTCCCATTTTGTATTGAGTAAATGTTTGTTTATTTTTCTTGCTTTATGTGATTCAGTTAAAAGTACTATTCGAGTTATATTTTATTAAACATTAAGTTGATATTTTACCTTCCGATTTCTTGTGTCATTTTTTTTTTGTTATTCATTGTAAGTCTTTGATTAAATTCAGACTTAAGATAAGTGACACAACTACCTTTTTTCTCTTGTCACGTTCCCCTAGGCAAGCCATTTAAAAGTAGAATTCAATTCGTAATACGTGACAAAAGAAGTTTGAGGGCTTTCGTCCCGGATATTTTTCTGAACCTATTTTCGTCTTACTTGAGTAATTTTGTAAAGGCGAAGTTGACTTTAACAAAATTTTTTTTTTGTGTCAAAGAGTCGGAAGTAAAGTATCAATAGTATTGACCAAACTCTCTTAAGGTTTTTTTGTTGTACTGATTTTGTACTGTATATTTACATTGTATACATTTTTTTTTGCTTGTAATAGTTGTTAGTTAGCCATGGATATTCAGGTTTTTCTTGCAAATCCCTCTGTGGAAGAGCTTGATGCTTTACTAGGAAGGAACTGGTCCTTATTTCTAAACATTTAGGATTAAAAATAAAATCAAATGCCCTTAAACAAGAAATCAGAGATAATATTGTAATCCATTATGTAGACGAGGAAGTGTTTTCTGAAGACCTTTTAGAAACCCTTAGACCCGATGAGGGTAAATCAGATTTAGAACTTCAGATAAAATTAAAACAAATGGAAATAGAAGCCCAGTTAGCTTTAAAAGAGAAGGAAATTAAACAACAGGCCGCACAAAAAGAATTAGAGCTTGCAGCGGCTAGAGAGCAGAGAGAGCAAAAAGAAATAGAAATGAAATTACAAATAGAGTTTAAAAAATTAGAGTTAGCTGCTAATGTAAGACCAGATTCTTCCCCTGCCAGTCATACTGCTGAAGCAATAAAATTTTTGAAAATAATTCCACGCTTTAATGAAGCCACAATTGACAATTATTTTCCACAATTTGAACTTGCTGTGAAAAATTTTAATGTACCTGAAACTTTGTGGCCCACTTTGCTGCAAACAGTTTTGACTGGTAGAGCTGCAGAGGTATTTTGTTCTTTGACCATTGAACAACAAAAAGATTATAATGTTGTTAAGGCCTTAATTCTTAAGGCATATGAACTTGTTCCGGAAGCTTACCGAAAGCAGTTCAGGGATTGTCGCAAATCAGATGGCCAAACCCATGTAGAATTCCTGCGGGAAAAGGAGCGACGCTTTGAGAAATGGCTCACTTCCAGGGAAATCGGCACCGACTTTGCAAAATTCAAGAACCTAATGCTGATGGAAGAGTTCAAGAGTTGTGTGCGGCTGGACGTCCGTACGCATATAGCTGATCGTGGCGAGGAAGATGTGCACAAGGCTGCAGTGTTGGCAGACGATTATATAATATCACATCAATTTGCCAAGTATACGACGGATGTCAAGCCAAAACAAGTCAAACAGCCTGAGTCCACTGCTAGCAACTCCATCAAGAACAGCAGTACAAATGACAGAAAACCTACTACAAGTAAAGCTACTTGTTCCTACTGCAAACGAGAAGGCCATAAAATTGACGATTGCTGGAAATTGAGGAAGAGAAACGAAAAAGCTCCTTCAAAAGTCAGCGCTTGCACAGTACAGTGGTCGGCGAGGTTTACTCCCTCATCATCAAGTCATATCAAGAATACCTCGACACCACCTGTTTCAAATGTATTGACTGTACAAGACTCTCCGAAAATGTCTCCACGGTGTTCAAATGACTCAACAGCGAGTTCTTCAAATTCATCTTTACGATGTTCCAATGACTCAACCAAGAGTTTTTCAAATACATCAAGCCGATGTTCCAATGACTCAAACAAGAGTTTTTCAAATACATTAAGCCGATGTTCCAATGACTCAAACAAGAGTTTTTCAAATACATCAAGCCGATGTTCCAATGACTCAACCAAGAGTTTTTCAAATACATCAAGCCGATGTTCCAATGACTCTATCCAGAGTTCCCATAATACATCATCCCGATGTTCCCATGACTCTATCAAGAGTTCCCATAAGACATCACCCCGATGTTCTAATGACTCCATCAAGAGTTCTCCAAATACATCCAAAAGATGTTCTACTGACTCAAGAAAGAGTTTCTCCACTGCGTCTCCTAAAGATGTCAATGACTTCAGCGAGAGTTCGACCCAAGTCCAGTCTGCATCAACCAAAATTGATGTTTTATTAGAGGATTTTAAGCCTTTCATTTCGGAAGGATTCGTATCACTACCCGGTGATTCTACAAGTCTACGACCTATCACCATTTTGAGAGACACAGGTGCCTCACAATCGCTACTTTTAGAGGGTATCTTGCCCTTGTCAAAATCATCATCGACTGGGAAGAGCATCCTGTTACGAGGCGTAGAGCTTGGATGTATAGATGTGCCTCTACATCTAATCGACATAAAGTCAAATCTCATTACTGGACCGGTTGTTGTAGGTGTCCGACCAACATTACCATTGGAAGGCATCTCGTTGCTGTTAGGCAATGACTTAGCAGGTGGAAAGGTGATAGCCGAACCCATCGTCACTCAAACACCCGACTTATCTGCCACACCTGAGGAAGACCTAGAGTTATATCCAGCGTGTGCAGTAACAAGGGCAATGAGGTTGAAAGCATCTCAAGAAGAGAACGTCATCAAGGCCAACAGTAACCACGATGATGTGGACTTGAGCACCACATTCTTTGCTTCTCTTGAAGAAGAACCAACGCCAAATTCTGAAAAGCCGGCATCAACTCGAAAACAGTTGATTGAGGACCAAAAGAAGGATCCAGAGCTCGCCAAACTCCGAGAAACCGCAATGACATCACAAGAGGCAGAGCTAGCATCAACGTGCTACTACATCCAAGATGATATGCTCTTCAGGAAATGGAAACCTCCAGAAGCATCCAACGAAGAAGAATGGAGAATATGCCATCAAATCGTGTTACCAGAAAGATACCGAGCGTACATCATGAATCTGGCTCATGACACACCAATGTCAGGTCATCTCGGTATCCACAAGACATACCACAAGATTATGTCACACTTCTTCTGGCCACGTTTGAAGAAAGATGTCATCCAGTACTGCCGATCCTGTCATGCCTGTCAGATGGTTGGCAAGCCAAATCAAAAGATCCCTGTTGCTCCTCTGAAGCCGATTCCAGCCTTTGAAGAACCTTTCAGCAGAGTACTTATTGACTGTGTTGGTCCTCTCCCAAGGACAAAAGCTGGCAACCAATACCTGTTGACCCTTATGTGTGCTTCAACTCGTTTTCCTGAAGCTATTCCTCTAAGGAACATAAAAGCATCGAACATTGTAAAGGCCTTAATCAAGTTCTTTACTCTATTTGGTCTACCAAAGTCCATCCAATCGGACCAAGGAACGAATTTCACGGCCAATCTTTTCAAGCAAGTCATGACTCAGTTGGGCATCAAACACTGCATGTCGAGTGCGTATCATGCCGAGTCGCAAGGCGCTCTTGAGCGATTCCATCAGACTCTCAAGAACATGATCCGAACCTATTGCTTTGAGCACGAAAAAGACTGGGACGAAGGAATCCACATGCTGCTGTTTGCAACCCGTGAATCCGTCCTGGAATCGTTGGGATTCAGCCCTTTTGACTTAGTCTTTGGCCATTCGGTGCGCGGTCCCTTGAAATGTATAAAAGAGACTTTGTTGTCACCAACAGCCACTGAAGGACTTTTAGACTATGTAAGTAAGTTTAAAACTAGACTTTATGATGCTTGTGTTCTGGCCAAAAATAACTTACAAAACACCCAATCCAGCATGAAACGCTGGTATGATAGAAAGGCCCGTGTTAGAGAATTTTCTCCCGGGGATAAGGTGCTTGTATTTTTGCCCATACCAGGTCAACCCTTGCAAGCCAGATATTTTGGTCCCTATGAAATTGAGACCAAAATTAGTGACCTCAATTACACAATCAAAACTCCTGACCGTAGGAAAAAGACTCAGCTATGTCACATAAACATGCTGAAGCCTTATGTATCTCGGCCAGATCACTCAGAGAAGAGTAATTGTGTTTTAAATACAGTCAAAAGTTGTTCAAATAGCCGTGTTTCTCCTATTGATGATGATATTGTAAAGGAGAAATTTGGACAATACAAAATACCTAATTCTTTTGTATTACAGAATTTGGATGTAAAACTGTCTCATCTGTCTTCGACAGAAAGGCCAGTTATCATGAAACTCATTAATGAATTTAATGACATTTTTTCTGATGTACCAAAACAGACTAATGTTATAATGCATGATGTAGATGTTGGCGAGGCTACTCCAGTCAAGCAGCATCCTTACAGGGTCAACCCTGAAAAACTTGCCATACTTAGGTCAGAAATCAAGTATATGCTTGAAAATGACCTCATTGAACCAAGTTCCAGTAGCTGGAGCTCCCCATGTGTCTTGATAGCTAAACAGGACAAGACTTATCGTTTTTGTACAGACTACCGTAAGGTAAATGCTGTAACAAAGACCGATTAGTTTCCTATCCCTAGGATAGACGATCTCATAGATCGTATTGGTGACGCTAAGTACATCACCAAAATAGACCTACTTTCAGGTTATTGGCAGGTTCCCCTGACTGATAGGGCAAAGGAAATCTCCGCCTTTGTCACCCCTGATGGTCTGTACCAGTACAAAGTGATGCCATTTGGCATGAAGAATGCTCCTGCCACTTTCCAGAGAATGATAAATGCCCTGCTTGCTGACATGGAGAATTGCCACGCATACATAGACGATGTAGTAATTTTTAGCCAAGATTTTTCTAGCCATTGTAAACAACTGCATTGTCTTTTTACTAAACTTTTACATGCAAAAATTACTGTAAACCTGAGTAAGAGTGATTTTTGCCAGGCTTCCATCCAATACTTAGGCCATATTGTAGGACAAGGCCAGGTGAAACCTGTAATGGCCAAAGTAGAAGCTATCCAAGCTTTCCTTATTCCTGCTGATCGGAAACAACTCCGAAGATTTTTGGGAATGTCTGGATATTATAGAAAATTTTGCGAAAATTTTTCTGTCATTGCCAGTCCTTTAACAAACCTCCTGAGAAAGAACGTCCGATTTACTTGGACGGATGAATGTCAGAAAGCCTTTAACCAAATTAAGCAGATATTATCTAGCTCCCCCATTTTGATGGCTCCTGACTTCGGAAAACCTTTTAGGTTAGCTATTGACGCCAGTGACACAGGTGTTGGGTCAGTCCTTTACCAAGAAGATAATTTCCAAGTAGAGCATCCTATTTGTTTCTTTTCCAAGAAATTTAATAGACATCAAAGAAATTATTCTACTGTGGAAAAAGAATGTCTTGGGTTGATTCTTTCTATACAACACTTTGATTTTTATATCAGTGGGTCCAGATGGCCACTGGTTGTATTTACTGACCACAATCCCCTTACATTTATCCACAAAATGTCTGGCAAGAATCAACGACTTCTCAGGTGGAGTTTATTTTTACAAGAGTACAACCTAGATCTTAAACACATAAAAGGCAGCGAAAATGTTATCGCCGATGCCTTATCTAGATTGTAAAAAGTATTTTGATGTATATATTTTTTTTATATATATCATGATAAATACATTCTGTAATGTAAATATCATTTTTTGTAATTATTCTAAAAAGATTTCCATTTCGTGGAAATGTAAACTTTTTATTTTTAGGAGGGAGGTGTTACGTATCTAGGCATTGTTTTGTTGACGGGTAGGTTGTCTGCCCCTTGTGTAATAAGTTTTTTTTTATTCGTCAAGCCACACAGACAGTGACCGGTCCTTGACCTATGTGTGTACCTCTGGTTGAAAGGAGGGTGGGTTTTTTTTCTTTTCTTCTGTCTCTTTGAAGAGCGTTCTAGATCTGGGTGTTGATGACTTTCTGTTCTAGAAATTACTAGATATCGACGCGCGGTAGATTATATAAAGACCGCTCGCGTAACGTTGACGGACAGACATACGGAGACAGCCGTGAGACAGAATAGCGGAGACATTGCGTGACCCGTGCGTGGTATACCACTTGATCGTGTAAGTTAAGATTTTTTCTTTTTTCCAAGGCCTTGCTTGCTTGTATTTGTAATTACATTTTCAAACTCTTGTATTGTAATATTTTTACATGCCATTTTTGTAAAAGGGTTTTGGTCAACCTTCCCATTTTGTATTGAGTAAATGTTTGTTTATTTTTCTTGCTTTATGTGATTCAGTTAAAAGTACTATTCGAGTTATATTTTATTAAACATTAAGTTGATATTTTACCTTCCGATTTCTTGTGTCATTTTTTTTTTGTTATTCATTGTAAGTCTTTGATTAAATTCAGACTTAAGATAAGTGACACAACTACCTTTTTTCTCTTGTCACGTTCCCCTAGGCAAGCCATTTAAAAGTAGAATTCAATTCGTAATACGTGACAAGTAATATTGTTACTAAGCTGTTTTTATACATGAAGTTGATTTACTGGTTGTACCACTTCTTTTATATAGCGCGTCACTAGTAGACCTACTGGGCACGCAACAATCTTCATTGTTTTTAAATTGAAATTAATTGGCACTCGCACTGAAAAAGGTTCGCCAGCCCTGGACTATGATTTGATTTTTTAAAAAAAACTAGGTAATACGCTCTTTAGATTATAGTTTATTTTAATTACATATGTCAATATATTAATATGTAAAAGGTAATTTAAAAAAAAACAACGTAAAGCTAACATTCAAATAGAATAACATAAACCTTTTTTTTAACAATGAAAACATTGACAAAAGTCGGTCGTGAGGACTGCTCTATGGGTCCATCACATGCACTCTATAGCGCGGTTATGAAACCAAGTTAGTTTCACGAACATATCGGAATATCCATGAATAATTATCAAACCAAATAGATCTACTATTCGAAGTGTAGTAGACAAAAACAAACAAAATAAAAACGGCTAAGTTAAATATGTGCTAGTACAATGCTAGAAGCCTCCTAGTATATAAGCTCATATTTCAAACAGTCTTGTGAAACAAGGGATGAGCAATACGCTACACACTTAGTTGAAGTTCGATGGACTTGGAAAGGGAGACAAATTGCACGTTTTGTTCAGCTTTTAAATACAATTTTAGATTTATATATATATATATATATATATACATATATATATATATATATATATATATATATATATATATATATATATATATATATATATATATATATTGAGGAATAGAAAGATTCATCGGTTAGCGACGATTTATAAAAGGTTAAAAAAAAAAAGGATTGTCTTCGGAATTGTGCATTTTGTTGATTAAATCATAGACTCTTTTATTGAGATGCTTAAAATATAAGTGTTTTACAATCCCACTATACTTGCTTGTCGTCAAATGAAGTACTGCATAAGGACATCGATGTCAATGCAATTCACCAAACAATGTTGTATGAAGAAATGAAGATTCGCTTCAACGATGTAATAAATTTAAACAATGAAATGTAAATGACAATTTGTAAACATCTGTCACTGATGATCATATTAAGTTGCAGGAAAATAAAATAGATTTACACAATTATGTCTTCAGTAAAAAGAATGTTCACATAGGTAAATAGACTGGAGGAAGCCACTAGGGGAGACCTTCGCATTGTTTTGTTTTTGGCGAGACACAAGTTTCGCATAAGCTTAATTTCCTTTTTGGTGAATTCAGCAATAATAGGCCTAATATTTATATAAAATAAGACCAAATTTACAATTAAACCTATAAAAAGGTAGGCACTAATATTCAATAATTTAAAAAGAATTATTTCAAAGATTTGAAGTAAGTCATGACAACGAGATTAATTTTTATGTATAATCACTGTAGATAGATAGATAGATAGATAGATAGATAGATAGATAGATAGATAGATAGATAGTTAAATCGGTTATGTTATATAATATATATTAGATTATATTATAGATTATATATATGTGTGTGCGTGTGTGTGTGTGTGAGAGAGAGAGAGACAATGTGTGTACACTAGCTCTACAAGTAACGACCAGTTATTTACAGCATCAAATGAATCAATCAACGACATTTTCTTCAACTTTGCCTTCCGACGCTCCTTTATTAGTGGGGGCGCAGTCGGAATTTTTTAAAGACAAAATACGAAAAAGGGGCGGTAGGCCGAAAAAGGTTGAAGACCACTGCTTTAGGCGCTCAACTAACACACGACTCAGCAAGGCAAGAGTCGGGGTTCGAACTCTAGTCCCCTTGAGTAGCATCGCCGTTTCGTTTTGTTTTTTTTTTTTTGTTTTTTTTTTGGTGGGGGGGGGGGGGGGGCTTGGTTAATTATCAATCAATGTCTTCTTTTATTTTCTTCCCATTTTATGTAATTATTGCTATTTCATGTTGTTGTTGTTTTGTTGTGTGTGTGTGTGTAAATAAACTTAACCAATTTATGCTGTCATTTAAAAAATATGTTTGAATATTATTTTTTTATTTCTTAAATAGGAAAAGCTTTATTTTGCATTCATATTGTACATAATCAGTGGCGTCAACTGGGTGGTGTTACTTGGTGCGGTAAGTTCAGTGTATCAACCCCCCCCCTCCCTCAGTTTTCCCCTAAAATCTTCCCAATAAAAAATTGTTGTTAAGTTCTTAATGTTAGGCCATAACCCAGTGAGCTAATTCCCTGCACGCGTTGATAGTTGAGACTGAACGTCAAAAAGAGTGTTGATTCTATTTTAAAATTTTGTTGTTTTTGACATTTTATCCTTGGTTATTGCATAGATTTTAAATTCGAAGAATACTTAACATCAACTAAACATGCTTTTCTTAGTAGACTTTAAAGAGCTCCTAAAGGAAATAGTTAAACATTACAGTCAGGGGCGGACTGGATATCAAAATCGGCCCGGGCATTACCACATAAACCGGCCCACAAATGGCATGTCATATATTTTCGGTTGGGGGGGGGGGTAAACCCCCTCCGCAATTTATATACATGTATATATATATCAGTGTGTGTATATGTAAATAATCTTCATTACATTCTTTTAAACGTTTTTTCTACTCTAGAATACTCTCTTCCTATAATTAGTGAAAGGTAGTACACACCGCCAAGGGACACCTACAGCTAGGAAGTCTGGGGGAGCCCCGTAAGCTCCCCCAGTGGTTTTTTCGCCCTGGATCCAAGCATTATTCCCGTTATTTTAAGCTTGAAAAAATGCATATTCTGAGGTATCTACAGTGCAATTAGCTTGCTACTCTTCCGCTAAAAAAAAAATCAAAAACTAAATCTTCTATTCACTGGAGTCCAGCGACTGGTAAAAAATAGTAAAATGCTTTACTTTTGTATTGGAAATGTGTGTTGGGGGGGAGGGGACCACAAAACCCCTTTAGGCTACGCTCATGAAATTTGGTGACTTTAGTTTTTTTTAAGTTGGCTGCACTGGGGAAGTAAATAAAGTTTCCCTTTCAGACAATGAGATCTGAGGCCAGTGAAGGTTTGAATTCCTCCCCTCTCAGCTACGCCCATGTGTTTTATCATTCAAAATATATAAAGTTTGATAACGCATCTTAAACTGGATGTATGCTTTCGTAGGCTTACATGATATATTCTATTTATAGATCTACATGTATGTAGTCTGAAAACTATAAACACTACAATAGCAGCCTTAATGAGTTTCAAACTTTTTGGTATTACTTATAGATTACAGACGTTTCTTAAAAAAATAAAATACTTAGGTCCTACGCACTTCACGTGTCAATCTAGTCATGCATGTTGAACTGTGACTTAAAATATGCTAAATCATTGGTTTTCCTGCCTGACAACCAATTCCTTTAAAGTGGTATCACCACAAATACAAAACTAGTGGTCAATCGAGCCGTCATCCTCCTCTACATTGCTCTATGCCTCAGAAACATGGATAGTGTACAGTTAACATGCAAAGAAACTGAATCACTTCCAAATGACATGTCTGTGAAAAATACTGAATGTCAAATGGCAAGACAAAATACCAGATACTGAAGTCCTTCCAAGAGCGGGTCTGCAAAGCATCCACACACCCTGATGCAGTCCCAGCTGCGATCGGCAGGACACGTATGCAGAATGGAAGACCACCGCATCCCTAAACGACTCTTGTATGGCCAACTAAGCGAAGGAAAGCGCTCTTAAGGTGGTCAAAGAAAACGCTTCAGGGTCACCCTCAAAGCTTCTCTGAAGGCGTTCAGCATAGACCCATCCACCTGGGAGACAGAGGCACATGACAGAGCATCATGACGTCGCGCTGTGAAAACCGGCGCACAGGTTGCTGAGGAAAAGAGAACAAAGCTGGCAGAAGAAAAAACGCCAGAGAAGAAAAGCAAGGCCAATGACACTAGCTCCAGCTGGAATAACCTGCCTAGTGTGCGGCCGAACATTCCGGGCTCACATAGGTCTCACCAGCCACACGAGGAGACATAAAACCCCAGTGCAAAGCCCTCAGCCCCCTGGGAGACAAAGTGGTCATAATCGAACTATGATGGACGAACTATATATATTCCTTTAAAAGATAAGAGAAAGCAGAACGGTTAGAGAGGTACTTCTAAATGTGAAAAGCTCTTGCTTCGTCGTAGTACATTCTCAAAAACGAGATTTGTATATGAATATATTATTTAAAATATAAATGATTCTAAATATCGGATGTGACAGCGCTATATAAATTATTGTAATTATTGTAATAATTTTCATCATCAATGACTTCATACTAAGCATAAGTTTGCCGTTAATCACAACGGTATAAAATTGATTTAGATCTAGATTTATGTTTTAATTAAATAATTTTTTTTTTGTAAGCCTTAAGTGTAGTATTTTTAGATCTATGTTATTACAAATAAACAACAAGAAACTTACTTTTTCTTTTCAAATCGCAGAAACTAGAACTACTGATTTTGTACAGTAGTTACGCTGAGGTTGTCAATTGTAGTCAAACTGAATTTCCATTAGATTGGATCAATAAAAATTATCTTATCTTATCTTTATACCCATATTGAGCTATGAATAAGTTGGGTGGTTTGCAATTTCGCGGCTGTGTGTATGTGTTTAAGTTAACTTCTATTAAGTTTTGTTAAAGAGCTAATTGTCTCCCCTTTTGCCGCGTTATTATCAATGTTTTCCAACTTAACCTCTCCCATCCCTCTTTTTCGTTAACTTTCATGGAACCATCAAAAAAACGGGTGAGGGAAGGAGCAAAACAAAAATAGGAGTGCCATCAAAGGCCCATGCCGACCAGCAAAATGATCAGGAAAAACACAGTCTCGAAGACATCAAAGTAGTGTTGAAGGCCAAATGATAATACGTACAGTGTTTAGTGTAATTCTTAAAATTATATTCTTGTTGAATTTCAAACAAAATTAATTGTAATAATAATTAAAAAAAACAACAAGAAAACGTGTTCGGGCCTTTGTGTCTTGTTGCTGTCACATTTTTTTAAGTTGTCTGCATTGATTATTTTTCTTTGGTCACTACCAGACCGGCCCATTTGGTACCGGCCCACCGGGCATTTGCCCGTTTGCCCATATAGCCAGTCCGCCCCTGATTACAGTGCTAGTTTTGTAAAGACGACGAATTCATTAATCGGTACAAAATAATAATCTATCTATATATATATAATTCTCTTCATGGCTCAACAGTTTGGACACCAAGAAGTAAGGGAAAGATCACTCTTTTATTTCTGAAAGTCGTACTAGAGTTACCCAACGAAAAAAAAGAGGGGGGGGGGAGAATAAGTAGTATTCACCCGTCACTAAATAGCAGGGCCGGACTTAACCATTGTGACCAAGAAGAAAGATCACTCTTTTATTTATTTCTACCCTACGTAACTTTAGCAGCGAAAAAATAGAAAAAGGGGGGGGGGGGGGGAATTAATCTACTCTGTATTCACCCGTCACTAAAAAGCAGGGCTGGACACAACCGTTGTGAGACCCTATGCGAAACGGATTTCGCGGGGCCAAGGTTAGGTAGGGATACGGATAATAAGTAAAAATTAAGATTTGTATTAGAAAATAAATTCGTCTTTGCATTTTATTATTTTTTTACTACGTTCAGCCTATTGGGTGTCACCCGGTGCGGCCCGCACCCCCCGCACCCGCCTAGTGACGCCACTGTACCTAACTCCTCTAGATAGTTGTTATATCATCATCATCTTTCCTTTGCGTTCCTCGTGAAACGTGGGGCCTCAGTAAAAACACGCCAAATCATTTGTACACAGCGGACATTGAATAAAGAGTTGGTCTGTTCTAGAGACACAAAAATAGCATCTGTGTGTTTTAACTCTCAGCAGATCAGTCTTAATTGTTTAATGCGTTTCCATTTTCCGTTAATGATAATTGCTGTTTGGTCAATAAAAAATTATTGTTCAACGAAAACTGAATATCAGCTGTTCAAAACAGAACATTTACACTTATTGTTGACGTCAGGACGTCTACTTTCAGTCTCGGCACACGTTCTAGATATAAGGCATTGGTTTGTCAACTTTAACTTGAGAAGCATTCCCCTAACAAAAGAGAGGGTAGGTCGTCTGTAGATGAGCTGCAAGCCCATTGTTTGACAGACGCTGGTTGGAAGGGAAAAACTTTTAACTAAAATGTTTACATTAGGTTTTCAAACATGACGCTTGAGGTTTTGCCCATCTACAGCAATGAGGTTCAAATCCTACTTTTCAAAAGTAAAGTTCCCCTTTCAGGCCTCGCCATCTATGGAGCAGAAGACATGTCAGGTACCCGTTCGAGTTGGGTGGATTTTAAGTCCCGAAATAAGAAATCCCAGTCTTCACCGAGATTCGAACACCTGATCCTCTCGGTTCGGAAGCCAAGCGCTTAACCCATCAGACACCACGCCCCTAAAGTACTGGTGAGCAAACCTGGGATTGGATTGAGAGTAATGTCAGTTATCTGTGAAGAAACTGTGCGTCTATCACACTCTTCTTTGCTTTTTTTTAAATACAATATGATCGATTCTTTTAAATGACTTGATACATGATCAATTCTTTCAAATGACTTGATACATGATCAATTCTTTCAAATGACTTGATACATGATCAATTCTTTCAAATGACTTGATACATGATCAATTCTTTCAAATGACTTGATACATGATCAATTCTTTCAAATGACTTGATACATGATCAATTCTTTCAAATGACTTGATACATGATCAATTCTTTCAAATGACTAGCTACATGATCATTTCTTTCAAATGACTTGATACATGATCAATTCTTTCAAATGACTTGATACATGATCAATTCTTTCAAATGACTTGATACATGATCAATTCTTTCAAATGACTTGATACATGATCAATTCTTTCAAATGACTTGATACATGATCAATTCTTTCAAATGACTTGATACATGATCAATTCTTTCAAATGACTTGATACATGATCAATTCTTTCAAATGACTTGATACATGATCAATTCTTTCAAATGACTAGCTACATGATCATTTCTTTCAAATGACTTGATACATGATCAATTCTTTCAAATGACTTGATACATGATCAATTCTTTCAAATGACTTGATACATGATCAATTCTTTCAAATGACTTGATACATGATCAATTCTTTCAAATGACTTGATACATGATCAATTCTTTCAAATGACTAGCTACATGATCGATTCTTTCAAATGACTTGATACATGATCAATTCTTTCAAATGACTTGATACATGATCAATTCTTTCAAATGACTTGATACATGATCAATTCTTTCAAATGACTAGCTACATGATCGATTCTTTCAAATGACTTGATACATGATCAATTCTTTCAAATGACTTGATACATGATCAATTCTTTCAAATGACTAGCTACATGATCGATTCTTTCAAATGACTTGATACATGATCAATTCTTTCAAATGACTTGATACATGATCAATTCTTTCAAATGACTTGATACATGATCAATTCTTTCAAATGACTAGCTACATGATCGATTCTTTCAAATGACTTGATACATGATCGATTCTTTCAAATGACTTGATACATGATCGTTTATTTCAAATGACTAGCTACATGATCAATTATTTTGAAAGAATTTTACTTGATGCTCACAAATTTTCTTTGTCTGTAGCTTCGCAAAAGTTGAGATGCTTCTTAGTAATTCACGCCAAGTTCCTTCGTCAGAAGCGATATCTCCAAACTACTTTTCAGATCTGCGATCTTTATGTCCTATTTAAGTTTTATTGGCTGTTAGTCATTATGTATGTTTGGTTGGCATTGATTAACCACAAAGTCTTATCTATGAACATAACTAAGTCTGCAAGACCTTCCTCTGGCATTGATTTGCCACGATGTCTTGTTGGTGAACATAACTAAGTCTGCAAGACCTTCCTCTGGCATTGATTTGCCACGATGTCTTGTTTGTGAACACAACTAAGTCTGCAAGACCTTCCACTGGCATTGATTTGCCACGATGTCTTGTTGGTGAACATAACTAAGTCTGCAAGACCTTCCTCTGGCATTGATTTGCCACGATGTCTTGTTTGTGAACATAACTAAGTCTGAAAGACCTTCCACTGTTTCTTCCATTGGGGGAGGAATAGGGTATCAGGGAGAGGGTCTCTGTGCTGTCTTTACAAAAGTAAAGGGATTCTAACTCGTGCCTCTATAAAGTAACCTGTTTCAAAAAAAAAACTTACCTCCCTTGAAATTTTTCATTTTAAAAAGTGGTGTATAGTTTCAATGAGAAAACTGCTTGCCTATTTAATTAAAAAAAATAAATATTCACTTTCAGAAAATAAAAAAAAAAGTAGCAGTTGTACTATATATTTGCAAAATCATGGTATCGGACTTTCAATATATTTTTTAGTTTCTATTATCTAAACTTGGTGGACGGACGGACGGACAGGCGAACTACATGAAAGTAATAGTTGCTTTTCCCCTTTCGGAGGCCGCTAAAAATGTCTCTTCGTGTATGAACGAAATCACTATTAAATATTAATTACAATATTCCATATTGTAATTGAGTAGGTCTTCCAAGCTCTACATTTTAAAACGAATCATATTATCAGCGCATAATTAAACACACACACACACTTTTTTGTTCTGACACTCTACAAGAAATAACATGTTCTAAGAATCTAAGATTTACGATGCAGGTCCAAACTAATCCCCTCACCTGCGATAGTGAACTCACCTGTTTGTAGAGATTCAGTTATGAGTTTAAGAAACAGACAATTAATCCATTGAATGTGACAGTCTAAAGAATGTGATCAGCGACTCGAAATAAATCTTCTTCATTTTGTTCTCTCACTTTATATCTCTCTATCACTCTCTCTCTCTCTCTCTCTTCTCCAATGCAGAAAAAAAAGAAGAGCTGTACCTATTGATTTGAAAATGTTTTAGAAAGAGTGTCTTCTCTAGGACAGCCTCTCTATTTGTTGCGCTGATAACTTCTAGTGACTAGAGACGAGGGTTCACGAGACTTCCGTTTGAGCAGAAAATGAATTTGTTTTCATGACAACTTCTTGGGGACAGAAAAGTGAGGAGTGTCTCTAGTCCTTCTCTTTTTTTCCTCTCTCGCTCTCTCTCTCTCTGTTTCACTCAGTCTCTCTCTCTCTTTCTCTCTCATTGTCTCTCTCTCTATTTATTTCTCTCTGTCTTTGACTCAATTTAAAGAGCAAACAATGAAGAGATTCAGTCATCAAACAACATTAACTTCACATTCTGTTTGATGCCACAAGTTTCTGGCTTTTTCTTCTAACTTGATCCCGAGTTTTCTTTTTTTTTATATTATAGTTTACTTTTTGTATGTTATAGTTTACTTTTTTATGTTATAGTTTACTTATTTTATGTTATAGTTTACTTATTTTATGTTATAGTTTACTTATTTTATGTTATAGTTTACTTTTTTTATGTTATAGTTTACTTATTTTATGTTATAGTTTACTTATTTTTATGTTATAGTTTACTTTTTTTTATGTTATAGTTTACTTTTTTATGTTGTAGTTTACTTTTTTTATGTTATAGTTTACTTATTTTATGTTATAGTTTACTTATTTTATGTTATAGTTTACATTTTTTATGTTATAGTTTACTTTTTTATGTTATATTTTACTTTTTTTATGTTATAGTTTACTTATTTTATGTTATAGTTTACTTTTTTATGTTATAGTTTACTTATTTTATGTTATAGTTTACTTTTCTTATGTTATATTTTACTTTTTTTATGTTATAGTTTACTTATTTTATGTTATAGTTTACTTTTTTATGTTGTAGTTTACTTTTTTTATGTTATAGTTTACTTTTTTTATGTTGTAGTTTACTTTTTTATGTTATAGTTTACTTTTTTTATGTTATAGTTTACTTTTTTTATGTTATAGTTTACTTTTTTTATGTTATAGTTTACTTTTTTATGTTATAGTTTACTTTTTTTATGTTTTAGTTTACTTTTTTTATGTTGTAGTTTACTTTTTTTATGTTATAGTTTACTTTTTTTATGTTATAGTTTACTTTTTTGTCTCTTATTAATTTTTTTGTTTTGTTGCGAGTTTTAAAAAAAAATGTTGCGAGATATTATACTTGTAACTAAATGTAACTTTGCAGATAAATGTAAATTGCAAATGTAATTAGTAAGAGAAATGTAATGTAAGTAAAAGACATTTGAGCAGTTTGTTAGGGAAATGTTACTTGCAATAGATTTTTAAAGTGAAATAACAGTTACTTTGGGAGAGAAATGTAACTTATAGGTCAGAGCAATATTACTTGTAAGAATAATGTACATTGTAAGCGAACCTGTAAGAGATGTGTGACTTGAGACATGTAAGAAATGTGTGACTTGAGACAGGTAAGAGATGTGTGACTTGAGACAGGTAAGAGATGTGTGACTTAAGACATGTAAGAGATGTGTGACTTGAGACAGGTAAGAGATGTGTGACTTGAGACAGGTAAGAGATGTGTGACTTGAGACATGTAAGAGTTGTGTGACTTGAGACAGGTAAGAGATGTGTGACTTGAGACATGTAAGAGATGTGTTACTTGAGACAGGTAATAGATATGTGACTTAAGACATGTAAGAGATGTGTGACTTGAAACATGTAAGAGATGTGTTACTTGAGTCAGGTAATAGATGTGTGACTTAAGACATGTAAGAGATGTGTGACTTAAGACATGTAAGAGATGTGTGACTTAAGACATGTAAGAGATGTGTGACTTGAGACATGTAAGAGATGTGTGACTTGAGACATGTAAGAGTTGTGTCATTTGAGACACGTGTGACTTAAAGAGATGTGTGACTTGAGACATGTAAGAGTTGTGTGATTTGAGACATGTAAGAGTTGTGTGACTTGAGACATGTAATAGATGTGTGACTTAAGACATGTAAGAGATGTATGACTTGAGACATGTAAGAGATGTGTGACTTGAAACATGTAAAAGATGTATGACTTAAGACATGTAAGAGATGTATGACTTAAGACATGTAAGAGATGTGTTACTTGAGACAGGTAATAGATGTGTGACTTAAGACATGTAAGAGATGTGTGACTTAAGACATGTAAGAGATGTGTGACTTGAGACATGTAAGAGATGTGTGACTTGAGACATGTAAGAGATGTGTTACTTGAGACATGTAAGAGTTGTGTGACTTGAGACATGTAATAGATGTGTGACTTAAGACATGTAAGAGATGTATGACTTGAAACATGTAAGAGATGTGTGACTTAAGACATGTAAGAGATGGCTGCCTGGTCGTGCGGTTTGCACGCTGGACTGTCGTTCAGATTTATCGATGGTCCCGGGTTCAAACCCTGCCCGCTCCCATCCCCCGTCGTCCTGCGGGAGGTTTGGACTAGGAAGTAATTATCTTCAACTCTGAAGGAACATCCGAAACATGTAAAACAAACAAACAAGAGATGTGTGACTTGAGACATGTAAGTTTGATGTAATTTGTAAAAGAATATAAATTGAGGCATACAAAACATTAGATGGTAAGAGATGTGTAGCTTTCTTTAATAAGAATAGAGCTCAAAACATATTAAGGAGTAATTTGTTTTATTATTTTATCAGATAACATTCAGATCACAACAATTTAACAAAACATAAAATATCAACACAAAGTTTCTTTGGTTTTGAGATGTAGATAAAAACACATTCAACTCAATTTCTTATCCTATACATAAAAGTTTTTTTTTTAAATTACATGCATATCAATACATCCTATACAGAATACTTTCTATGTACATTTTTCGTTCAGGTTAATTACACATTAAAACTCTTATTGAGTCAATCTTATAAAACAAATAAAAATGTTACTTTTTAAAAACTATCCAACATTCATTAGTTTTTAAGAGAAAAATATTCACTTTGTAAGTTGAATGACACATGTAGTGTCTTTTTTTTAAAGGTATTTGTTTATATTTTTTTATAATCATGAGTTAGTCATACATTTTTATTGTCAATAGTGGGAGATACTTTAAGCATTTCTTTATTGCTACTATAAATAATTATGCATATTCTATTATATGTTTAAAACAATCTAAAAGACAATAGCAGCAATATTATTCATGATACTGTGTTATGGTTTTCGTGCTTCTTATACACTATAGATAATGATGTCCTTTCTAGGGTTGTCTCCCCTATTTGCCTGCCTTCCCTCCATCTCTGCATTTAATATACAGGCCTACGTCCTTACACATACTTTAATTGTATACACGAAAATTACATGACTGCACATGACTGAATGAGTGTATGTGAATTCTATATTTTCTTTTAATTAGAAGAATTAAAAAAAAGGTATTTGGTTCTAAACAAGTTTGTATCATATTTTGTGCTGTATGTATTTACTTATTCATTTCTATCTACACATATACAGGTTAATAATACAACAGTTCAATGTAGTTTACAAATATGTTTATCATATCAACAATATTAAATTACAAACATAACAAATAATACAATGAAGGTATTGGCTTTCAGCTCTGGCTTGATTGACGAATGAATAATTTATATATACAAACATTTACTGTAAGAGTTTCTATGTTTCCCAACCTATACTTTTCCAGGGTCCACGACTACCTCTTCTGTGTTGGCTGCTGCTGTCTCGCTGACTTTTGGTGTTGAAGGCATGTTCTTGAGGTGCAGAAAGCAGGCTACCATGCTCATAGTGTTTAGAAAGATGCCAATCATCATCAGGCCAAGGCAGAAGCTGACTTTCAGATCCGTCCGGAATCCGGCCCTGATTATGATCAGGTTCTCAATGTCGTTTTTCCCAAGGGTGGGGAACAGAACGACCGTCAGGAAGCCCGAGATAGCTGAGAATGAAGACATGAACGTTAGATGAGTGGATGGATAGATGGATCGATAGATGAACGGGTGTGTGGATGGATGCATTGATCGATAAGTGAGTGAATTACTGGATTGGTGGACCGTCAAGAAGCCGGAAACAGCTGAGAGTGAAGAGAGGAACGTTAGATGAGTGGATGGATAGATGGAAAGATGAAGAATGGATGCATTAATGGATAAGTGAGTGAATTACTGGATTGATGGACCGTTAGGAAGCCCGAGACATCTGAGAGTGAAGAGATGAATGGTAGATGTGTGGATGGATAGATGGGTGGATAAGAGATGAATGGATGTGTGGATGGATGCATTGATGGATAAGTGAGTGAATTACTGGATGGATGGATGGGTGTTTTGATGGATGGATGCTGATGGATGAATAATAAGACTGGTTGATTGATGATAATTAATTTATGAAGAGATGGATAGAAGAATGATTGACAATAGGTACAAAGAATAAAATGAATGTATAGTTAGGATATATTGATAAATGAATTACGACTGTATGAAGACAGAGTAAACTATGAGGATGTATGTGGATGAATGGATATATGTGGATGAATGGATATATGTAGATGAATGGATATATGTAGATGAATGGATATATGTGGATGAATGGATATATGTGGATGAATGAGGATGATTGTAATTGTGGAAGAAATCAAGGAAGGTTACATTAATTGACCTGTCTATGTATGGATCACTTACCCTCAATAAGATAAAACAGTATTGCAAATCCTGGGAACAGAATGTTCTCCTCCTTCGATCTCACGATATATTTAAAGACGTAAATAAATAGAAGACCCGCTGGAAAAATGGAAGTAAGTGTTGCAAAGCCAAACACTTTGCCGAGATATTGTCCAGCTGAAAGTCAAAGACAAAGTTTTCATCAATTCCATCATGTTTAATCAATAATAGTCGAGCTCATCGAATTCATTCAACTGTAATGTATAATATAATGGAATTTAAAGTCCTAACTACAAGATTATTTTTCTGACACCAATAATAATGTTTAACATCTCATCTTTAAAAACATGCGAAACTATCTTCTACTTCTAGCCAGCCTTTCGCTGCTGAGCTGTAGGCTGTTTTGCAGACTGTGCCAAGGAAAAAAAGTGTGTTTTCTTCAGTTGTTCAGCACTGCCATTCAGAGTGTCGGTTAAGTGTGGCTGTAATGGCAGTAAGGTCTGCCTGAGGTGAATTAAAATGGGACATTACAAAAAGATACCGATTCACAGTTTCATAAGAGTGAACCCACTGTCTACACAGGGGTGTGTGGAATTTATTTTATTTAGGTGGTAATTTAAAGGTGTGTGTCCTGTTCTTAGTTGGAAAATAGTAGATTGATCTTGGCGGGTGAGGACATTGATGCCATCAAATTCAATACTGAGGCCAAACTTTTAAAAGAGACGAGGACGATAGGAATTTCCTATGCGCATCAGCAGACGATCTTGTGGGTTTCACTTACGAGCATACAGTGATATGATACCACAGATACAAACATCTTTTAGTCCTGGACAAACCTATAAATATTTTTTTTTACCAACCAGAGGGTGATACTGCTGCAGACCTGTCTGTTTATACGAAAATTCTGCAGTGGGCTATGTTGAGTAACACAAGACAAATTTTTATTTTCCTTTAACGAATCTCGATTCTGGCAGTGTAAGAGAATAACCTAACAATATGTTGTTGAGAATAACCTGATTATATGTTGTTGAGAATAACCTGACTAAATGTTGCTGTTTTTTTAACTCACCTCCTACATCATTACTAAAGCAAAAATTTTCTCCGCATGTTTCAAATATTCCAGCATAGACATGATCAGGTTTTTCTCCGTAGGTAAACCAGCCATTGACACACATAGAGACTAGAACAAATAGCCATCCTAGAATTCCCAGCGCGAGTCCTCCAATGATCTGTTTCTTGTAAAGTTCCATAATTCCTATAGTGAGTAGAACATTAAGAATAGTATTGTAATCTATTGTAATTTATTTTCTGAAGAGTTTTCACGCTTGATCGTGACTTGAGTTATTTGTACATAAGTTGTAAGAAATGTCATTTTCAAGGCCAATATTTTAAATGCAAATTAAATTTGTGTTAGTATGGTTTACGGATACTCTCTAGTTCAAAAGTAACATAAGCAACTTGACTTTTACTTGACTTAAGTCATTTGATGTAGTCTTCAACATCAGGGGCGGCTCGACATTAAAACTTCAATTTTATTAAAGGGGTATAACTGTTGTATTGTTTACTGTACTAGTAGTACATATTGATGACGTCAAGGGCAAATATATATAGAGTAGAGTGACTGTTGCGGAACAGTTTGCTGCTACTTTTAGTTTTAAATTATTTGCTCCGTATTGGTTAGACCTATGGAAAAACTAAAAATACCTAGGCATTGCCCATCCATTGTCCGATAAAAATAGACGCATTGTTAAGTTTTGCAAAATATATATTTAAATTTTACATTTAAATCGACTTAGATATGGTCAGTTACAATTACGGAACAGGATTTTTTAAGAAGTCACAATTGCGGAACACGGTAAAAATGTCGGAAAAAGGCCTATATAAAGTCTTATATAATACATGAACTCCTTATTCTTTACATTTTTTTTTTATTAAAGCTAAAGACACACATTATCACTTCTAGATTCTGTACCTCTTCTTTAATTGTAATTAATTGTGATTTTAATTACAAGGTTTTATTTTCCACTATTCTTGGATTTTTTTGTTATATTCATATTAGGCCTATATATATATTTGATATTAGGATTTCTCTGTGCTCATTCTGGACGTCTGGTAATTATAAATTCTATATATGTAATATTATTCTCTAAATGGTTTTGAATTTATGTATACTAATGCAAACTCATATTTAAATTCCGATAATCTAAATCACTATGTAAATATTAAGCTAAATGCGCAGGTCAGACGTATAATATCTATTGTGTTGTACAATTGTGACTATCTTTAAAAAGGTAAAAACTGGTTTAACACCTCCCAATTTTTTTAAATTGAATTCCTAGTAGATTGCTATGAAATTACGTTTAAAGCTCTGTCCTATGCGGTTCTCCTGGTACGTGAAAAAAATGGACGATTCCACACCTGTCAACTTTAACCTGGGGTCAAAATTAATTTCTTTGCTCTGAAAGGAAAACCCTTATATTGGAAATGTAGAGAAATGGACCATGCGCAGTACCGTTACAGTAGTTGAGCAGAAAATGTCAAAAGAAAGTAGATTTTAACTAATTTCAATGAGCTGTTCCGCTAACATGCCTGTTCCGCAATAGTGACTCTACTTTACAAGCACGCCTCCGAGAAGACATGTTGGAAGAAAAAGAAGATCCGGACACATATCTTTTTGAAGTCGAACCTAACTTGCTGGAACAGATCACCAGTAGCATGGCAACTATGCAGGAACAGATGGCAGCTATGAACTCGGGGCAAGAAATCACCAATTCCAAGATAGATGTCATTGCCTCGGGAATCAAAACCGAGTTATTGGCCATGAACCAACGCATACCTGCTGTGGAGGAGAGAATCATTAACTCAGACGTTCGTTCAGATGCTAAAACCAGAGAAAGGAGCCTTGGTGGTGATCATGAGGACCCATTGAAACCTGAAGAAGCCGTTGAGAGACATATGCAAGTCGAGAGATACCAGCCAGGTCCGAACCTAACAGACCTTGGTCCAGCTGCCAAGACTGGAGAGGAAAGTCCTAATGATGGTAAAGAGAATCCAAGGCAGTCTGACATTGACGTTGATGGACATTTGAAAGACGAAAGTCATCGACAAGGTCTGAAACCAACAAGCGATTGGCCCGATACTGAGACGAGAGAGAGAGGTCCCGATGATAAAGAAGAAAGCCGAATGGAGCCTGAAGCCGAAGACGAAGGACCATTGCACGAGGAGTGTTACCAACCTGCCCCACGAGCATGCCCTCCAGACAGGGATGAAGATGATGACCTGTCCCACAATTCCCTGCCCTGTGGACTTGAAGCCCATCCCAGTCCTTCTTCGCAAAGCCCTATGAAGTCACCTCTTTGGCTATCGATCTTGGTACCCCCAGCCCGTACATCCTATACTTCTCCATGTGTCGAGTGGCTGTCCTCAGTACCGACCGACAAGAGAGCGATGCAACCACAACGTCACTGCAACAAGAAGACGATCAACTGGAGGAAAAGAAGAAGGCGTCGTTTGCGTAGTCCAATGTGCATGGTGATTCTACCAAGAAATAACTGCAGCCACATGAAGACCAACTGGCGGAGAAGAAGAAGAAGGCTACTTTTGTTGAGTGCAACATGGATGACGATGCGACAACGACGTCCATGCAACCAGGTGAAGGCCAATTGGAGGAGAAGAAGGAAGCGACCATTGCTAACTGCAACATGGATGGCTCCATCAAGCTCAAGAGGCAAGCCAACTGCCACTGATCGACCCCCGCCTGCAGCGATGAAACTTTACAGATATATGTCATGATGTTGATTCTGTCCGGGACGGACAGATCTAAGGAGGGGGCAGTGTTATAAACCTGGTGGTGGCACAAAGAGGGGTAGTGGTGTGTGTGTAGTCAGCCGACGCAAATCGCCCCAGGCCAGCGCTAGACGAGCGGTCAACCGTGACGAGTTACGACGATCGGCCGAGACGAGTGTCAACATGATTGTTCAGGAAGGATCGACATCGTGAACAGAGCTCAGTAGCGTCACGAGAGTTGTAGTCATCTGACCACCTAGAAACGTCGAGCGGCGTTCTGTCCGGTTCGAGAAGGCCAGTAGGGACCCTATATAAGAGCAGAGGTGTCGCAGTCAGGTCGGTCGAGAAAAGGGGCTCAATACAGCAAGGTTCAGAGCCCGGTTCACTACAGTCCGGTCGATTACATCGATTACATATATATATATATATATACAATACAGTTTTGTAGATTTTCCTAAATATCGTTCTGCGTAATGAAAACATATCTACAAAGTGTTTCCAAAACTTTTTCCATAACGAAACAATTTGCTTATTTTTTTTGTAGAGAACTTAATTCACGTGGTGGCCTGCTAGTTAATTATTCCAGTTGTTCGTGGAACACCAGGCCTCATAGAACACCAGGCCTCATAGAACACCAGGCCTCATAGAACACTAGGCCTCATAGAACACCAGGTCTCATAGAACACCAGGCCTCATAGAACACTAGGCCTCATAGAACACGAGGCCTCATAGAACATTAGGCCTCATAGAACACCAGGCCTCATAGAACACCAGGCCTCATATAACACCAGGTCTCATAGAACACCAGGCCTCATAGAACACTAGGCCTCATAGAACACGAGGCCTCATAGAACATTAGGCCTCATAGAACACCAGGTCTCATAGAACACCAGGCCTCATAGAACACCAGGCCTCATAGAACACCAGGTCTCATAGAACACCAGGCCTCATAGAACACCAGGTCTCATAGAACACCAGGCCTCATAGAACACCAGGCCTCATAGAACACCAGGTCTCATAGAACACCAGGCCTCATAGAATACCAGGCCTCATAGAACACGAGGCCTCATAGAACACCAGGCCTCATAGAACACCAGGCCTCATAGAACACCAGGTCTCATAGAACACCAGGCCTCATAGAACACCAGGCCTCATAGAACACCAGGCCTCATAGAACACTAGGCCTCATAGAACACTAGGCCTCATAGAACACCAGGCCTCATTGAACACTAGGCCTCATAGAACACCAGGTCTCATAGAACACCAGGCCTCATAGAACACCAGGCCTCATAGAACACCAGGCCTCATAGAACACCAGGCCTCATTGAACACCAGGCCTCATAGAACACCAGGCCTCATAGAACACTAGGCCTCATAGAACACCAGGCCTCATTGAACACTAGGCCTCATAGAACACCAGGCCTCATAGAACACCAGGTCTCATAGAACACCAGGCCTCATAGAACACCAGGGTTCCGCGGAACAGCGTGGAAAATACTGGTCTAAAAGATCAATTAGATACTATAGAATTTATGTTCCTTTTGAGCAATGTAAAAATTAACTTTCTACGCTTTTAGCTTACAGCGCATACAAAGTTTAGTATTTGGTTGGCAGCAGTGAATTTTTTAAATAGCGTGCTTGACAATGTTTAGAAAAGAGAATTTACGGTAAAAATCTACAATTTCAAATCAATTGCGCTATTTGAACTACACATTTAGTCGCATTGAGGTGCTCTTGATATGTAGAGGCTTTCATTGTTTACAGGGGCTGAAAGCATACATATAGAATGAATCCATGTTAAAATGTTGTCTCTTGACTGCATTTAAGTACTAGCTGTTTCCTGATGTCATTTTGGTGTCCACTACAAATGTTTGGCCGTTTTCTAGTGTCACCAAATCTAGACAATTAAAACCTTTTATCAAAACAAGGCTTTTTACTTACGTTGAATCATTATGAATTTGGAATTGATCAGTCAGTCAGCTATCAACATAACAAAAAGTCCATACAAAATTACAGAAAGCGTTAGCTAGCTGTTGAATAAGGGAGACACGATTGTTTGAGTGTTCTATCCCACCATAACCATGTCCTCAGTCCTGCTGTTTGAAAAATAAGGCGGATTTTTTGATAAACTAGGCCTACTTAACATTTCGACTTCAAACTTAGTGCAGTCAGGTGTCGTGTCGTGTGCGCTGCGGAATGTCTTCATGATGTTGGATAGTTCAGAGCTCTCACGCTGACAACCTTGCCGTTTAGGTTAGTGCATAATAATTGTCATTTCTGAAGGAACGAGTCAGATTTAAGTCAAGTGACTGTATGCAGTCAAATCTTGATTTTTACAAGAACGTATTTCAAGTTGAAAAAATAAAAGTGTGTCGCAACCTAACCACAGAAGCCTGCCAAAGTATTTAAGTTGAGTGTTGATAACTTGAGTACAGAATGAAAAAATAAAAGTGTGTCGCAACCTAACCACAGAAGCCTGCCAAAGTATTTAAGTTGAGTGTTGATAACTTGAGTACAGAATGAAAAAGTTAAAAATCAAAGATTTTCAATAGAAGCTATATATAAGAAAATGTATTAGATCTATTCATTCGAGTAACACATTAGGCTCTATTTACCTGAAGGATTTGTCCAAACAGTCACATTTATTTTTCCACAGTGTCGCTTGTTGGTTTGAAGTGTCTGCTGGGATGTCTGCGCTTTCTTTTATTCATCTTGCGGTCCTATTGACTTTTTTTTTTTAAACGGTGAACCTCCTGCCGCTTATGTGACCTGCCTTTTGTCTTAACATCCGTCTCAAGGATTCCGTCATACATGTGGCCTACAAAATACGTAACATGCGCAGATTGTTTTATTTACGTAGCTTCATGTCCTGGATAAAAGTGTCCACTTTATGGGCATGGGAAATTTGGAGTCGGTGGACGGTTATACCAAAATAATTCGTTCAAAAGAGCATATGCGGTTTTTAGGGGTAGCAAACAGGGGCGAACATCTAATCAGGATGTCCAGGCGGTCGTCCTTGACATTGCCCTAGTCCTTGCGCCTGATCCTGAGTTGACCCCGCAGTTTTAAAATTCTTTTGTTGCCATTAGCCTTTACAACTGTACGGGACCTCTGCCACGAATACTATTGTACCGTGCGTATCCGCATTCTATTATATCCTACAGATCTGCATTTTTGTGTACTCACTGTGCAAATAAATATGCGATCTATTGTACCGCTCAAAACGTTATACAATATGGACTGAAATAATTTGTGCTGGGTTTATTTAAAAACGAAGATTTGTTACTCATAAATGTTGAAACTTTTCTGATATCTTTACCTATCACCAAAAAGGCTTTTAGCGTGATATTGTAGGTTAGAGTCTGGGTTAGGCCCCGTATATAACACACGCCCAGGGCCACTCTTAATGATAATGCCGCCTCCAAGTAAGCATAAAGGTCAATCTCAAGCAATTATTAAATCCAAAAAAAAGGTGAGATTTCAGAAACTTTATGATTATGTTTTCATTGTGCCACCCAACACAGCGTGTTAATAATCGCTTGAGAACGAGTAAGAAGAAGAAGAAATAATCTCAAACTAACTTCAGTAAATCTAAATAGTTTTCACATTCTTATTGACCCAAAGTTACGATCTTGAACCAAACCATTTTCAATGCGAGACGGCAGACGACACACCTCCAAATCTGACGTCACTTTAATCATTTTGTTTGTCGCCAACTAAACAACAGAGGTGGGTCAGTCAGTCAATGTCTTGTTTGTTGGCTGTATCCTTGAATAAGACTTTCCCTTTAAAACAACTAAAATAGTTTTGGCGGAATTCCCTATTGTATACCTCGCATTCCTTGACTAGTGGAAGTAGGGCATAGTGCACCTCTCCCTTTTTTAAATGGCCTAAACAGACCTTTTGTTTTCTAGATGTCCTTTTATCATAAAACACCGAATCAGCGAGGTAACCACTTTGATTTTAGGTAGAGTTTAAATCTCAGTATTTTATTGATACATTAGAAACACTTCTTGAAAAAAAAAACAGTCTTCATTAATCACTGGCGGATCCAGGGGGTAGGGGCTATCGCCCCCCCCCTCCACTCGGCCGACCCCCCACCCCCCGAATGGGGGCGGACGAATTTTAGTATAGAATTTATACAATTTGTATACGAATTTATTATTTATGTTAATATTATATACTAATTATTTATATTTCAAACTATTTTAAGATTATTTTGCCCCCCACTTCAACTATGTTGGCCGATATGGTGGGGTCGGGAGGGGGCGATGGTATCAATCCCGCCCCCTCCCCCATTAACTTTCGAGTGGGGGGGGGGTCCAATTTATTTGTTGAAATCACAGCTTGCTAACAGAATCAATTAAATATATATTTGATTAAAACTTGTCATTGGTATTTTAACCGATCTTTATATTATGTCGTTCTCCTGTTGGCCGATGGGGAGGGGGGGGCGAATACCTCTACTGCCCTTCCCACTCTAGCCCTCTGAGTGGGGGGGGTCCTATTTTTATGGAGAAATCATAGTATGTGAACAAAATTAGTCGAATATCCATATAATATAAACTACGTATTGAAATGTGAACCCATTGTATATTATGTCGCACCACAATCTAATCTCAAATTTTATAATTAGTAAATATAAAATAAAAAAAAAGGTTGTACCAGGTGAGAGGGGCGATACATGCAATCAACTTCTCCCCATCGGACACACCAATACATTTTCTTTTTGTATTATAGTTAAGAAATTACAAAATAAAATAAAAATCTATCACTAATATAATTTATACACGCTATAAATTAAATTGTTATTTCGAGTCGCCCCACCCCTATTCTTTAATGCCAAAATGCAATCATTAGCAGAAATTATAAAAAGGAGCGAGGATAAATCTTTTTCACTCTACCGCCCCTCCCTTTCCAGACAGAGTTTATGTAATTTCACATGAATTTATCATAATTATTTCAAGAAAGACTTTGTTTTGGAAAAGTTAGAATTCAAACGAAATTTTTCAGCAAAAAAGTCATGATTGAGATGAGTTCTAAACCCAGATAGTCTTTTCCAGGTCGCCCAACCTTTACTACCTTTCGGAGGCGATCCTCAAAGCCTTAATCTAAATATGTGGGGTATCTTATCTTTTAAAGGAACATAACTTTTTTTTTACAATGTATTAAGGGCCTATAAATTCATATTAGAATATTTTTCAACATTATTCAAAAGGTGCTTTATAATAGGATGAATAATGAGCTTTAGGTCAGAAAATGCGTTTCTTCAGTGAAGAATGCAAAAAAAAAACGCTTGAACGTCACAGATAAATAATACGCTGGAGATGTCACGAAAATGCTTTTCTTCAATGAAGAATGCAAGAAAACGCTTTTTGCGTCGGGGCTTCACCCCGAACCTCACTGTGAATAATAAGCTGTAGATGATAGGAGAATACATTTCTTTTAGTGAAGAATGCAAGAAAACGCTATTTGGCGTCGGGGCTTCACCCCCAATACCACTGATAAACAGTGAGCTCTAGATGTCAGGAGAATGCGTTTCTGTAGTGAAAATGCAAGAACACGCTTTTTGGCGCCGGGGCTTCGCCCCGAACCGCAAAGTGGAAGCCTGAAAGCGCTCCCCCAGACCCCCAAGCTTGCAAGAGAAAAGCCTCTACATGACTGTTTTTTTTTTTTTTATTCGCCGAAGGTTGAGAAACACTGGCTTTTTTAAAAATTCTAATATATATGTATATATATATATATATATATATATATATATATATATATATATATAATGTTATAACTCTGCCATGCGCACAGACATCTAAGCTAGAAGGTACGCACTGTGATAAACTAGACTGAGAAGGATGTCAACATTAGGAAGAGAGGAGAACGATTTCCGCCCAAGTTGAGAGCCAATATGGAGAGATTGTGCCTAAGATAGAAGTTGTTTTGTGTACCTGTGATGTCGTGTGAATAAACGTTTATGTCTTGTTGCCTCACTTAAGTTATTACTTTATATATATATATATACATAATTTTATTTATAAAGCGCTGTTAACAAACAAAATGTAGGCTCAAGGCGCTGTAACAACATTACAAACACAAACACATGAGCTAACATGACAAACTAATCTAAAAAAGTTTTAAACAGATAGGTCTTAATGTTCTTCTTAAAAGTGGTGTAGCATATTGTCTGTCTGAGATCAATGGGGAGTGAGTTCCAAACCTTTGGTCCATGAACTGAAAAAGTCCGCAGACCGTAGCTTTTGAGGGAGAAACGTGGCACTACTAAAAGCGTTGAGTCCATTGAGCGCAGGGCTCTCTGGGGAACATATGGAGTAATCAGTTCTCTAAAGTACAAGGGCATCTCGTTGTTATATATACACTGATGACAAATTGTGGCGACCTTGTAATCGATTCTCGCTTTCACGGGAAGCCAATGGAGCGTGCGCAAGAGCGTAGTAGCAGAATCTTGTCTAGTTTTTTTAAGGACTATTCGAGCGGCGTTGTTCTGTATACGTTGCCGCTTGGCTATTTTGTCATCAGGTATTCCTGCTAGCACGGCGTTGCAGTAGTCAAGGCGGGAGAGTATGAATGCCACAGCTAACGTTTTTGTTGACTCCGTTGTTAAATATGGTCGGATCTGGCCTAATATGCGCAGCTGCAGATAAAGACATTTGCAGAGCTGAATTATGTGATAGTGTTGAGTCGAAGAAAACTCCAAGATTCCGCACTACATGGACAGAAGGAACATGGCAGTTCGTGATAAAGAGAGAATCTGTGCTTTCAACTTTTGAGACATTGTTCCTAGTGCCAATCTTAATTATTTCTGTCTTGTATTCGTTCATCTTGAGTTTATTTTCAACCATCCAATCGCTCACCCTTGCAACGGTACTACTGATTTTCTCTGCCAGATGCGACACCTCTGAGGGTACTGATGAATCGTATAACTGTGAGTCATCGGCAAAGAAATGGTATAAGATACCGGTTGGCCGTATGACACCGCTGAGTGGATATGTATACATATTGAACAGTACTGGGCCTAGAACTGGGGTACTCCGTACTTCAAAAGTAAACTTGTTGATTCCGTCCCGCTAACAACGACACTTTGGGTGCGTTCCGTCAGGTAGGATCCAAGCCACTTTAGGACGACTCCTGCTAAACCAAAAGTTGCAGAGAATCTGGCCATCATAATTTCATGGTCTAGCGTATCAAAGGCTGCGGACAAGTCCAGCATGGAAAGAATTGATATGTGGCCTTTGTCGGAATTGTGAAGTAAGTCGTTAAGTACCCTGACCACTGCTGTCTCTGTGCTACGGCACTTCCTATATGCAGATTGAAATTCTTCCAAGAGACCGTACTGTTCAAGATGAGAAAGAATTTGCGCTAACACGATGCGCTCTAGAAGCTTTGACAGGAAGGGAAGATTTGATACCGGGCGATAGTTTTTTAGACATTCCGGGTCAAGACTGGATTTCTTTAATAAGGGCCTGACAAGTGCATGCTTAAATTGCTGTGGTACAATGCCTGAAGTCAGTTAAGAGTTCACAATGTTAGTAATTGTGGGTACAAGCTCATCTAAACATTCAAGGAGCAAGGAAGTTGGAATGGGATCAAGGTCACATGACTTATTTGGCATCTTTAAAATAGTACTTTTGACATAATCTTCAAATACACGCTGAAACTCGCAAAAAGGAGAATTTTGAAAGATTGGAGAGTGGTCAAGCTGTGATGAGAGGGATGGCATGTCATTTCTAATCTGCTCAATCTTCCCAATGAAGAATCTATTGAAGGAATCAGGGAGTTCAGCTACTGGGATAGATGACGGCAAACGTTCGTTATTTGCTCCCCCTAACATTTCAGCGGTGATCCTAAATAGCTCCTTTGAAGAATCAGAAGTTTCGATTTTTTGTCGAATATGACTAGCTTTTGCGTCTCTAATCATACGGTTAACCTTATTTTTTTCTAAGATATATATGTGTCGATGTATTGAAAGGTACGTTCGGCACGTCGGCGAATAAGTTTGGCAGTCTTTATGTCTTCCGTCAACCAGGGTGCAGATGGCCTAACTGAGACTGTACGAGTGACAAGAGGTGCATGGCTATCCAGCAACTTTTTCAAGCAAGAATTGTAATTGCTGAGAACGTCTGTGTTGCTCTGTTGCAACAGCAAAGAGGTCACGTCCATTTTGAAGGAGGCAATATCTATGGCTTTAATATATATATATACGCTGTACGCACGTTTATGCATAGGGTTAGGGTTTACTGGGCGTTAGGGTTAGGGTTTGGAAAAAAATCGTCCCCCCCCCACTCCAAAGTTCTGGATCCGCTAGTGTCATTAATACGATAAGATCTAGATTAGACGACTTTAAAATAAGCTTAGATGTTTTCCATCAGTATACGAGGCGAAAAGCTAACAAGTGTAAGTAGTTTTAAATATATCGGAGCTATCGTTTCAGACGAAAAACAAAACCTGAACTGATGGTCAGAATTGCACAGTCTAGAGCAGCACTTGCAAAACTCAAAACAATCTGAAAAAACAAAGGCATTGCCCTCAATATAAAAATTAGACTGGTGTACTTCTTGGTCATGGCCACAGTCTTATATGCTTGCAAATCTTGGAAGATGACTGGAGAACTAAAGAGGAAGACCCTTGCAATGGAATTGGAATGCTACATAAAGATCCGCACCAGAAACGAGGAGATTAGAAACAGGATCCCAACTGTAATGGCTAAACACTCAAAGAACGCAAACTGAAACTTTTCATATCACTAGGCCCAGGGTCTCGCAAAGACCTTCCTTCAGGAAACAATACCCGGCAAAGAAGAAGAGGCAGAGAAAGCGACGGGAAGTGTTAGATAGCTAGTTTAGTAAGTTGAGTTGCGCACTTTATTACACCGACAGTGAACGTATATTTTATAGTGACGACATAGACTTTGGGGTTAGAGGTTAGGATATACTTTTAAAGATCAGTTACTGATAGAATTTCAAGGGGTTAACATCATTTTTAGTGACGGACTCGACTGTGGCCCATTCTGTATTAAACATTGTTTGAAGTTTCATTCTGAGTGAACTTAGTTATTGAGTCTTTGTCCCTGTTGCTACCTGTTCATCTTGTGGCGGATAGCACAGTCTCGAAGCTCGCAATTGTAATACACTCAACAAGGTACGCACGCATCTAGTAAAATCAAGCATCGTTAGAAATACTTCAAGTACATCTGATTTACAAATGCATCCGTTACAGAAGACAACATAAAACAATGGATGGGCCTGCCATTGAAAGAGACTCTATCCAAGCAAACTTGAGAAAGACGGTCGATAGATCATGTGTGATGCCACACAGGTTGAACAGAATAAGAGATGGATGAGGGATGGGTGATGGATGGGTGAGGGATGGGTCAGAGATGGGTCAGGGATGGGTGAGGGATAGGTCAGGGATGGGTGAGGGGTGAGCGATGGATGGGTCAGGGATGGTAAGGGATGGGTCAGGGATGAGTAAGGGATGGGTCAGGGATGGGTGAGGGGTGAGTGAGAGATGAGTCAGGGATGGGTTAGGGATGATGGGTGAGGGATAGGTCAGGGATGGGTGAGGGATGGGTGAGAGGTGAGCGAGGGATGGGTGAGGGATGGGTAAGGGATGGGTGAGGGGGTGAGCCAGGGATGGGTGAGGGATGTGTAAGGGATGGGTGAGAGGTGAGAGAGGGATGGGTCAGGGATGGTGAGGGATGGGTGAGAGGTGAGCGAGGGATGGGTCAGGGATGGTGAGGGGTGAGTAAGGGATGGGTGAGGGGTGAGTGAGGGATGAGTCAGGGATGGGTTAGGGATGATGGGTGAGGGATAGGTCAGGGATGGGTGAGGGATGGGTGAGAGGTGAGCGAGGGATGGGTGAGGGATGGGTAAGGGATGGGTAAGGGATGGGTGAAAGGTGAGCGAGGGATGGGTCAGGGATGGTGAGGGATGGGTGAGAGGTGAGCGAGGGATGGGTCATGGATGGTGAGGGATGGATGAGGGATGGATTAGGGTTTTACAATTGCATTTCTTTTTACCTTCAGGTTTCAATAAACTGTCTGATATACAAGATATCTCTTCTAAATTGTCACTCTGTGAAATTAGATGCAACGCATTTTTACGGTTTCTAAATACCATTTGCTTAAATACTTATGTGTGTCTTTTATAATCAAAATTTAAACTTATGCTTAATGATTAACTTGTTTAATAACTTATAAGAAATGATCTATACTTAAGAAGTAGATTGTCGTGACATGAATTACTAATAACGATCGTATTTAAAATTGAGACATGATAGGATAAAATGAAATGAAATAAACTTTTAACTAAGAGATGTATGTGACCATTTTAACTCATTGTTCATCATTTTCCATTTCTTCTGTTAAACAATAAAACAATAAAAACAAAAATCTTCACATAAAATGAAGCTGAAGTTAGAGATGCACTTCAAAAGAGGGCGTGGTCTTGAAAACACTTAAGATTAGAGAACTTGAGATCTCCACCAAAACACTCCCATTCCCGCAATAAATAGAAATAGGTCTCTTACAGACACGGGTATACTGTCCATATGAATAAATGAATGATATCTCCAGAATTGCATTGAAAAAACAACAGCCCCTACCAGTCTGTAGTACTTAAGTTTAACTTTTATCGGAAATTTAAATTAGTCAATTTCTTGGTGCTGACAAGTTAAACCTAAATTTGACCAATATATTTCTTAATAAACAGCCTATGAGTTTGTGTGAAAACATAAACTCACTTTATTATGTTGTTTTTATCTGTAATCGAAATGTGGAACTTTGGACAACATTTTCTCTACATTTCTCTTTCTTGAAGTTTAAGCTCATAATCAGTAGCGGCTTTAGGGGGTGGCATGTGGGGCAACCGCCCCAGGCCCCGCGCCAGAGGGGGGCACCGCGATCGGAGTTTTTATTGCCACCAACGTCAAAAACCAAATCAGTTGTCATGAGCTAGGACTTGTTATTCAATATTTTTTTGATTTCGAAATACCGTTCAGTTTCGGTAAAGACAGCATCTGAAGATTCTATGAGGCTATCATCATTTAACAGTTCACCATAAAAACACGTAGGTGAAAGCAACCAATCCAAATCGTTTATTTCGTATTTAAACATCGACGTCTAAACGGATTTTATCAGGACAATGCGTAGTGATCAAGTTTAAGCAGTATTTTGAATTGTGAAAATTGTATTTCAAAGTCCTTTATAACATTTGCAGTAACATAAATGCAACTTTTGAAAAATTGATTTTTTTAAAATGAAAATTAATAAACTGTGTTCTCTTGACTTAGGCTGGTGATACGTTCTAAGACCGCACGCAAAGGTCAGATTTTCTCGTTATTTAATTGTTTATATGTACACTATTTTCGGTATCACAAGACATCCCCAAACACTTAAAACCTCTTGATAACCATTTCCCATTTCATTAATATTTTTTACATGCTGTTCCTTTTCAAAACTCATTAAATGTTCAGTAATTTTTAAAGGTGTCATACAGCATTGTTATGTCGCATTACAGTATACAAAGCATTAGCACGTATACATTAAATATTCTGTTACTTTAGGCTGCAATGAAAAAAAATGGTTGAGGGTGTATGAGAAGGATTCCTTATTTGGTACTGTAACCTAGCCTGTATTGAACCAGTTGATGTGCTTGTACAGCTATATCGGCCAATCAGTTTCCAGAAAGTTTGGCGATGACTTAAATTTTTTTTTCCAATAGGCTACTAAGAAAACCAGTGTCACCATGTTAAAAAAAACGCAGGAGTATTTTTTTTTAAATTAATTTTTTGAAACCCCGTGGTATATCCCTTCCGCAAAAGTCTGTGAAATTGTTGGGACCACTGTAGCTCTTATAGTACACTTTGTTCTTATAGGAGGTCCATGTAGATACGTCATGTTCTATGTTTTGTAGCAAAAATAACGCCCACAGCTTAGAGGCGGACATACCGCATTGTTATTGTTACAGAGTTGGTTAAATGAATCCGTTAGCATGATGAGATTACGGTATATTATATCTTATCTTCTTATCTTATATAATACAGACGTTACTTCAAAAAAGAAGATGATTACGTCCTACGCGTCATGCATTTAGTCAAGCGTATAAACCAATGACTTAAATTCTGCCAAGTCACTGGTTTTTCTGGCTAGCTCAGGCAACCCATTCCATGCTCTAATAGCACTAGGGAATATAGCCTACCTACCCTTACGGCTCAGGGTCCCGCACACTGCTAAGGCCGCCTCTGCTCATAATTATAATATTTATTTTGACATTTACAATGTTGTAAAATCTAGTCATTAAATCGTTAGTGCTTTTCTTTAAGTTGATCTAGAGCGGCCTCGACCATTTGGTTCTCTACGAGAGTAGTACCTTCTCTTACAGTTAGTCTCCATTCTGTCCAATCTTGAGCAATTGCCCAATTTATTGATAGTCGCAGTCCTGTAGTCTTTCTTACATTTGTGTAGGTTTGTGTTAATCTTGGACGTCCCTGGGTAAAGCTTGAAGAATGTCTTTGGAAATTACTTCGTCTGGAACTAGACTGACATGGCATATAGTCCAAAACTGTTCAATCTACGCTCTAGCTAGATGCACCTATATTGACCAGATCTCACTTCCACAGAGCATAGTGCTTGCTGTAGAACATCTCCCCTTGTTCAGTACCGCAAGTTCAATTTACAACCTACTTAAGTAGACAGACTTTTTGAATATCTTTACCCCTTGTATTTTATCTACACTACATACACGCGTACACAAAGATTGAGTTCAAAACTTTCTTTGTCTGAAATCATCCTTAGGAAAAAAAAGCAAAATGTATTTTATACAATTTTTAATATCCATTTTTTTGATTTAAATTTATTTAGCTTACTGGGTTATAAAAGTTCATAGAGCGTCTAGATGTACTAAAATAAAATATAGTGGTGTAATAAGAACATGTAGTCAGGGCTTAGGAACATCTAGTCTGGGCATTAGAGAATCTAGTCCAGAAATTAAAGCATCTAGTCAGGGCATTAAGAGTGAGACCAATCATAATAGAAAGTCTCAACACTGACTTGAGACGTCGCAACCTTCAGAGCAGGTTAGAACAAGAGCCCATTTCCATGCCACAGGCCTTCTAAAATGATTGTCTTGATTAGAGCATCTAGTTGAGGCATTAGAGTATCTAGTTGTTGAGGCATTAGAGCATCTAGTTGAGGCATTAGAGTATCTAGTTGAGGCATTAGAGCATCTGGTTGAGGCATTAGAGCATCTAGTTCAGGCACTAGAGCATCTAGTTGAGGCATTAGAGCATCGAGTTGAGGCATTAGAGCATTTAGTTGAGGCATTAGAGCGTTTAGTTGAGGCATTAGAGCATTTAGTTGAGGCATTAGACCATCTACTTGAGGCATTAGAGCATCTAGTTGAGGCATTAGAGCATCTAGTTGAGGCATTAGACCATCTAGTTGAGGCATTAGAGCATCGAGTTGAGGCATTAGAGCATTTAGTTGAGGCATTAGAGCATTTAGTTGAGGCATTAGACCATCTTGTTGAGGCATTAGAGCATTTAGTTGAGGCATTAGAACATTTCGTTGAGGCATTAGACCATCTAGTTGAGGCATTAGAGCATTAAGTTGAGGCATTAGAGCATTTAGTTGAGGCATTAGACAATCTAGTTGAGGCATTAGAGCATTTAGTTGAGGCATTAGAGCATTTAGTTGAGGCATTAGAGCGTTTAGTTGAGGCATTAGACCATCTACTTGAGGCATTAGAGCATCTAGTTGAGGCATTAGAGCATCTAGTTGAGGCATTAGACCATCTAGTTGAGGCATTAGACAATCTACCTGAGGCATTAGAGCGTTTAGTTGAGGCATTAGACCATCTACTTGAGGCATTATAGCATCTAGTTGAGGCATTAGAGCATCTAGTTAAGGCATTAGAGCATCTGGTTGAGGCATTAGAGCATCTAGTTCAGGCACTAGAGCATCTAGTTGAGGCATTAGAGCATCTAGTTGAGGCATTAGAGCATCTACTTGAGGCATTAGACCATCTAGTTGAGGCATTAGAGCATCGAGTTGAGGCATTAGAGCATTTAGTTGAGGCATTAGAACATTTAGTTGAGGCATTAGACCATCTAGTTGAGGCATTAGAGCATTTAGTTGAGGCATTCGAGCATTTAGTTGAGGCATTAGACCATCTAGTTGAGGCATTAGACAATCTACCTGAGGCATTTGAGCGTTTAGTTGAGGCATTACACCATTTACTTGAGGCATTAGAGCATCTAGTTGAGGCATTAGAGCATCTAGTTGAGGCCTTAGAGCATTTAGTTGAGGCATTAGAGCATCTAGTTGAGGAATTAGAGCATCTAGTTGAGGCATTAGAGCATTTAGTTGAGGCATTAGACCCTCTAGTTGAGGCATTAGAGCATTTAGTTGAGGCATTAGACCCTCTAGTTGAGGCATTAGACCATCTAGTTGAGGAATTAGAGCATCTAGTTGAGGCATTAGAGCATCTAGTTGAGGCATTAGAGCATCTAGTTGAGGCATTAGAGCATCGAGTTGAGGCATTAGAGCATTTAGTTGAGGCATTAGAACATTTAGTTGAGGCATTAGACAATCTAGTTGAGGCATTAGAGCATTTAGTTGAGGCATTAGACAATCTACCTGAGGCATTAGAGCGTTTAGTTGAGGCATTAGACCATCTACTTGAGGCATTAGAGCATCTAGTTGAGGCATTAGAGCATCTAGTTGAGGCCTTAGAACATTTAGTTGAGGCATTAGACCATCTAGTTGAGGCCTTAGAGCATTTAGTTGAGGCATTAGACCCTCTAGTTGAGGCATTAGACCATCTAGTTAAGGCCTTAGAGTATTTAGTTGAGGCATTAGACCATCTAGTTGAGGCCTTAGAGCATTTAGTTGAGGCATTAGAGCATCTAGTTTAGGCATTAGAGCATTTAGTTGAGGCATTAGAGCATCTAGTTGAGGCCTTAGAGCATTTAGTTGAGGCATTAGAGCATTTAGTTGAGGCATTAGACCATCTAGTTGAGGCATTAGACAATCTAGTTGAGGCATTAGACACTCTAGTTAAGGCATTAGAGCATCTAGTTGAGGCCTTAGAGCATTTAGTTGAGGCATTAGAGCATCTAGTTGAGGCATTAGACCATCTACTTGAGGCATTAGAGCATCTAGTTGAGGCCATAGAGCATTTAGTTGAGGCATTAGAACATTTAGTTGAGGCATTAGACCTTCTAGTTGAGGCATTAGAGCATTTAGTTGAGGCATTAGAGCATTTAGTTGAGGCATTAGACCATCTAGTTGAGGCATTAGACAATCTACCTGAGGCATTAGAGCGTTTAGTTGAGGCATTAGACCATCTACTTGAGGCATTATAGCATCTAGTTGAGGCATTAGACCATCTAGTTGAGGCATTAGACTATCTTGTTACAATGTTTGATTATCAGATTCAAACAATTCAGTATCAGATAAAAGATTCTCAACATTCTCCCCCCCCCCCCCCAAACATGTTATTGTGCTGATCACCTAAATCCATTATAAACAACATCAACACACTTTTATGTTTCTAATTTAGACAACATGCAAATATATTAACAGTTGGTTTTTATACTAACGAATATTCTAAGAGATCAAGTATTTCAAATGTTTATTAGTTTTCAATCAACTCCAAATGTATCAATCAGACAATAAATAAACACATAAAAAATGGTCATAATTTAAAAAAAAAGAAAAGATAACATAAAAGAAAAAAAAACACTTATTATAATGGGATAACAGCAAAAATTGTTCACTACAATCATTGTAGTCAAAACATCTACAAAATGTTAATTTAAAAAAATATACAACACAAAAAAACTAAATATGTGGCAGATTAAAAAAAAATATTTTGAGACAAAGCGATGATTTCTAAAATGAAGCAAATTTACAGAATATTAGAGTTGAAGGTTAAACGTTAATTAAAAATCTTTGCAAAGCATACTCTATCTTTGCTTAACTTTGAGTTTAAAACTATCAACTATAGAAAGTCTTTGCAAAATCAGACATAAATATTTGCGCTAAAAACAAAATAGCAAGGTATAAAGCTTAAAACCAGAAACTTAATTATATTCCTTTGAATTAGGAAAAGGACATCGGTGTCATAAATAGATTTAAATGTAATGTCACAAAACACAAAGACATTAGATCTAACACTTTTGTTTTCCACTGCTATGCTTTTATTAAGTTTTACTGAGTTTGGATCATAACTACAGCATTGCACACAGCCACCAATGCTAAGAACTGACCTAACCATGCTTAGGTCACGACTAAAGATATCATTTCATTTTGAAGCATCCCATTGGATTGATGAACCATTCAAAGAAATACTAACAGCGTTTCCCCCTAACGCTGCACATGTCAGGAGATATGGCAAAATAGTGTAGTGTCCACTGTAATTTCTCATTGTCCAGTTCTGGTGGTATTTTTCTTCAGGAACAGCTTGGTAGATAAGATACAACATGACAATGAGATTCTATGTTGCATATGTTTTGATTACGACTTGATTACTTTAAATATAGCACACTGGTAATTCCTTAAACTGTCCCATTAACTCTGTTCAACTCTCCCATCAAATCTGGGTCTGGTGCATCTTTATTGTAAAGCTCCCCAAAATATTTATATAATGATATTGAGAAACTTTATAACAAGTTGGGTTTTTTTTGTGCTTTAAAAACATTTTAACACTGTCTAAAAGTAAAACTTTATAATTGAATATAGTGGCTCATTTGTGCTCTCACACATATTAATAAAATAAAATTAAAACTCACTATAGAGACATGACCAGTTAGAAAACAAAATATCACTATATCACTATTTCAAATATCATGGTACAAGAAATTCACATCTAGATTGTCAATGAATGTTTTACATCAGGAAGTGATAGAGAACTACAGAATACCAGAATAAAAAGAATCACTTAGATCTCTTCTCTAACAGAAAAAAATCAATAAATTAAATCCTCTGTGAAGTACAATCACTGGTGAGGCTTTACAAAGAAAACAACACAAGTAATCCATGAACAAAATATATATTTTAAAAAAATAGGAATGAATGAATGAAAACAAATTATTCACATTGATCCCATATGAATATATCACTGTTGAAATGTTATGAGAACAACTTACGCCAAGGGTGAAGGTTGAAAGCATTCCAATTCATTATGCTATGGATTTGTGTAAAATACCAACTTGTAGTAAGAACAAACAAACACGTATCTAAGAGTTGATATTTTGATGTATTGAGCACCTTTCATTTTGTGCTAAATGTAAAGTGTCCGCTGTCCACAGATGCAAGATCAAACTATCACCACTAGGTGTGTATCCCTTTCTTGTGTCATTACTGTGAGACTCTATACTCACAGATAAAACTTGATGTGAGAAAAATGTTATTGCTAGATCACTTAAAAGCTTAAGACAGATAACTCTGCTGAACATGTCACTTCTCCTAGGGAGTTTACTGCTTTACATGAGTAGTCTCCCTCATCGTCTTCTTGTATTCCCCGAATAATCAACCAATGAGAGCCAGAGATTTTGTCCATGCTGATGATATGCCGGTCATCTGGATGAAGCTCTTCATTGTCAAAGAACCAAGTGACCACAGGCTCTGGATTGGCTGATACAGTCACGTCAAACCTGGCCACATCACCCACAAAGGTCTTAGACCTCTTCATGGTTTTGGTAAAGTTGGGTTCTGAAGATGTATTACCTTCTAAACTACTGGCTGGTATACCAGTTTCCCTGAGCCTATTTCCAATGAGATTAGTTTTTGGTTGTTTGGGTAAATCTTTTAGAGATTGTAGCAAAGGATCAGATGGATGAGTTCTATTTAGCTCTGAGTGATTTGAGTTGTTAAATGTTTGTTCCTGGTTATGTCCCCGTAAATGATTCTCATTCAAATCTGTCAGAGGTTCACTCACATTTTTTTCAATATTAGCTTCAATTTTCTCTGATCTGACATCATCTTGGATTTGAATGTCAGCGATTGTTGCTTCTGTTTGAACCTGGATTTCTGAGGTCAACTCAGCTTCATCAGCACATGCAATTTCGTCGTCAACAGAATTAGTTGATGAGGTGACAGGTGTAATAGTGGATGCACTTAGCAGACTATCATTGCTGCTGCTCCGGAAGAGGTTATTTAAACTGGTAGACTTTATAAGACGACCAACAGCCAGAACAGCTTTCCCAGTTTTCTGAGGAATAAAGCAAACAATATCAGCTGATATTTTAAGACAAGATCTAATAACAGCAGTAAAAAGACTGAGAAAAACTATCACATTTTATAAATATTTCAACCTATGAAGTCATGCCTAAACAAAGTCATGCCTAAAAATAGTCATGAGTGATTCATAAAAATGTTGATTGCTTCAAAAATTATGTTGATTGGTTAAAAATTATATTAGATATTTCCAATGTCAAACAATTGCATTATAGTTATTTCTACTTATTGCCACTTGTAGTCAAAGGACTTTAATTTGATTGACCATCTTTTAAATGAGTCTTATTGATCATTAATCCTTTCAACATTTCTATTTATTATTGCCAAATGACTGATAAAATTATTTAATCAAAGCTTTTCTGTTATATCAAATCTTGATTATGATTGTACATCTATTGTAATGAATGGTAGCATAATGTCTATCTACAATATTTAATAATTTCCTAATGCCTCTGTCTAAAACACTGAATTATAGCTTATATATAATGCTAAATGGTGCCCTTATGCCCATCTTACACACCAAATGATTGCCTATCAATTATAAATATTATGGCCTGATGCTCATCTATCTTAAATACAATGATTGCCCAGGGTAAGACACCAAAGGATTGCACAACAATAACATCAAATCCTGGTCCAACTAAAACATCAAATCCTGGTCAAACTATAACATCGAATCCTGGTCCAACTATTAAATCAAATGGGAGCCCTCTTATTACATATTTAATTAGCAAGTTTTTCTAACTAAACTCACCAGCCATTTCCTTCGCACCATGAATTTCTTCAATCGTTCGGTATTCAAACGCTTATACCTGACTCCATCTACTTCATCTTGACTAAGCCAGGTGTGTGCTAGGCAGTCAGATGTAAGCATTCTGGATCTAATTAAACAAATTAATAATGGTTTTAAATTTTTTTTAAATATCTGCTGTATTAAATAAACAACGTTTTTAAAATTATCAATATGTATGTAAGAACTACTTTAAGCATTTATTAATTTATTTCAAGTTAATATTTAAATTTTGAACTAGGTAGCTTACTCTTTTTCCTTCAGCAGAAGTTTGTTAATGAAATCTTTGGCTTCATCTGAGATCTGTTCAAAAGCTTCATCATCAAAATCAAACTCGCCAGATGTGACATTAACTAGGGTCTCATTTTCATCATCTCCAAGGAAGGGAGATAAACCAGACAGTCTAGTGAATGAAGAAATGTAATAGTTTAATTGATGAACTATCATGTTTAATAAATTCTTGCCTTCAATTGAATCAAAATTATATTAAGAGGATTGACAATGGAAGTTTTGAATTGTGTGTTTCAGGAAGGAGTGGTGTAGCAATCAAAATCTACTACATCTATCTCTCAAGAAGTAGTTTGATTCTTTGCTTTTTAGACTTAGGATGTAGCCCTTTGTCAGAGTTAATATACATTGAAAGACAGTAGCTCCAGGAGTTCAACAAATGAGTGTTAGTAACAATAACTGTTCAGAGCAGGGTTATATTCTAATCTAGTAAGTAATGTAATTATAATTAATGATTTTTTTAAAATTTATTATTATTAAGAAACACTATTTTATTTCAATACTTTGCATAAGCCAGATATTATTCTAAAAATACCTAACCCTAACATGCTTAGATAGTATTTGGATTAAAAAAAAACAAAAAACAATACCTAAGCCTACTAAGCCTAAATATTATTGGGAAAATGCTATTTATTTCAATGACAAATTTAATACTAGCATTCCATTCAAGTCATAAAAGAACTAGAAAGTTATTTCCCTTGTAATAACATCAAAAATCAAGAACATACAATATGTTTCATGACATACAGAACATACAATTATGTTTCATTACGTACAGAACATAACAGATGACTCCTATGCTCCACATATCTGTATGGTAACTAATAGCATCATAATTGATCACTTCAGGGGCAATAAACTCTGGAGTGCCAAACATAACTTTAACAGTTTCATTTGGGTTATATCTCCTTGCAAGGCCAAAGTCTATAATTTTGATTCTGTGCAGAATAAATAAAATAATAATAAAAATAAATTAGTATGCAAAATTCTAGAGACAATATTTTGGTCAAAAATGAAAAACAAATAAATGAACTTACTTTTAAATGTTTTTATTTATTAATTCGTTCAACCATAACTTCCTATTTCCCTTATCAAAACATTATTTTTCAAATATTAATGCATAGTCAAACATTCATAGGTTAAAATAGTGATTTCCAAGCTAAAGCAAATATAGAATTCAAGGACCTGTTTGAATTTTCAGCCACACAGAGAATATTTTCAGGTTTTAGGTCAAGGTGAAGGATATTCAAACTATGCATGTAGTTGACACCCTCACAGATCTGTCTCAGGAAGTGTACACAGTCTCGTTCAGTCAGAACAAAATCATCCCCTATGACTCGTTCAAACAGCTCACCAGCACCAACACTATGGAAGCAAAATACATCAAGGATTTAATAATAATAATCGTTATAATCCATAAGAAAATTTGTCTAACAATTTGTTCATTACACCAAACAGAACATTATAACTACAGAAAACCAAAATATACATTCATACAAGACTCACTTAAAATTTACATTTATATGGTCAAGTTTAAATGGACCTATCTATTACAATTTAAAGTTATATTAATCATACCACTAGTAATAAATGTAGCCAAAATGTATTTGCCATAAATTGAAACAGAAGCAATTCAGTTAAACAGTTTGATGGATCCAGCCTAAAAGCATTGTTAGGCCAACATTCCTGATACTAAGAAGCTGTCTTTTGATTTGTAATTTCTACTCATCTCTAAGTCATTTGAATGGAGTTTTGATAAAATTAATTAAACAACAGTAAGCTCAATTAATATGGTTCTAGTATTTTAGGATTTGTTCAAAATGGACAGCTGATCTGATTATGCAGTGGTCTGATAAAGTGTCCTCTGAATTACTAATAAAAACTTATGACTGCCTGTTTGAGTGACATGTCATCAAAAGTGTCCAAAGTTCAAACCTTGGTCACCAAAAGCCACTGCCATTTTAATGATTGAACTAGCACATACTAAAGCCTCCATGATTGTATTTGAACAAATTATAGCCCCAATGATTGAACTAGCACATACTACAGCCCCAAAGATTGAAACAGATAATACAGCCCCAATGACTGGACTAGCACATAATACAGCCCCAATGATTGAACTAGCACATAATATAGCCCCAGTGATTGAACTAGCACATAATACAGACACAGTGATTGATCTAGCACATAATATAGCCCCAGTGATTGAACTAGCACACAATATAGCCCCAGTGATTGAACTAGCACATAATATAGCCCCAGTGATTGAACTAGCACATAATATAGCCCCAGTGATTGAACTAGCACATAATATAGCCCCAGTGATTGAACTAGCACACAATACAGACACAGTGATTGAACTAGCACATAATACAGACACAGTGAGTGAACTAGCACATAATATAGCCCCAGTGATTGAACTAGCACATATTACAGCCACAATGAGTGAACTAGCACATATTACAGTCACAATGATTGAGCTAGCACCTGATATAGCCACATGAGTGAACTAGCCCAAAATAATATGGCCCTAGTGATTGAACTAGTACATAATATAGCCACAACGATTGAACTAGCATATAATACAGCCCCAATGAGTGAACTAGCCCTAATAAGCTCCATTCCTCAAAAAGGTCTAAATTTGTACATAAAAAAATAAACAATTAACTTTTCCTTATGTTATGACAAACACAGAAATGTTTTTTTTCCCATTGGCCTTATAAGCATGAAATAAGTTGCCTGAATAAGCCAAGCAATGACCCAGTAGCATTTCACGTTCTAATTAATATGAATTAGAAGTTAACACGTGGCTAAGCATTGGATGTGATAATCTTCTTGTATGGATGAACATCTGTAGTTTTAAGATAATAGCAATTATGATTCCTGTTTTCTTATTATGCTAATAAATGTTTCTGTATAATAAGCTACTTAAAATGTAAAATTTCATAAAACTGAAATCAACATGAAACACTATATTACTTTAAAAAAAACAGCTTTATAAACTAATTCCCAAAAGCTCTTACTATTCCATGACTAAGATGATCCTCCTAAACTCCTCATAAGCATTCCACAGCAGCAAAAGCTTTGGGTGTCTAAGACAGTTCATGATCTCTATCTCATGCAGGATCATGTTCTTTTCTCTGCTCTTCAAGATTTTGGCAGCAAAAGTTTTTCCATCCTTTTTCTGTTTACATTTGTAGACAACACCAAACTTTCCTCTGTCAAAGTACAAACAAAGTTCAAATAACATAGGAAACATAGACTACAAGGATGCTAAGATTACCCATAGAGCACTTAAGTAAAAAAAAAAAAAGAATTTATAAACATATATTTACAGTGGGTTTTTTATGGTACACACCAGTACAGCATACCAGCACTTCTATCAATGTGGGCAAAAATTTTTTACTTTTCGGGTATTTTAACCTTTAATATTAATTTATTAGTAGTTAAAAGTTAGGTTATCCATCACTGAGTCCCGGGCACTATATATAGGTTTACTTTTAATTGGGAAAATTTTTTTTTAAAAGGGTAAGACATAGGGAACTAAAAAAAAACAGTCAAAACTACAACACAAGTCATATAATATGTGTTTTACAATGTACTAATTAGACATTTAGGCAACCTAAAATGTCTATCTAATTCCTCTGTTTCCATGTTGTATTTTTCTGCTTCCAATTTAGAAGGACAAGTTTATGCTACAGATTTCTTCCATGATGACATGGATCTTATACCACATCCAATTTGTTATGTAGTACATTTTTTGAATAAAATGCAATGAAGCTAGATGGTTGTAGGTTTTAATTAAGATGAAAAGTAGATTATCTAGAGTTTTCTTTTTGTCTAATAATTTTTTTTACCGTTATAATGGTTATAATGCATTTAAAGCAAATATTAAATTAAAAAAAAAAATCCTGAAATTTATTTATTTTTTCCGACTAAACCACTTGACTCTCAATGAGTGTAGTGCCCCTACAATTTAAAACAAACTGTGATATATAAGCATAGAGTTTATTAAGAACAAAAAAGGTGAACATGTGTGTGAATCGGTTAACAAATCTTACTTTCCAACTTCATTCTCCAGCTCAAACAGATCTTGAAATTTGTCTTGGCAATTTAGAGTTACCACTCTTGGTTCAAAAGGCAGATCATCTGCAAGACATTATCAAAAAAAATATTTTATTAAAAGCTATAAGCCATTAGTATTAATAATAATGTATGACAATTTCTCTTTATCAAATTTTATGTCAAATGTAGACTAGAATCACCTTGTGAAATTTGTTAAATAATTTTAAGTTTACATTTTTATGAATGTTAATATTTTTAGTGTTGGGGTTTATTACAAACATCAATTATTAAATTGAACAGGGCAGATATTATTTTCTAAGAAAGATATCTACATAATTCTGATATATTTAAGATATAAATGTAACTTGAACGGATTTATGATTGTCAAGTACCTCAAGTCAGCACCAAAACTTCTCTCAGATATCTCTCCCCCGTAAACATGCTACACAAAAAGGGCACCAAACCAAAGTGCATTGAGCATGATATACTAAGGCACTAGACCCAAGTGCATGTTATAGCAGTATAGAGATATTCAGAACAAAAGTTACCTTATAAATTAAAAATAACTTTTACATTATTGAATTTAAATAAACAGAGGTTTGACAAATTTACCTCATTTGGAAATAATTAGTAGCTATTGAAACAACTGTTGGTATGTAATTAAACAATGATATGTACTTTATTAAAAATGGTTTGTATATTATTGTATCACTAATGACCATTTAATATATGGGTAGAGTTGTTAAGCTGTTTATTGTTATTCACAAACACACTTAAAAAGACACAAGTAAACAAGAGAGTTATGAGGCAATGTAGGATGAATGTTTCATGATCCAAGTTTAATGTTACATTCAGGAAAAAAAAATTTTTTCATCAAAATAATTGAAGTGGATTACCTATTTAAAAAAAAACAATTTAAGAAAACTGAAAAAAAAATATTTAAGTAAAAACAAAAAAAAATTTTACATTTCAAAACAAAATACTTTAATAGTCAAAGTAAAATAGAATAATAGAGAAAGTATTTGACTATTCCATCAAATTGTTTATGTAAGTTACAAAGAGAAGTTATAGTTTCCTAAATAATAAGAATGTATTAACGAAGTATTTGAAAGAAATAATTCATGTATTAAAGAAAAGATAATTGGTGTACTAGAGTTATATTTGGTAATCAGGTATGATAGGGAAGGTAACTGAAAATCTCAAGTTTAAAACTTCCCTTTTTTTTAATTTTCTTTGATATTTTTCTTCCAATATTTCCAAAATAATTCTGCTGGAGACTCTGGACCTGCCAACCCACTGAATCACCAATCACTAGACTTTTACGTTGTGACTTAACATTTTTTTTTTGTTCAACTTTCTGACAAGCTAATACAATCAAATAAAACAAAATGAAAGCAAAGGGAAAGTGGGCAAAATATGTTTAATATACATCAAGTGAACAGCACATATACATGCCACATATTTCATAACAAAGTCTTTAAGTTGGTTAATATAAATTATTCTTAAAGGCTGATGCAGGGTTAAAATCTAAACATTTTCAAAGCAGCAGATTACAAATAATAACCAAAGATTCCAGCAGTGTTCCTGCAGAACTATGCTTGGTGAAGAAGAGAAACAAACTATCATTCAAAGTTTCCATTTTATTTTTTAAATTTTTTTATTGTTTGATCTCTCGATATTTATAACTTTATTTCTACAACCTTCACTCTGACTGGATACTTTGAAAGATTCATTGTTTCAATCAGATTAAGTAAGACTTTATGGATACAAAATAAAATACTAAAAAAAAACAAAAAAAAACAGCTTAAAAATTATTTTAAAATAATAATAATTACTTAGCATTACTTTATGTATTTTTTTTCATGATAGAGAGATGTTATACATTCAAACCTCAATTATCCTCAAAACCTAATTGTTTTTTAATATGCACACTAGACTTGATGTACATCACATATAAACTGGATGATTATTTTGGTGTACAGATTAGATTAAATTTTACTCTACTGCTAAAATATTGCTGTTAAGTGTTAAAGGACTGATGATGTCAAATGGCCAATGGTTAATGAAAGTGCTTATGTGGCCAGCACTATAACCAACCATTATTATTGTTTGAAAAAATATCAGGCTCTCTTTAGTTAAAATTAGTGGACTAAAAATTCTGTATTAAAAATCCCAACTTTCACAGAGATTCAAACTTTAACCCTGTGTGTTCAGAAACAAAGAGTCTACCACTCTGTTGGTCAGTCCCCATAGCCATCAAAGACAATAAATATTTATTACTGGATGTTTTCAGTAAAGTTAACTTTTTTTTTTTTACATGCTTCTGTCAAAATAAAGTAACAGATTACAAGAAGCAGCATGCTAAGCCTAAAGATGGGAGCCTTTGGTTATAGCCAGGAGTGGGAAGATATACATTTGGAAATGAAGGATGAATTTTAAAAATAATGATTAACAGGCCAGTGTTACCTGTTCTGCGATATTCAATAGTTGGTGTAAATACCTCTGGATACCCTGGCAAAATAAAAGTGAGGTGAAGCAGAAAGAATGAAGCAAGATCACAGATAAGAATGTTGATACATTTTAATGATAGGAATTGGCTGCTATCAAAGGTCCACAAAATCAACTTCTTTGTTTGTTTGTTTAATCTATGCCTATTTTTTATTATTCAGACTGCATATAAAAGCTATTAAGACTGTCATTAACATGTAGTCTACAAGCTGACTAGGTGAATTAGCCTGCACACCAGTTTCTGTAAATAGATCTGTAGGCATATCAAGTTTTAATTTTTTTTTAATATATGCAAATTAAATTGAAAAACAAAAAGGTTTTTGTTCTTGTTTTTTTTTCTTTGTCAATTGACAAGTTTCAAACCAGTGTTCCCAGTGTTCCCAGTGTTCATGGTCAATGAAAAACAAACAAAAAAAAGTAACTAAAAAACAACAAAAGGCCCAAATAGAATTTTCTTGATTTAGTGTGGCCAACATCTCTCTCTCATTATGTACTTGTAGGCATTCATTTTAATCTATAGTATTGAGTAGTACATTGAGTAATGCATAAATTATCTGCTGCCTACCATAGCACAGAAATGTTTTAAATATAATGCACACCCTTTTATAATCACATATTTTGATCTAATGATCCAAAGTTTTTATCTATAAAAGGGAATCAGTATAAGTCAGGAAGCTTCCCTGCATCAAACCTCACACAACAGTCTGCTACACATACTTGAAAACATTTTCCCATTAAAAACTAAAATTTAATGTAAAAAGATGACTAGATTGACACATGAAATGCATAGGACATAAAGTTTCTTTTTTGAATTAACATCTGTAATATACACGAGAAGATTTTTTACAAAACTCAAAAAAACTCATTAATAAAGAAAATAAAAGACCATTTAAGCCTCCTAGGTAAAAGATTGCAACCTGTCAGCATTATTTTTATTATAACTTTATTTAAAAACAAAATCATTCAATTGCACAACAACAATTTAAAAAAGTAAATTATTTATTAAATCCACCTAAAAAAATACATTGAAAATAAATGTAGCAAAAACAATAAAATTGTTTTAGGCCAGCTAATCATTGATTTGTTGTTATTAGGTGGTTAATTTTTTTGAAGAAAGTTTTAGTTTAAAATGAAATAATACTTCTAAATATTTGTAGCTAATGGGTTGTTTATTTATAAGTATTAAATACAAATGAAAAACATTACTAGAACTACTTCTGAGTGTAAAAACAAACTGCAAACCTTACAACCAAGGCTAAAAATCTCAATTTATTACAATTTTTTAAAATGTAACTTTAAATGATGCAGTCTACAATAGAAATAACTTTTGAAAATGTTTTGTTTTAAATTAATGTTTACTATTAATAAAAAAAATTTAAAATTTAAAAAATAGCGGATACTGAGAGCATCTTAAATCAGGTCATTAAAAGTCATGCATGCTTGAAAAGTTTAGCTGGTTAAAGTTCAAACTGAATGTGTAACAAAGAAAAGTTTTATTTTGTCCTGACATTGAAGATACATGAAATAAAAATGGAAGCAACTAATGGCCTACTACTGAAAGCTGAAAATAGCCAATCTAGTTATCAAGCCGTTCCTTATCACAACTCACCATCTGAATCCTCATCACTGATAGAGTTGAAAGGTTCAGAGGTAATAGTTCGCTCTGATGGCTCTGAAGGGGCACCTAATCCATGTTTGTTGGAAGCCCGCACTCGAAACTGGTAAGTTGAACATGGTTTCAGATCTTGAATGTGGTAGTTAAGTTCCTATAAAATAATGTGTGTGACTAAAATAGAAGTACAGAAAATGATATCCCAAATTCCCTTCTTCTTGAACCTTAAAACTATTTTCCGTGAACCAATTCAGGTTATAGCAGGTTAGAGTTAATATTGTAGTATTCCCCCAGCCCCATTCGTCCCATTGCTGTCCAAAAAAATACTCTGACAATCTTGCTCAAAACTCATGTATTTTTTTCCTTTTAGATCTGTTTTTTAACCTGTTATGTTCTCCAAGCATTTTGAACATACATGTTTGTTGGCCTCTCTATATAAAAGAAATTAGTATTAATCTCTATAAACTATGTCAGTTAGTGTTTAAAACTGGTTAGTCAGACTTGTTGAAGACAGGCACAGAAGATAAAAAGAAAACTTAAATAGGCAACCAGCAGACAAAGGGTTTGTCTGCAGGAGATGCTGAAAAATATGCAGGTCCCAACTTGCACTCATCCTTAGTCTTCAGAATCATTGCTATTATTATCATTTTTATGACTTACTTTGCATTGAGGTACAACAACATCCCAGGTTGTCTGTTGTCTCATCTTAGCCTCAATGGTATAATGTGTTACAGGGCATCCTCCAAGATAGCTGGGGGGGCTCCAGGACAAGGAGGCTGAATGTTTATTAATCTCATAAACGTGAGGTTTGCCTTGAGGTGGCCCAGGAACATCTGATGACAAGATTAAACATAAGTAGATTTATAATATTCTTCATTGTGTTAATATAGAGCAGTTTATTGACACGCTGATGCCCATTGGTTGAGCCACTCCTCTTTGTGATTGTTGACTAACAATGACCTTAGGGTGAGGTAGTTAACAGGTCTATCTGGTTGTTGCACAGATGATCTCGTTTTTGATAGTTTATCTATCTTTTCATTTCTCATGATAGCAGGAAATGTCCAGGAAATCTAATAAAAAGTTTTCAGAAAAGTGTTCTTCTTGAAGTGTTTGCTTCTAAAACTAAGTTCCATGCACTGAAAAAACCCAGAAGCTGCTTCTAAAAATTAGGTCCATGCACTAAAAAGTGATAAATTGAAAGACAAAAATAATAATAATTTTATTTATAAAGCGCTGTTAACAAACAAAATGTAGGCTCAAGGCGCTGTAACAACATTACAAACACAAACACAAGAACTAACATGACAAACTAATCTAAAAAAGTTTTAAACAGATAGGTCTTAATGTTCTTCTTAAAAGTGGTGCAGCATGTTGTCTGTCTGAGATCAATGGGGAGTGAGTTCCAAACCTTTGGTCCATGAACTGAAAAAGCCCGCAGACCGCAGCTTTTGAGGGAGAAACGTGGCACTACTAAAAGCGTTGAGTCCATTGAGCGCAGGGCTCTCTGGGGGACATATGGAGTAATCAGTTCTCTAAGGTACAAGGGCATCTCGTTGTTATATATACACTGATGACAAAGTGTGGCGACCTTGTAATCGATTCTCGCTTTCACGGGAAGCCAATGGAGCGTGCGCAAGAGCGTAGTAGCAGAATCTTGTCTAGTTTTTTTAAGGACTATTTGAGCGGCGTTGTTCTGTATACGATGCAGCTTGGCTATTTTGTCATCAGGTATTCCTGCTAGCACGGCGTTGCAGTAGTCAAGGCGGGAGAGTATGAATGCCACAGCTAGCGTTTTTGTTGACTCCGTTGTTAAATATGGTCGGATCTGGCCTAATCTGCGCAGCTGCAGATAAAGACCTTTGCAGAGCTGACTTATGTGATAGTGTTGAGTCGAAGAAAACTCCAAGATTCCGCACTACATGGACAAAAGGAACATGGCAGTTCGTGATAAAGAGAGAATCTGTGCTTTCAACTTTTGAGACATTGTTCCTAGTGCCAATCTTAATTATTTCTGTCTTGTCTTCGTTCATCTTGAGTTTATTTTCAACCATCAAATCGCTCACCCTTGCAACGGTACTACTGATTTTCTCTGCCAGATGCGACACCTCTGGTACTGATGAATCGTATAACTGTGAGTCATCGGCAAAGAAATGGTATAAGATACCGGTTGGCCGTATGACACCGATGAGTGGATATGTGTACATAGTGAACAGTACTGGGCCTAGAACTGATCCTTGGGGTACTCCGTACTTCAAAAGTAAACTTGTTGATTCCGTCCCGCTAACAACGACACTTTGGGTGCGTTCCGTCAGGTAGGATCCAAGCCACTTTAGGACGACTCCTGCTAAACCAAAAGTTGCAGAGAATCTGGCCATCATAATTATATGGTCTAGCGTATCAAAGGCTGCGGACAAGTCCAGCATGGAAAGAATTGATATGTGGCCTTTGTCGGAATTGTGAAGTAAGTCGTTTAGTACCCTGACCACTGCTGTCTCTGTGCTACGGCACTTCCTATATGCAGATGGAAATTCTTCCAAGAGGCAGTACTGTTCAAGATGAGAAAGAATTTGCGCTAACACGATGCGCTCCAGAAGCTTTGACAGGAAGGGAAGATTTGATACCGGGCGATAGTTTTTTTGACATTCCGGGTCAAGACTGGATTTCTTTAATAAGGGCCTGACAAGTGCATGCTTAAATTGCTTTGGTACAATGCCTGAAGTCAGTGAAGAGTTCACAATGTTAGTAATTGTAGGTACAAGCTCATCTAAACATTCAAGGAGCAAGGAAGTTGGAATGGGATCAAGGTCACATGACTTATTTGGCATCTTTAAAATAGTACTTTTGACATAATCTTCAGATACACGCTGAAATTCGCAAAAAGGAGTATTTTGAAAAATATTACAACTTAAATTTAAAAAATTGATATAGAATATATAGAATTAATTTAAGCTGGAACAGTAGAATTGTATACAAGAGGCAGATTCAGTGGCATTTTAAAACAGCTATGAAGTCTTGTTTATTGTCCATACTATCATGAAATAGTCTAGCCTATTTAACATGTCACAAATTTTATTTCCTTATAGACAACATAGGATCAGTACAGATTATGTTGGGCAGTGAAAGAGTCAGCAGAGTGACAATGACTTAAAGAGTCCACTTCAAACAAACAAAAAGAATGTTTAAATTGTAATGCAAACAGACCTTCAATATTTATATTGGTCACTGATTGGTCAGTTCCAATGCTACTGCTGATACACACAAACATATTACCAGCATCAGACTGGCTAACAGACTGAATGGTCAATACACTGCTAGTGCTGTCTGTGGTGATCTCAACTCTTCCATCTGAAAAAAAAACAAAAACAATAACAACAGATCCTTCAATTGTAATTTTAAACCAAGACAACTTCCTTTACATTATTCTGTCAAAGTTCAGTGATGAATTATATCATAATCTTCAACAAAGGCAGTGCAATCTTATCCAATCACTATCTCTATACTGACACTGGATAGCAACTTAATCATCAAATTAGCTATATTAAGCTTCTTCTTTATGCCATCCTATAATTGTTTCAACCAGGTAATCGCAGCTATTTTGACCAACTGAATATGGCTGGAAAAAATGGGTCCAGTCATGCTCAATGCATTGAACTACTTCCCATTTTCCTTCATTAAATGTATATACTATATACTAGATATGAATATTTATTAGAGATTCTTCAATTTATAAAGTATTAACCAGCAAAAAAAGACCATGAACTTTTTAGAATATTTATAATTAACAAGAGTATTAGTAAAATTACAGAATTCCGAGACACCCCAGGAAAAATGATTAACAAGAAAAATATAAAAATACTTTTAAAAAAAACAAAAAAAAACAACAAAGCTTATATTAAGTTTGGTTGTATCGATTAGTTTGGTGCAGTCATATAATAAAATTTGTAATAGATGTAGATAATAAATCTGTGCAATTTTAAATATTTGTACCAATTATTTTTGTTTAGTGCATTTTCATACATTTAGCTTTCCGAATGCGCTATGATCCTATCACTTGTCTGGACCAGTTGAGAAGAGGGAAAGAAAGAAGAGGGTATCTGGGTGGAGGTTACAGTCGTAGCTTTTAAATCATGACATAAAAGAACAAATGATACATAATACAAAATTTAGCTTAAATACCCATAAAAAAAACCAAATATAGAAACATTATACATATATATATATGTCAAGTCAGGGGAAAAAAAATGCAGCCAATGCCTTCAATCATGAGTTTTAAAAAAACAGTTATGACAGCAGGTTCTGTAACATATTGATATTATATGTACATTTGCACACTAGCGCGTCAGTGCAACACCATTGTGTTTACGTAATAATTTCTGTAAATCATACGAATAGAGCATGAAAAGTCGAGTCTTCATTTTCAGAGTTCTAATGGCGAGGCTGAAAGAGCTATTCAGACAGTGAAGAAACTTTGGAAGAAAAGCGAAGACAAATTTCTGTCGCTATTAGACTACAGAACTACTCCACTGAGTAATATTAATTTGTCGCCAGCACAATTACTCAAGGGACGCCGACCCAGAAATTTGTTACCTTCGAGCGAGGAAATACTCACACCTAAGACACCAGATCTCAAGGTGGTGAAAAAACACTTTGACTCCGAGAAACAGTCTCAGAAACATTATTATGATAAGAGGAAAGGAGTTAAGAGTCATAATCCACTACAAGACGGAACGGCAGTCAGAATGCAACTTAATTCTAAGTGGAAACCAGGAACAGTAGTTTCGAAGCATTCTAAGCCTAGATCATATAATGTCAAAAGTGGAAATCAGGTCTACAGAAGAAACAGAAAACACATTAGAAAGTTTTCTGAGAAAGCAAACAGATTTGACAATAATTATGACTTTCCAGATGACATCTCAGAACAACTAGAACCACAATATCTAGAGAGTCCAAGATTACAAACTACACTAGATGTAGAGCCGCCACTACACACTGCTTCTTCTAACACATCTTGACCACATGAACCTTATGTCACACGCTCAGGCAGAATAGTTAACAAACTCAAGAGACTTGATTTGTGAATTGACTTTTTAGTTGACTAGTTTGTTAGTTATTCTGATAAATAGATTTTCTGAATTAAAGAAGAGAGATGTAACATAATAGTATTATATGTACATTTGCACACTAGCGCGTCAGTGCAACACCGCTTGTGTTTACGTAATAAATGGAGTTCCTAATATGTCTTCCCTCTTAAACACTAGTTTGTTATTTGTGTAACACGAATATTCTACAGGCTCGCCGCCAAAAAAACATTTGGATCTCAGACAAAGGCCTTCGCCCAACATGCCGAAAACCCTTGCCCTTTTGTAGCCCCCCCCCCCTAACTCCGAGGCGGGTCTAACCACTAGGATTTAAAACGATCAACAGCTAACTGCTTGAGTGAACACCAGGGGTAGATAACGCATTTGAACACGATAACAAAGTGATCTACGATAAGTTGTACAAAGTATTAAATATGTATTAAATGCCTATGTATTTAATGCCTAAACGGGGTGACACTAAAGTCTGACTATTGTGTTTATTTTTCTTTATGACCCGAGTCAATGTCTTTATAAGAACACGGCTTAAAAGATTAATAATCCTTGTACTACCTACACAATACCGTGGAAGTCGCGGGGGCTAGTAAAGTATTATAATTCGTATGATAATGTGGTTATTGACTAAAGAAAAATATTAATCTTTTTTATCCTTATGTTCAATTGTCAAAATGTCGAAGTAATGCACTACATTAACCTTGTTTAGTCACTAGCCTATATAAAGTGCATCTTTGTGTGGTGAAATGAACAAGTCGCAGTATAAATATTACAATAAAAAAAATGTACTTCCCTGCCTAAGCACAGAAAAGGGTTAAAGGTCAATGCCCTCCACGACCTGGCCTCCCCCAACCCAATGCATCAGGTTTTTTTAAGTGGATACCGTACACCTGGCTGTCCCCTCACCACACTAGACATTATTATTATTGTAACAAGACGCTTTCTGATCAGAGCCAATCTCAAATACACATCATTAAGTTGGGTCATAAGCTTGAAAGTATCATGGGTTCTCATTTGAATGAGCAAACACACCAGACTACGTTCAAACTAATGCCACATTCCAACTTAGGTCACATTCAAACTGAGGCAACATTCAAACTAAGGCAACATTCAAACTGAGTCAACATTCCAATTTAGGCAACATTCCAACTTAGGCAACATTCAAGCTGAGACAACATTCAAGCTGAGACAACATTCAAACTGAGGCAACATTCCAACTTAGGCAACATTCAAGCTGAGACAACATTCAAGCTGAGACAACATTCAAACTGAGGCAACATTCCAACTTAGGCCACATTCTAACTTAGGATACATTCAAACTGAGGCGACATTCCAACTTAGGCCACATTCTAGCGTAGACCACATTCAAACTTTCATTTAATTAAATGGTTACAGTCCCTTTTAGTTGTTTTTTTTTATATGCCTTGTTGCAAAAGGGCTCACAAAAATTGAGCTTTTACTTCTTGTGTTAGAACACAGCAAGAGAAAGGTTTAGAAACCTTACACCCCCCCCCCCCCAAACTCGTGTATACAATTCGCTAATTCAAACATGTTTTCGAGAAATCAGTTCAATCAGTATGAAATTTAAACCGACAAAGTCTGAACAATTAAAGGTGAGTCTTATTTAGTTACATGATTTCCAACTGATTGAAAGTGCTTCTAATCAATCACTACCATAATGAACACTTTTAAAAGACCCAGGAATTATTTCATTGATGCATAACGGCATGGGGTCCATAGACATATCATGAACGAGTCTCATAATTCATTATGCTATATGAGAGTCTGAGAGCCACATAGCAACGCATCACCGGCCAGATATGCCAGCGGGACGTAGTTTGGGGTACCACTGATGTATAGGAGAATGTATCACAATTAAGCTTGCTGAGAAGTAATGACCGGCCAGATTTTGTTCCTGCAAGGGGCCTTGATCTATATTCTCTGTGTAACTGGTTGAATAATTTTTGTAAAAAGCAGCAGCTAATGTCTGTATATCAATATAGTTTGACCTTCACATAGAAATGTAAATTCGAAAATAATTATACATCAAAATAGTTGTGTAGTAACTTACCAAACTTTGTCTATGCTTTGTATAGAAATTGTAAACGGTTTGTTTCATAGTAAGAGAAATGTTATTTCGATTTAGAAGACAGCCAATATGGGCCATTCTCTGATAATGCAGGAGGCCTACCTTACAATTTTTGCTAAGCAGCTTATGTCAGAAGTTTTCTTTCTAACTGCACAAAATATGTTTTTTAAAAGCGACGTAAATTTTAATTACAATACCATTTAAGTGAGCAAGAAACTGACAAGATCCATTGTGAACAAATAGAATAAACCCTTGAAGTGAGTTGCCTCTATGTCATCTTGCAGACTTTTTGTAGTAGAGAACAAAGGGAGAGGGATATATTTTAACATTGTGAGAACTGCTGTGATTGAATTAAGATTCAACTATAGGGTTTGTTGGACTAGTCCGTTTCGTTTCTTTGATTAAAAAGTATTGGGCCGGAAGTCGCTTTTTTCCCTATCTATCTTTGTATTTTTCAGTTCTCTTTTTAAATTAAACTGACATTATTATGCTATAATTTTAAGTGTACCTGATAGAGAAAAAAATTCTGCACAAAAATACAGGTAGTTGGATATAACCCGATAGAGGCGATAAAAAGAAAAGACCTGAAACTAGCGCGTGAAACTACTCATTTACAGTACTTTATTTGATGAGTATTTTACCCAAGATCTGTGTTGTTTTTTTAGGACTAGCTTATTTCATGTACCCGGCATTTTCCGATACACAATTTCATACACAAAATAATTGTTGAAAAAAAATGTAGTGATTTTAAACTTTAAATGATTACTTAAAAAGGTGTTACTCTAATCAATTTTGAATATTATTTTGTTATGAATGTCACTGTTTATTTTGTGTTTGTTCTAGTTTTTTTCGTAAATTTTTCTTGAGTAAAGGGGTCGTTTTTCTCCTAATGGGTATACCTGATTTATCCAAGCAGTTTTTGTAAAATATTGGTCCTAAATAATGCTATCTTTATAAACGAAAAATCGCATGGCTGCATTATGATGAATGTACGTGTTAGTTCAATATATTTTATATTACTAGGTAACTATAAATAACCGCATAAATAGACGTAAGTTTAATTTTTTTTTCTGTTAGATAAAGTCATATGGCAAATTTTTGTTTATATCCTAATTCTAAAAAGAAATAATAATAGAATTATACAGAAAAAAAAAATCACTAAGTTTTTCTTTTAATAGTTTTGAAAGTCTGAGTTTGTGTTTTTTCAGATGTACACAAGCTACACTATGAGTCAGTCCATCTCTTCTAATTGTTTAGAAATGAGTGTAAAAATGTAGGCTTCGATATTTTTAGCCTGAATTTAAGAAGTTACAAACTTCAAACAACTAATATATTGCCTCTTACATAAAACTTTGTACTTAAAAAATAAATGTATCCAATGCTCGATATCCTGCTGGTATACTTAGGCCCTATTTAAATCGATCCGGTATCAATGTATTAGAAGCAATAACCCCGCAAAAAAAATTAATAAAAGAAGATTGAGATATACATATATTTTTGTGACGGTACGCACCGGTACGGGGTACCGGCACCTTTTTTTAATGTCGGAAAAAATGATTACTTTTCTTGTAATTCAACGTTAATTGTTAATTTATTATTAGTTGAAAGGTAGGCAATCTATCACTAAGTACCGGAGCCTTTTTTTTATTTTTACAAAAAAAAAAGCACTTTATATACTTTCAGCCGACATGCCGTATTATTAAAAACACCTCTATGTGAACTTTTCAATCACCTAGAGTCTTAGACAGTCATTATTTTAGACTAGATTTAAGTAGAGTCTAGACCTAGATTTAGTAGGCCTATTATTAAAAAAAAAAATAATCAGTCATTATATTTTATTATTAGGTCTAGGCATTGAAAAGTAAATCTATTAATAATCTATAATAGATCTAAGTGTAAGTACTAACTTATTAAATAAGTCATTATAAGTAGAAGTATTATAATGAATATTGTATAGATCTAGATTGACTAGATTATAGATAGATCTATATATAGATCTCTAGTTTAGTAGATTAAGTATAGAGTATAGTAAACATATTACAGTATTATTAGATGTCTTATGTCCAATTTTAATAATCTAATAATTAAAAAACTTTAGTCTTTATTAATATCTAGACTTTTTTCTAATATAAACTGACTATAGGCATAGCATAGGCTAGACTCGGCAATCTAGTCTCAAGATAGAATCTATACTAGATCTATTCGATTTTTATATATAGATCTAGACTAGAATTAGATTATAGATCTAAATATACTAATGGAGAGATGATATATGGTGTTAGCTAATAGCGTTGCACAAGAAACAAACCTGGGTTTTTTACTAAACTCTAATACTTTGTATGTAATAGTAAAACAGCACCTACCTAAATAAATCGTAACTAGCAATCAAAAACCTATATTTATTGTAGTATATATAGGTCTGTGGTTGTATTTTATATAGCCTTCGTAACTTCTTCTATAGAGAAATGACTTTTGTAAATTCTTTTACTGAAAATTGGGCTATTCGCGTCTGACACATATATAATTTTTATGTTCAGCAACAAACCCTATTAATAACCTCAAATAAACAGTTGTTAAGCATAACTACCTATACATATACATATATGTTAAGTAGAGCTATCTAAACAACTACACACATGTAAAGCATAGCTATCTATAGAACTACACATGTTAAGTATGGCTATCTATACAACTAAACACATGTAAAGCATAGTTTTCTATCCAGTCACATGTATGAGGAAAGGAGATATCGAATAGTGATGTATGGTTGAAACTGCATGTAGCTATTAGATCTATGCATGTGTGTTTCAGTTTGTTGTCAATCTTGAATGACCTTCTATATACGTCACCAGAGTATGCAAATGACTTGTCAGCTAAACATGGCTGTACAATGGCGACACGTGTTGTTTAGAATACAATTTGTGATTCATAACAAACTTCAACAATCAATAGGTCTATATGTCATCCAAACATAATGTAAAAAAAAATATTTTGTTTCAGACTTTTCTGAGCGGAGCTTTGGATAGAGGAGGACAATAAATGCCATGAAGAAGACAGCTTGTTTGGGTATATTGTCTCCCTTTAATGCTTTTGCAAAGCTTGATAGATTTATAGTTCAGTGTGTTGTGAGACAAAAATACACCTCAACACAATCGTCATACCAACTGCAACATATGCATGTGAGACAGGGAAGTCATCTGTCAAAATTGAGAAGAGACTAAATATGGCTCAACAAAAATGTCTGAGACGGATTTGTGAGTCAGTTACACAGATCGGTTCTCAAACCAGGAAATCTTATGGCCGAACTGGGAGTCGAACACTTAGTGAGGTTGTGACAGAGCGTGTCATGAGGTTTACGGGACACATTCTACGACAAAATGAGCTACGCATACCAAGAGTTGCGATGACATGGAGGCTAATACGAGGAAAGCGCCAATAGGGACGTCCTCGTATAACTTGGCGCCACACCCTCATGGAGGACCTCAGAAAAGTGGACACCAGGTGGGAGGAGGCCTCAGACATTGCCAATGACAGATCTTTATGGAGACAGCTTGCCGCCCAATGCGCGGGAGGACCTAAGTCTAAGTAAGTCAGTAAGTGTTGTATGACCGTGTCCACTATAACTAAGTCAGTAAGTGTTGTATGACCGTGTCCTCTATAACTAAGTAAGTCAGTAAGTGTTGTATGACCGTGTCCTCTATAACTAAGTAAGTCAGTAAGTGTTGTATGACCGTGTCCTCTATAACTAAGTAAGCCAGTAAGTGTTGTATGACCGTGTCCGCTATAACTAAGTAAGTCAGTAAGTGTTGTATGACCGTGTCCTCTCTAAGTATTTACTAGAACGTTCAAGTGGACTATTATAATGAAACCCTTTTGAGATGAATATCTTGTTAGAACAAACACAAATATTATACACTATTTTTTAAAGAAAGTTTTTTTTTTGTATTAATTATTTTGTTTTATTATTTATTATGTACATAGCCATTGAGTCAAAATGTTACAATGATTCCACTTCCACAGTCCTACGATTCAAGTACTATAGTCAGTTCCAATGTTCATATTGTTAGGAATGTGACCGATGTCACTGAACACCAAATGTTTATATGTACATGAATAACCCAGTTATAATGTCTTGACATCATTGCTATGTAAATGTGTCAAATACAGTTCTTACTACAGGCCTTTTTATATCTACTAAATACAGTTCTTAGTATAGGCCTATGTGTATCTACTAAATACAGTTCTTACTATAGGCCTTTGTATATCTACTAAATACAGTTCTTAGTATAGGCCTATGTGTATCTACTAAATACAGTTCTTACTATAGGCCTATGTGATTCTACTAAATACAGTTCTTACTATAGGCCTATGTGTATCTACTAAATACAGTTCTTACTATAGGCCTATGTGTATCTACTAAATACAGTTCTTACAATAGGCCTATGTGTATCTACTAAAGGCAGTTCTTACTATAGGCCTATGTGTATCTACTAAATGCAGTTCTTACTATAGGCCTATATGTATCTACTAAATACAGTTCTTACTATAGGCCTATGTGTATCTACTAAATGGAAGATGCCGAGAGACATCAGCAAGGTATTTGACCACTTTCAGACGTACCATTCAGAGATGAAAGAAAGATGATCATGTTGTTGGCATAACCATAAGAGAGCAGGGTAAAAATTCTGGACGTCATGACGACAGTTCGAAGCGTAAATGTCACAACTTAATTCCTTAAGCCGGTTTAATTTTAATTTAGATTTAATGTCCCTGCAGAATCCAACATCGAGGAATAACCTATTCTTCGCTCGGAAGTAACGTCAGCGGTGAAAGCAATGAAAAAAGGAAAAATCAGCTGGAGTGGACTACATTGCTGGTAAACTTCGAAAGGCTGGAGGAGAAACCATCATCACTTTTTAAGATTTTCAACAAGATCTGGCTGTCAGAAGAATGGACCATGTCCTGGACTCCATCACTCATCATCATTCTTCCAAAATTTACAGCTAGATCTATGTCAAAACTACCGGACCATCAGGTCATCACGCCATAAGCCATCCCAGCAAAGTCCTTTTAAAAATTATACTAATCCGGCTAAAACCAATAGCTGACAAAATTATATCAGAAGTACAATCGAGTTTGAAACAAGGTCGCAACACACCAGAACAAAGGGTCCAGTGCTCAGGACACTATTTCAAAGTTGGTATAAGACCTACAAAAGTAAAAACACTCGTTTCGTATCAATGTCTGTCCCAACTCTCTGAACTTCAGTGAACTTTTAAACATATCAAATATAAAATGTAAATAAATACATTACTTCTAAGTTTAGTGACAGACCCCAAGACGACTTACCCTCAGTAGTATCCATTGGATCTATCTTAGAAAGACGATCGTTCAAAACGGTATCCATATGTCTGACAAGAATATTAAAGTCAAACTCAACACGAGCTCGGAAATGTATTTGAACTAACAGATGGTGCCATCTTTGAATTATTAAACAATTACACAACGTGTTGACTAGAGTCTGGCCATATGTTTACTGGTCCACAGGTGTGTTAATGAATGCACAGCTTTCTGAATGATTTTCCACCAGATAAAGATCTAGATCTAGTGTGTAAAGCACACCACAATTACGAGAATTAAGAGTCATTTTATTCCACCATCATAAGGAAGAAACAGCCGTGCTCTCAACTAGCTCTACAACACTCTTCATGTTAGATGATGACAAAGCTAAGCCGAACAGTGATTGCGTGATTGACATCCCAGCACACATCTCACCAAGTGTGCACATCAGTGAAAACGGTCTCATCACTAGTTGGGCCTGACACTTTCTAAAACATTGATGTCTTCAATAGACCTGGCCTCAATAGACCTGGCCGATAACACTTTGATAACAATACACACTCTCGATAGCGTTCACTACATAACGCGATGACTTCCATTCATAGCACCGAACTAGATCTCTATCCAACGAGCATAAAGACATGTCAATAAGGAAGGGGGTGGAGTGGGGGGGGGGGGGTGAAAGGCAATGATGGGGAGTAGATTCTATATAGTAAAAAAAAACAAGGGTGCAACGACAAACGACTTCCCCAAGTCAGGTACCCATTTTGTTGCGTGGACTTAGAGGGGGTTTAAATCCCAAATCTACTCACAGTCTTCACTGGGATCCGAACTCGAGAACCATCGCTTCAAAAGCAGCTTTACCACTCGGCCACAACGGCCGGCTATATATATATATATATATATATATATATATATATATATATATATACATATATATATACATATATATATATATATATATATAGAGAGAGAGAGAGAGAGAGATAGATAGATAGATAGATAGATAGATAGATAGATAGATAGATAGATAGATAGATAGATAGATAGATAGATAGATAGATAGATAGATAGATACTCTATAGTCAGTGTTTCCAAAACTGTGTTACGTGAGGCCTGAATAGGTTCCATAAAATACTGGAATAATTTACTAGTAAAAAAAAACTCTCTAAAAAAATAAGCAGTGTTCCGCTAAGTACTTAGAATGAAACAATTCTTTCGTTGAGGAAAAAGTGTGGGGAACACTGCTCTATATTATAACCCGTATAGATTTTGTTTCGGGTTTTGGTGCACTATGAAGAACAAAGTGTAGGTACCAATACCTAACATAGGTATAAGTTTCTGGTTAATATCCGAACACGCACACACACAGTGTCCTATCTCACTTCGCACAGACAAGAAAAAGAATTATCGTTGCTAATTTTAAAAAGAAGTCTACTAAGTCTTTATTCCAGCGGCCTACAAATCTCTTAAACAAGATTCTACAACCGAAGCTAGTCAGCGGGCACAACTGCTCACTTGTCACAGGCCTAGCGCTAGATATTCGATACGGATATTAATTAGTTTCGTGACTGGTTGCACATATAGCACGCTCAATAGAAGGTAGCCACACTGTGATTTTAGTTCATCAATAAAATATAGGAAGTACATGTAAATTTATCCGTCTCACACACGCACATACCTGAGACTCTGGCTGTCCAGTCATTGTTTATTTCGCAATGCAATTTAATAAATGAAATTTTCTTTGGAGTTCACACACGCCCACACATATTCACAACTTATACACACATATTGATTTTTAAATCAATCAAAGTATATATTAATATCTCATAATCATGCTCAGTTTTATGACTCTAGCCAACATTGGTAAATGTATCACCCATCTCGTCTCGTTATTTGATAAATACATTGAAGAAACAAAATTGACATGGGCCCAATATAAAATCAGTGTCTAAAGTAGGTTTAGAACCCGATACCTTAAGAGCGGTACCCATGTGTTTATCAATATTTAAAAAAAAATCCTTCTGATTGGAGAAGACACAGTGGCGTATCAGGGATTTGAGGACCCGTGTGCCTTGACCTCTTTAAGGGCCCCTGCATTTTAACATTCATCATCATCATGACATGAGATAATGTACCTAATAAATATATAACGTAATAATATATAACCCAGGTTACTTCCTAAGAAAAAAACCCGCACGGAAAGAGTAAATCTGTATGGAATACATGCAACAGGGTCACTAACTTATATAGCAACGTGAATAACAAGATTACAAGGCAGTGGAGTAATACTTAATATTTAATGCAACAAAGATTTTGGACACTCATTTGGGGGAACGCCCTCAAGTGGTGGCCCGGGGGGACATTCAAATTTTGACCCCCCCCTCACCCTAGCTACGCCACTGGGAGACGTGAAATACAAAATTAAAAGATATTCTTAGATTTTTTAATTTTACCGAGAGAAAATATATAGAGGGGGGCAAAGCAATTAAATAGTTAGATATTCATGATAAGACATCAATTAGGCCAGGTTCACATCACACTCCCTCTCCCTTATCCTTTGGTTAATCTCTAATTCCTCCAAACAAACAAAAAAAACATTTCGTAAAAAAAAAAATCCCTTTAGTTAGGTGTCATATACATTGTGTACCTTACGGTTCTTAAAGTGATAATATGAAAAATTACTTATTAATTGTAGTTTTAAATTATGTCCAACTTATATGCATGCTAAATAGATTTTTTCTCCTTGAAAAAAAAAGTAAAAATTTTTTTTTCGTGTAAATGTAGTAGTTAGTATGACAGAACTTACTTAGGTTAGCAATACAAATGTAAAAAAAAAAAAAATCAAAAACCGTTTGCATTAATGTGTTGTAAAATACAGTTGATGGTAGTCTCCTCTACTCCAGTGTTTGTTACTATAAATAGTGAATAGTTGTAAAAGTGATGTATTTTTATGAAAAAAACTGCTTGCATAAGTGATTTAACAGATTAGATTTTTCGCTTTTAGAAAAGAAAAAAGTAGCCGTTTCATCAGAACTTTGAATGGACTAAAATACTATGATGCCGGATTTTCAATATCTTTTCTAGTTTACGATATCTAAACGGGACAGACGGACAGACATTTCACAAAACTAACAGCGTCTTTTCCTCTTTCGGGGGCCGCTAATAAAAAAAAAAACAATATAGAAACAAGGTTACAAAGACAGTTTGTGTGGAAAAACAAACTCAAAATCGGCCCCCGAAGTGGTCCACCCAGGCAGGTAAAAAAGCAGGTTTCAATATTTCCAGAAAGAATATCAGAATGAAATTCTATCAAAGGCAAATGACAGAGAAGAATGGAGAAAGAAGGTTCACAGATCTTGTGTGGTGCCCCAACGGTCCAGCAGACCAAGAGATAGGTGAAAGTGAATGTGAAGTAAGATGTGAACGTGGCCTAACTGATGTCTTAGAATGATTATCTTATTGATCTAATTATTTTGTATAGGGTCAATCTCTTATTCAAAGCCTCATAAAAAAAAAAAAACATTTCGTATTATATATATATATATATATATATATATATATATATATATATATAATAGTAACCATTTTTTTGTAAATATAGTAAATTGTATGACAGAACTTACATAACTTAGCAATAAATTTGTATGGAAAAAAAATTGAAAAAAAATCTAAAACCTTATCCATAATTGTGCTAGAAATGTGGTTAATAGTGATCTCTCTTACTAAATAGCCTCCTGTGTTTGTTACTATTAATAATGAATAGTTCTCAAAATGGTGTCTTTTTATGAAAAAAACTGCTTGCATAGTTGATTTTAAAAATTAAATTTTACACTTTCAGAAAAGAAAAAAGTAGTTGTTGCATCAGAACTTAGAAAGGTCTAAAATATCATAATGACGGATTTTCAATATCTTTTCTAGTTTACGATTCTAAATGGGACGGACGGACGGACAGACAGACCACACAAAACTAATAGCGTCCAAATATTAAAAATTAGTGCGTAGTTCCCTTGATTTCAGCAGACCCATTTGCGAAACGCAAATTTTGCCATAACTGACCCCGATAAAGCCATTGTCCAGCAAGGGTCAATTTAAGCTCTTTGTTCGACAAAATCCTTTTCTTTTTTTTTTTCGTAATGGCTTTTCTTTTGGGTCTCAAATGTGTGTTACAAACTTTCTGAAAAAAAAAAGTCTCCGTCTCATTTTGTCTATACCAGTGGTGAAAGAAAACTGACGCTTGGTTTTGTCTCCAAAGCCCTTTCCGAGATAGAAGGACACGCCCACTTTTAAGTGCGCAATGACCATCGTTAGGTGTCCGATCCTGCGCAACTGTCGAACAATAAGTACTGCCTCTACATTGTCCACATCGGCGTTTCTGCCCAGTTGGATCAATCGATATTTGATCAGATCTGATGAGTGTAAACTTGATGAAATAAGAAACTCTCCTGACAACACTCTAGGAGAGACCTTTAGCTCTCAATGGGAGCTTAACTTATCGAACGGATCCTGCAGAGAATACCTAGAAGACAACAAAATGGCACGACACGCGACCAATATCACCCGGAATATGGGTCACCTAGTGCCAACTACAAGCTGGAGATGTATCAGATCTAGCTACTAATTAAGTGAAGTCTCCCTCCTCTACGTCCCACCCACACCAAGAGTACGCAGCTCACTTAACATCACAACCCACTCACATGGAGTGGCCATCTAATTTTAGTAAGAGTTCGCGTGCGAAACGCACTTCAATATTCTCTTTGAGTTACAGATCTTATTCCTTTTATACGTTGTTCTTTCTCTCTCAATCTTCTCTCTCTTTCTTTGTAATACATACTTCCATATTTTCGTACACTTTCTCAGTCTTTCTTTCACACACTTTCTCTCACACTCACACATTAAGCTACCTCATTCTCTATCTTTAACTCCTTTTTAGTTTGGATATTACCTCTCCTCTTAAACCACTCATTACCCTCATTTGTACAAATCTGTTTTGTTGTTGTTATTGTCACTTACTTTATTACTCTAAAAAAATATCAAATCTTTATGGCTTCTTTCTTTCATTCCAAGCAATCTTTTGGTACATGGAGAGTTTCCTACATGACCGAAACACTAGAAATAGCTAGTAGTTTGTTGTTTTTGTGTGTGTATCCGGTGTACAAAATAACGGAAGTGTTAAGCTGTTGTTAAAGGTATATGCTCATTAGTGCGCACTTGTATGCACTGCAGAATCAACTTTGCTGAGCTCTTTCGTAATGTCACTAGGAAGGAAGCATTAGACTTTCACTCTGTGACTACCTAGCCGTACAATAGGAGATTTGATACGAAGATCAACTGTCAGGCATTGAGATAGTGTTAAAATTTATGGCTCAATTTTTTTTTATTGAGTTGGCAACAGGGGAATTCAATTTAGCGTCCTTGACATTGCTTAGTTATCGTGAAACTCACCAATGTAGTTTTAAAACAGTAAAATAATTTATGTGCACATTTTAACAAAGTAGAATCAAATTTGTAAACAAATAAATATGTTTACAAAGAGAAGATGAGTCGGAATATAATTTAGTACGAAAATCTTCAATAAAAAAGCTCAATGCAATGTCTGTCACATCAAAACCAAACACGGCTAGGTTAATTATATTGTTGATACAATCAAAGAAGAACACGTCTACTCATAGACTAGGTTATATATACATATAGTCTATGGTCTACTCTACAAAGCTTAATTGGAAAATGTAAGTGCTAAGAAAAAAAGTTTACCTTGGCTGTATTAGGAAGCCTCGGGAATGGTATAAATTCTGTTGATGGCTGCTAGAAGTACACTGAGTAAATCAACAGGCCTGTATATAAGGTTACGACTGGGAGAGAAGGGGGAAATAGGACAGTTCAAATAGAAGTGGCCCAGGAGTATAGCGAATGTGTGGTAGAATAAAGCGGTATGTAAGTACCACCTACACTGTCGGTCACCGGGTCAAACACAGAAATTAAGTGTGAACGAGAGACGGATAGAGTTGTACACGCTGATACACCAAATACATGCATACACATACATACACACAAATACATACACACAAATACATACACGTATGTAACATAAGAAGGCTCGGGGAGTTATCTGCCATTACCTACAACCTGGCAGTGACACATGCATCAACAAAGTCATGCTCCGCCAGTTGTCAATATAGTTCATGACAGCTTAGATCTCTCTCACGCTCTAAGACACACACATACACATACATACAGGCTAGCTACCATAAATGTATGTATAAGAATCTTGGTTGACTTCTGTTATGTTTACATTGGCAATATCTATTACCAGCATAAATATATGACCTTTCACCTGCTGGTGAAGGAAGTTAAAGAGGAAAGAAGCGGGTACAAGACAGTCAGTCCAGAAAACATAGTACAGGAAAAATTACATTTCTTGTCCACTTGATTTCTAAATCACGCCTTAAAACCACATCTTTAAATCCTAGATTGTCCTGTTGAAATAGTTTCGATAGATTTGTATGTATCTCTCCCTTTATAGATCTTTCCTATTGTCACTAGTTTTTATTTCTCGTCACTAGTCTTTGGGCTATTTCAATTCACTAATCTTTGTTTCTCCTCACTATTCTTTGGGCTATTTCAATTCACTAATCTTAGTTTCTACTCACTATTCTTTGGGCTATTTCAATTCACCAATCGTTGTTTCTACTTACTATTCTTTGGGCTATTTTAATACACTAATCTTTGTTTCTACTCACTAGTCTTTAGGCTATTTCAATTTATGGAAATTGATTTCTAGTCTCTAGTCTTTATTTTTAGTCAGTTTCTTTTTTTCTCTTTTAAATGGGGGCTTCTTTCTAGTCACTTAACATTATTAATTTTTTCTCTGAAGATAAGCAAATAGTAAGCATTGAGTCACCCATATCTTTCCTAATTCAACCCACAACTAACGCCCAATTTAAGGAACTAGGTCCGATATAAGCTACAAGTTTTAATTAGATATATATAAAAAAAAGCACTGATCAGTTGAGATATGTAGCACTATGTTTGCTTACAGTGGCTTAGACCATGGAGGTAGACACCGCATGTCAACAAAGGGCGGTTATCGCTAAATTTGCAACGGTTCAACGCAGGGACAGGAAATGTAATCTTTAAAAAAAAACTCGCTGGCTCGCATGTGTTATCTTCTCTTGATAAGTGTATGTGGCATAAAGTTTGCCCTTGCCCTGTAATAAAACTTTCAATAAAGATTTATGTCCCTTAATCTGGAGTTATTGCCCCATGACCTGGAAGTAGTGTGCAACTAAAATAACACAAAACCAAAATGGTTATCTACCAGTTAGTCACAACGTGTGAAACATGTGGTTTCCAATGACAACAATCTAAGAGGTCATATAAAGAGTGCTAAGAAACTAGAATTCATAAGTCTGAATATTTTTAAAAAATTACATGTTATAGTCTCGTGTACACAGTATGAATAAAAATGTGGTAGTTAAAAATCGAATAGATGTCAAAATCAAGAAGCGTGGGTAGGTCAAAACAAGAAAAACATAAAAAACAAAGCTTATATGAAATGAAATTGAATCAATTTGTTTGGATCATTCATATAGTTAAATTTGTAATAGATCTAGTCCAACAACAATAAATCTGTTCCATTAGAAATATTTTTACCAATTGTTTTGTTTAGCGCTATTAGCTTTCTCAGTACGCTATGATCTTATAACTTATCTGAACCAGTTGGGAAAATTTTGGGGTGGGGGGACAATATGGATACCTGGGTGAATTTTACTGTAATCGCTTTATAAAAGCATTTATAAAAATTTAAAAAAAGAGGGAAACGATCGGAATTCGAACTCATGATTCAAGCCTCCTAAAGCCGACACACTAACCACTCTGCTAGGGGGGTGCTTATTAAAGAAGAAGATTTTATAGTTGTCTATTGTTTGTTTCAAACTTACTTTAAAGCGGCGACCTATAAAGGGTACTAATTCAGCTTATACCACCACTTCAGTCAGGTATAATTTCTTTCCCTTGTTCAATATACTAAATAAAATAATTAATTAACTAATTGTTTTTTTTTTATTCACTCTTGTGTTGTCAGGTAAAAGAAATAATGGTGCAAAATTTCAGCTAGATCCGAGAAATAACATGTTCAAACCTTTTACCAGACAAAAAGACAGACAGACAGAATGAGTATATGTAAGTTTTGTAAAAAAAAGGTTAAGTTGAATATCCTTTTTCTATTCCTTTAACTGAACAGCCACGCCCATGTTTTTATCACATAATATAGTTCTGTTGAAATAAAGCTATTTCGCTTTTCTTAAAACAATTAGGGATGTTTTTTTTGTTTTGTTTTGTTTTGTATTTTTTGTATATTTGCACTGTAATAATAAATCTATTTTAAAGTGTTACTCTGGTAAATAAAAGCAATTACTACAAATTTATAAAAAAAATTCACTCGTTACGTTGTTTCATCTTCGAACTTGTTGACCGTTTTCGCGAGAGACGTTAGCAAGAAGCATGGGGGACACAAAACGTTCTTTGGAAGAAGACATTTAGTACGTCTGCGCCAATGCAATGCTAGAGCATAACGGTTTTGTTTTTTTTTTTAATCAAAATAGTCCAATTTCTACCGAGGGACGTACTGAGATTCTGTTGACGTCTTTTACGTGAACAAAACAGGCCCACCTCAAGACGTCTTACTGAACTAAGGATGATCTTACAATCACAGGTACGTGGGTCTACTGTTCAGAATAGGCGCGTCCCACCCCTATCTAATTAAATTTATTTGACCACGAGCCAGGAGAAAGAATTTATGAAGCTCAGAAAGCAGGAAAATTCTTGGCCTCCATACTCAATAGCTGGCTAAGGGGGTAAATTTAATGGCCTTGTGGAGTGGGGCAACACTAGTCAACTTTTAATAAGCACTGGCTTAGAGTTTAACTTTTGAGATCAACAATATTTGTATAAACATCACAACATTGTTATAACCCTATTGGCGGCGCGATAGGGTTAACTGTAGGTTCAGCTGACACACGTGAACTCATGTAAATCACTCAGGTCAACGGCTGTCGATGGACAAGGGAAGTTATGCTATTACACGCAAATATGACCCGTGTTATGGTCATGTGATTGAAAGCCTGCGTGGACCAGAGACAGAGTGTGTAAGGCAGGGCAGTTCAAGACAGGACAGCGAGTAGACCGGGACTGTTAGTCGGCCATAAAGTCGGTCCTGGCGGAGTCCTCAAGTGTTATGTACGAGTCCAGGAAGAGATAGAGACAGTAGTGTTTAGTATGGCGACATACAGTGTAGCATTTTTAGTTGTTGGTTGCCAATTGTCTAGTATTGGCTGTTTCATTAAAGTACCAGATTATTTGGGACTCTGTTATCAAGTTCTTAATGTGCTATGTGTTGAGCAGTTGTTTACAGAACACCTGATTAGGATAGAGAAGATCGTAACAATATGTTATTACATACAATATAATGACAAAGTGGTGCACTCACCTGAGGCAAGTACCTGCTTGTTTAATATCCACTTGACCTCAGGGATGGGTTCACCATCGAAAGTCGAGGTCAGGGTCAACTTGGAACCCTTTAACAACGACACAGTCTTGGGAGTCAGAGACAAGATTCTTGGCTCGCGTGAGACCGGCCCTTCGAATGAACGACTCTCTTCCCTGTGGGAGACTGACAGAGAACAATACTGTTTCATGAATGTGTCATAAATGTTTCATACGGCACTAGCCGTGCGCTTCTTCAAACTGTTGGGAATCTCAATATTTTACTTACTGCGTGAATGTTGTATTCATTAACCTCATTAAATGAGGCAACTCGTTATAATTAACAACTGGTAAACAGACCAGAGAGGTGTAGTGATAAGTTTACAGACTAATTCAAAGAAAATAGCATAGTGTTTTTCAGTCCAATAACTTGGAACTCCACACTATAAACTGACAAACTCTTAAACTAAAGAGCTCACCTTCTAGCTCCAGCCTGCAATGCGCTGACAGGCTGCCAAAAGGGTTCTTGGCCCAGCAGGTGTAGTCCCCGACGTCTTCGTTGAAAGTCTCGAATATAATTAGTTTCGCGACGCCATTGGAGTACAGAATTTCAATCTTCTTGCTGGGCTGAACAGACAAATAATAGAATAATAGAAATCTAGGGAAACAAATAAATTGCTTTTTCATATGGTATTCATCTCGTAGTAATGCAGCCTTTTGTACGCAGGTTAAAATTAGATAATCATAAAACCGGTTACCTCCTCAAGGAAGATGCAAGCAGCAGATCAAGTGTATGTTAATGTCTTAAAATAGAACAACATGTATAGAGGAAGTAGTAGACCTCTCTTTAGGTTCAAATTACTTGTATTGTACAGACACAAAGAATAGCAGAAACAATTCTGGCAGAAGTGTTGGTATGTGGCTCTGTACCCCCGAATTCCCGAACAGACTATTACCTAGTGCTAGTGATCATAAATTGTGTTTTTTATTTACTTTACAAGTCAGTGTTTTCTTAGTCTTACAGCAAAAGTTCGACTATTTCATCACATTATTTGATTATTGTAAACTATGCGGGCTAGTGCTGAGCTGGTGGCTAAGAGTATGGCTACCTAATCGAAAGTTGGAATTTCGACAAATGCTGCGAATCGGAATTCGAGTTTTAGTACTTAAGGGTTTCAGGTGATTGGTGGTTGGTCTGGCCCCACGACACTCTAGTCAACCGTTGACTAAAGAAACGAATGTTTTCTAAAGATAACTGTCTGCTCTCAGTAGATTGATACAGATATACCTGCTATATATGACACACACACACACACTAATATCACACGTCCTGGAGATGGGAAAAGTTATGTCAGTACAAATAATAGTACAGGTGATCAGTGAGTGTTGATGTCAGTACAAATAATAGTACAGGTGATCAGTGAGTGTTGATGTCAGTACAAATAATAGTACAGGTGATCAGTGAGTGTTGATGTCAGTACAAATAATAGTACAGGTGATCAGTGAGTGTTGATGTCAGTACAAATATCAGTGAGTGTTGAATGGGAAATATCACTCTAGCCGTTTACAAATGTTCAACAGAACAAAACCCTTTCCAAAGAAACCGTTCGGAACAAAAACTCAACAATTTCCCTTCTGCTAAAGTTTCGGTCTTGTTTTGGTACTGATAACATAATCCACACACACTCGTCCCAGCTACAGCAGTCACTGAATACAGTATCACTAGGAGGTCATAAAAACACACTACATTTTGATTTGGGGATCGGAGATCAAGTAAAGCAAGTCGGAATTTTTTTTTGTTTTCACATTAGTTGTCAGTGTATTGATCGAACTGAAGAATCAATCGTAAGACCATTATAGAGCCCAACATAAAAGACGCGTTCACAAATACATCATTCTAAACAAGTAAAAGAAACGTAACAATGAGAATGCCAGAAAGAAAATACAAAATTTCTATAGACTTTATTTTTTCTTCAAATAAACTCAACAAAAAACTTAAGCTCTAAATATGGTTATATCTGAATATTTGTGTCATTTAAGTTTTAACTAAGTTTGTGATTTTGTACTTTGATGAGATACACAGCTACTAGACTTAGATTTACACTTGAAGTGTAAAAGTAAATATAGTATGCAAATAAGAAGCAGAATAATTTATTACGTATTATTATGATTTAAAACGATAATTAATAGCACTGTCTAAATCGAGATACCTCAAAAGGAAGCAAAATGTATTCTAATCCATTATTATTATTATGTTAGAAACGAACGAATATTCATTCTCTGGCACTGCCAGGGTCCAGTTATTATTATTAGTTTATTTTTCTTATTGTATAGTAGATAGCGCGTCTATTTGCTTCTATGCTATGCTCAGTGAGCCCTAGTCTAATCACTTTATGGACATTCAAGAGGCAGCCGGTATACATATAATAATAATATTTACTCTGGTAGCGCCAGAGAATGAGTACTCGTTCATTTCTAACAGAGAGAGAGAGAGAGAGAGAGAGAGAGGGAAGATTTCCCACCCTAACCCTTCAGTAACTGTAACTCAGCTCCAGATAAATCCTGAATTAAAAATTGAAAGTCTCCCATCAGAATTTGACCTGGTAACTATTGTCTACTCCAGTACCACGTGACGTCCCTATCTGACTCCAGTACCACGTGACGTCCCTATCTGACTCCAGTACCACGTGACGTCCCTATCTGACTCCAGTACCACGTGACGTCCCTATCTGACTCCAGTACCACGTGACGTCCCTATCTGACTCCAGTACCACGTGACGTCCCTATCTGACTCCAGTACCACGTGACGTCCCTATCTGACTCCAGTACCACGTGACGTCCCTATCTGACTCCAGTACCACGTGACGTCCCTATCTGACTCCAGTACCACGTGACGTCCCTATCTGACTCCAATATTTTCCCCAATGATTTCATTTTCCAAATTAAAAAACTACTTCCGGCTTCATGTGAAAGTTGATGATGACGTAATTATGCCAAGATTCCTGGCGGAACATCTTCAAACTTTAATGTAAAGCATCATTGTACATATTTCAAAGTGATTTCAAACTGAACTCAACACGAAGAACTCGCAATGACAACAGAAATATATTATGCTCTAAATATTATTTAATATGGCCGTATAATTTTAAGTGTAAACGTATTTCTTAAGGACGGCTAAAACTTACCCCTTACATATCAAATCCAATGGAATTAGTGACAACACTGAGTGTCAAGACAACGTAGGACTTAAATAAGTCACTAATGACTCCCTACAGTATTGTCACATTATCTATTATGTCTACTATACATAGAGTCCTAAATTCAGAGTTAAGAGTTTCACAGCAGATGTTTTTTTTTTTTCTTTTTCTTTCTGTAAACTTACAGTGATTCTAAACTTTTACTTTCTGTAGTCTTACAGTGATTCTAAACTTTTTCTTTCTGTAGTCTTACAGTGATTCTAAACTTTTACTTTCTGTAGTCTTACAGCGATTCTAAACTTTTACTTTCTGTAGTCTTACAGTGATTCTAAACTTTTTCTTTCTGTAGTCTTACAGCGATTCTAAACTTTTACTTTCTGTAGTCTTACAGTGATTCTAAACTTTTTCTTTCTGTAGTCTTACAGTGATTCTAAACTTTTTCTTTCTGTTGTCTTACAGTGATTCTAATTTTTTTTCTTTAGTCTTACAATGATTCTAATTTAATTTTTTTTTCTTTCTGTAGTCTTACAGTGATTCTAAATTATTTTTACTTAGTAAAAAAAAGTGTTTCGTCTTATTTAGGCTCAAAGTAATATTTAAAAAAAAAAGGAATGTAATTGTGTGACAAACTCGTAGGCAGCCCCGCTGGGTAAGTCGTTCTCGGGCAATACGTCACTCACAAATTCACACCTAATTCATATTAACAACAGACACTGTAACTTGACGAGTGACATTTTATCATTAGAAGACCTACCAAGAGAAATATGTACTTAGTCGACTTATCACAACAAAGGATACCTTTCCAGTAAATAATAAGCAGTCCCTTAATTCAGTATTTATATGTTGTTGTTTTTTTTTTCATCTTTTCATTTTTTTTTTTAAATGGTTTAAAAAATATGAGAACAAATACATGATTAAATTAAAAAGGACTCTGGTCTTTTTATCTATTTTGAACACGATGCGATAGTCATTTATTCAGATTAACTATAAATGTGACAATTTTAATTTCTTCACCTCGAGTCTCCACAATGTTGTAAGGAAGTATTTATATACATAATTATTTATCCAAAAACATAGCACTGTAGGCGGGACACCCTTCATCACCCCGGAATATTTCTGGAGGAGGGGTAGTTGCAACACAGTTTGAGAGACATGATAGTATCAGCACATATGAACGAAGGGTATAACTACAAATTCGTGTTCTATTTATATCTACGTGGACGCTTATGAAATGACGGTCTATTGACTTTTGGAGAAAACACGTCCCAGGTTTAGCTTCCTCCCAAAAGTAAAACAAGTGCACGATGCACGAGTTATTGGCCCTAGTGCTAGCTCCTGTGGCCTTCTTCGTAATTGAAGGCTGGGCGTGTATGTGGCTGTGTGTGGAGTGGGTGAGGGACTAGATGAGATTTTTTGAAGCAAAGATAATGTTGAAGATTTGTTGTAGGTCAGTGATAATGTAGTTGTTAAGATGAGCAAAGACTTGACGATATACCGTGACCCAGAAGCTGAGCCCTAGATCTAGTTGATGATAAAGGGAAATAGAAAAGAACGTGAACTAAACACAAAGTGAACAGGACCATAACAAAACGTACTGCGATGAACTGAAATCAAAAGGGGAAGAAAAAAACAATGATGTAGTGTCTTATTTGTTGTTTGTGTTGACATCCTAGTCCAAACCTAAAGCAGGACGAAGGTGGATAGCAGTGGGTAAAGTTCGAACCAGGGACCATTGGGACGACATTCCAGGCAGCCAACGTACTTCCCCTACCCCCCCCCCCTCATATTGCAAGTTTTGAGCTTCAATCGTCAGTAGTTCTATTTTGTACGTTACAAGCTTTTTTTCCAAAGCATTATATCCATTCACTGTGTCTGTCTGTCTGTCTGGTACAGTTTTTGTACACGTTATTTCTGCCACACCCAATGTCGTATCAAGCTGAATCTTTTTACACAGTTCATTGTTGAACCCAACAAAACATGAATTTAAAAAATCAGCTAATTAGTTGTAGGTAACTAATTATTTTGTTTGGTATCGAAAAGGGGGAAATAAATGCTGTTTATTGAATTATGTGACTATATATGTACAGTTATTTCCCTTTTTTACGTTTGATACACGTTTTATCTCTCACTTCACATTCTCGGATATAGTTGAAATTTCACATAATTATTCATTGTTGATTTAAATACATGAATCAATAAAAAAATAAAAAATAACCAATTAGTTATTCAGTTAGAAAAAGGGAGCTTATTTCTGCAATACTGATATTGTATGGCAGCGATTTTGCAGTAATTTCCCTTAGACAAACTTTTGTTGTTTTTTTAAAGGATAATTTTTGTTAATTTTCCTTTTCTTTCCCTTGAATCAATTTGCTTTAGTTTTCGGCTGTAGTGTAAGTGGATTCTTTTTTTCTTTTTTTAACAAATGAAATTGTTGCTGTACGCTGGACATTGTATTCATTCTATTTAATTTATATTAGCTATAAATTACTCGCGCCCGCGGGTCCATAAATGATATAGTCACTAATATAGTGTATTAGAAACGATTGCGAATGCGTGAATGTAAAAAATAGTATATTAAAATATCTAATTGACCTAAATCCATTCTTTTTTTTCATAAAAACATTTTCTTGAATATATATTTAGATATAGATCTATAGTCTAGAATAGTCTAGATACAGTTATAATATTTAATTTATATTATAAAGTTTTGTTTCGGATTTTACTACCATATTATTGTATTGACGTAACCTTAAACCTAATGGTGTATAATTTTTTTTCTATCAGAATCTTTTCTGTTTTGTTTGAGTGAGAGGATAGAGATTGAGAGGTGGGGGAAGGGTCAACGAAAATGTACGTTCTACTTTATACTTATATATACTTGACACTGGCTGTAAGATAATTCCATCACTAGAGAGAGAGACATGCCAATAGATGAGTACACTTGATACAACGTTCCATACAAACTATGTTGAGGTCACTTTTAAAGTGAAATGAGGTCAATGTTAACGTAGGAGAAGGGGGAGGATTCTGAATTAATAAGTGGAAAAAAAATATTACTTGTATACATATGTACTATTACTATCAAGGACAACCATGCCAAACCGCATGTTACAAAACTCAGATCAACTCAGTCTGTCTGTCTGTCTGGGTAGAATCTTGTACACGTTATTCCCACACTTCCAATTCTCTGATCAAGTTGAAACTTTGCACAATTAAGCAACGTCGATGACAACACGTGAATCAATTTAAAATTTTAACCAATTAGTGAATCAATTAGTCGTAATTAATTCATTAAGTTTAATGTAGAAAATGTGCTAAGCTTACAGGAGATAAGTCTTGTGTACAGAATTGAGTTCTTCGCTAAAAAATTTGAAACGTATAATACATAACAATAAAACCTTCCATTTTAATAAGTACTCGATAAGCTCAGTGGTTAACGCGTAAGCGTTTCTCAAAAACTAGTCTACCGCTACTGCCGCCTGATAAAACCAAATATGAAAGTAATATACTGATTTATTACGATTTATGATGTCATTGACATCTGAGGGTGATTTCAACTCTAAATGCTTAACATAATCTAAATGCTTAACATAATCTAAATGCTTATCATAGTGGGTGCGTCAATACATTGACATGGAATCTTTCTCCTTTTTAAACACCTTCAAGCAATAAATGTAAAAATTACGCAAAAAAAACTCTATCTGTTACAGAGAGCAACCTCTGCAGAATCAATGGAATTAATTGTTAATTATTTATACACTTTTTTCTTTTTTAAATCAAAGTGATTGGTTGTTGCTCTAGTCGCCTAGTGTTCTCGTAAACCATGGTCCTAAATAAATAGAGCTTTTTTTTCTACCTGTTTGTGGAACTATCGTCCACGTGTAATTAACACTCCTCTAACAACACAAGTGTTCACTCCTCTAACAACACAAGTATTCACTCCTAACAACACAAGTATTCACTCCTCTAACAACACAAGTGTTCACTCCTCTAACAACACAAGTATTCACTCCTAACAACACAAGTATTCACTCCTCTAACAACACAAGTATTCACTCATCTAACAACACAAGTATTCACTCCTCTAACGACACAAGTATTTACTCCTCTAACAACACAAGTATTCACTCCTCTAACAACACAAGTATTCACTCATCTAACAAAACAAGTATTCACTCCTCTAACAACACAAGTATTTACTCCTCTAACAACACAAGTATTCACTCCTCTAACAACACAAGTATTCACTCCTCTAACAACACAAGTATTCACTCCTCTAACAACACAAGTATTTACTCCTCTAACAACACAAGTATTCAATACTAGATTTTAGCATTAGAATATCATGTCTGGATTTTAAATGCAGGTATACTGATTAATGCCATAGGGATAAGTTTATAAACCAGCTTCTATTACGTGCTCACACATACAAAAAGGGAACTTACTTCATAATCAAAGAAATAATAGAAAAGTCAACGACAAGCGTGGCTACTTCTGTCACTATCAAGTACATTTAATCCTTTCATTCCAAGCAAGTATTGATTGAATAATAAATATAATATACAGCTTTTGTTCCCAAACTGTAGAACGGGAGTCGAAAGAAATAAGATTCTATCTTGCACAAGGAAAAAACAACAAGCAACTTTCTTGACACTGATTTCCCAAAGTTTCAAGCTACACATAAGCTAGGCTCAACTTCTGAATAATTTATTGACCTAATGACTCATTCATACACAGAACAGGTTCAATACACCTATATCATTCTTTAAAAATTTACATTTCCTAGTCAGCCTGTGCTTCGAATGAATAGGGGTACTTTAGTCTCTTTTCTTTAATGAACAAACAGACGAAGTCTTGTCACTAAGCAATGAACTCTTCCTAACTTCCTATCTAGAACTTTATCATTTATATTTAGATGTAGATACTATTTAATATACGGTTCAGTGACATAAAAAATGCCTTACCTCAATAGGAGTCAGGTTGTGCAGCCATTTAATATCCGGTGTGGGATTCCCCACAACAGAGCACTGAAGAGTAGCTCTGCATCCGTACATGACTAAGACGTCCCTCAAAAGAGAGGGGAAACTGGGAGGGCAAGGCTGATGTTCCACGTTGGGAGTTGAAGTCTGAACTCCCGATGGATGGTGACCCATGGAAGTCGTCATAGAGGATGAAGCCAAGACCTCAACTTCCGCTGGGTCTTTCCCACTAGCTGAACTGTTTGCTGCTCCTTTAGAGTTCACCTTCAAATCACCCAGCGACTTAACACTTCCCTCGGCTTTCAAGCTAGCTGAGTGCTTAGGATCTAAGTCAGACTGGGGGATGAAATCTAATGGCTTGTCATTACAAACTGCAACTAAAGGAGGCTCTCCTTTCACTTTTGGCTTCCATACCTTGGCAGCTACTTCATTTACAGGTGAGCTGATTTTCTTGCGAGCTCCCTCGAGCTTTGTAACACCATCTGATGCTCTCACGTTTGTGATATCCTCTACAAGCCTACTTTTGCTGACATTATTTGATGTTACCTCTAGGTCAATATCACCCAAAGGGAAAGATTTCAAGTCAGCTGTACGGATAATAACAGAATCTCTATTGATGAGGATACTTTTGGAATTTTCAGGTAATGTCTTTGCAGAGGTATAATCCGAGTGGAGGTCTTTCAATTTATCTTTTAACCTGGACTGAACCATTTTCTCCTCTTTTCCAACAAATGACTCGGATGCATGAGCAGACTCCCTAAATGTATCAATCTGTGTAGACTCTCTGGATGTATCTGTGCTAGCAATGTCCACTCTTTCCCAATGTTTGCTGTCTCGGAATTTCGACCTAAATTCTTTCAGCCTGTCATAGACTTGTGGACTTTCTAATTGCTCCGTTTCCTCAGACTGCTTTCCATTGAGATTTTTGTTTTGTGTTTGACCCTGACCAGCATTTTTAATGACGAAATCTTTGTTGTTGGCGGCCCGTCTTTCTCTCCTTTCTTTCAGAATTAAAGCGGGTGACATTTCATCTTCGTTGGTATGCCCGAGCCATGTAGATGTAGCTGTTTTATCAGGAAACCCATCAGTCGCTACATCAACTAGAATTAAGTCTGAGGGATTGAGAGCTGGGTTGGATAAGTCCAGAATCAGACCAGAGTCTTGACTACTGGTGGAGCCCAGCCGTGTCTCAGGTCTCTTATCCTTCGGCAAAGTAGATGTCTGTTCAACATTTTCTTCCTTAGATTCTTCTTTGATGAAGGTTGAAGGCCTTGTTTCAATCACGTCTGTGAGATGGATCTGCTGCTTGTCTTTGAGCTCTCTGATCTTGTCCTTCCTGGAAGCATCTTGCACCTCAGCCTTATCACCCAAAGCCAAATAATGAATTGAATCATCATGAGCATGAGTAGGATAACTGGTGGCCAAGGATACGTCTGATGATGAGGAACTTACAGAGATAACAGAGTCTAAATCTTCAGTTGATGATCTTAAAGCTTCTGGATAATTTAAAGAGATTCCTGAGCTTTCAGAAGCAAAAATAGTGCTGGTATGTCTATTTATTGAATTCAGAGATTCTAAAGAGTTTCCTTCTTTGAAGCGAAAATCCTTTTCTAATGTATCAGCCTTAGCCAAACCGGTGTCTTTGAACATTTGGCTTTCATTTTGTATTTGCAGTTTTCTGGTTTCTCTTGCAACTATTTGGTTTATCTTAGTATCTGAGATGTCTTCTTTAAGTTCTTCTTTAGCTGGATCCACAATTACCTTCGCAGGCTTGGGAGCCACTGGAGGGCCTGTTTTCACTTTGGATTGTGGAGATGGAGTCTCGAAGATACTTGTCACACCAAACTGCTTCTCTAGTTTAATCACATCTCTACATTTTTCATTCATTTCACCTTCTATTACAGAATTTGTCTTCACCCAAGAAGGCACTATGGAGTGGTCCATTTTTTCCTTTTCTTTTTTTAAGGCTTTTATTTTCTCATCAATATTTTTGTGTGTGGTATGTTTTTTCCACTCAGGCTTTGTATTCACATGGGCAGATTCTTTCATTGGAGACACTTTTGCTACTAAAATTTTCTTCACTTTATCACCACCACTATTCTGGCTCTTCTGCCAGTTGGGTTTACTTGTCTGTTCTAAATTTTCAAAAAGTTCTCGTTTGCTGGACACCTTTGATGAAGCAGAAGTGTCCAAATTGCCAATAGATTTGCTTAAACTGCGAGAATCTTTCAGAGTAGCTTGGTTTAACTTTGTTTCACTACGAGATACTAAAGGAGATGACTCTGTCTGTATTGAATGTCTTTTACTTTCATGTCTCTGGGAATATGTTATTGGGGTATCTATAGGCTCTCCTCCATTGAGAATATTGCTATTGGACAAGGATTTCCCTATTTCCCCAAGCATTTTCTTTTCGGCAACCTTAGCCTGAATACTTGGCTCCTTAGTTACTGTTGTATCTTTCTTCAATTCCTTCTGTACACTCAGATCTTGACTAACATATCTGCTATGAGCAAATTTTTTACCTCTGGATTCCAGACTTTGTTTTTCAGCATCATCAAGCTTGCTAGATCTTTTGGTTGCAAACGATTCCTTTGGCTGACTTGATCTTGTATCTCCCATGATACTTTTGGATACTCTGTAAGAGGAAGTTGGAATCTCTTCCATTCTTGATGGCGATGTCTTTTTATCCCTGAATGGTCTTTGATAAAGCCCCCTGTCCACTAAGTCAACATTACTTTTAGATTTGGACTTAGCACTCAGCAGATTTGAAGCTGTCTGAGATTTTTTCCAAGAGGATGAATCAGTTTTTGGAGCCACTGGCTTAAGTTTCACTTTGAACAAAGACTCTGTGGACTTGGACAAATTTTTGCTTGACCTTAAGTCAGTACTCTGAACATGCTTGGTTACAGCAGGTCTCAGCTGAACACACTGAAATTCTGGCTTCTCTTGAGGTTCATAAGAAGAGGTTGACTTTGAAGAGGTTTTGAAACCAGAGGACACCCTGGGTGATTTTTCTTCATTTGTGTATTTTGTCAAATCTTCAGAGGTTTTAGCGAATCGAACCTGCGCTGAATTTTTACTTGCTTTCTTGTTTCTTAGAACTACAGAATTAGAGTAATCATCCTCCCATTTAGCATCATGTTCTTGTGATGCCTTTACCTCAGCTACTGCCAGCCCAGATGTTGTCATGCTAAAGTTTTCAGCAAATACATCATCATCATCATCATGGATTATTTCAGCAGTGCTCTTTGGTAATAGCTCTTTGTTCTCAGAAAGATGGTGTGGAGAAAGGTTTAAGCTAGACAAAGATTTGGAAGTAGATTTAGGCGTAAACTGTATATAACTGACCACTTTATTTGTTTCTTCTTGTTCTGGATGCTCTAATTCACTTTGCAGTTCAAAGTTGAACTGTACACTGGTTGAAGATTGCACAAAATTTATGGGCCTTGACATTGTCACCTCAAATGATCGCTCTGCAGTTCTGGTTGAGCTTTTGTCATGGACTGGTTCAACAAATTGAACAGGAATTGCAGTGTATTGATCTACAGCATTAGTTGTGGCCTCTGTCTTGAGTTCTGAGGGAAGATTAGAGAAGTGAGATGTGTCACCCTGCACTTTGTCTGCCTCTTCATATAGGGCTGTCATTTTCTTAAGATGTGGTGTTTCTAAATGTATGTCTGAGTCAGATGAATATGCTTTATTAGAGACTAAATTACTATTACGTGAGTAAGTGTCACTATAAAGCTCTGGGCTTGAGTCTAAAAGACTATCCACAAAGCCCCTGTATCCAGCATCCTGCACATCTTGATCCTCTGAATACTTCCACTGAGATTTTCTAGAGAGTCCTGGTAATGTATTATACAAATTCCTATCTTCTTTCTCCAAGTCATTCATATAACCACCTTCAATTTCAGAACTGTTACTGACTCTACTATCACTAGTCTTTAAAGTGACCTCCAGCAGTTCTGAATCTTCTATATTTAAACCAGACATCTCAGCTCTTGGGCTATCAACTTTATTCTTGAGTACATTTCTGAAATCTATCACCTCTGACCTTTTTAGATCAGCTGGAAAACTATTTTTAGTTTTGTCTGTGTTATTAGATTTGTGCAAAACTGATCTGAAATCTGTTGGGTTGTCTACCTTTCTTTGTGTCTCCTGATTAACTCTAGACAAACTGTTCTCTTTGAATTTAGAATCTGGCATTTTGGAAATGTTTGAATACAAAGAAGGCACTTCTGTTAAAAGTTTAGCTTTGACAGTCTGGTTACTTTGAGGTGAATTAGATGTATGAACAGTTTTTGTTGGCACTGGGGAATGGTGATAAGTTGAAGATCTGTTGGTTGAACTGTTCTCCTTCAGACCATCTCCTTCATTAGACGCAGCAGAAAATGATAAGACAGAAGTACTAGGATGTGCAGAATGGCTGGTCTCTAGCTTTGAATGTATTTCAGTTAGCCGACTTAGCCTAAAAATAAAAATATGTGTAAACTAAAGTAACACTAAATTTTGAAGAAATAATTTTCGTTTCGTAACTAAAATGTAAGTTAAGAATTTAAAGGCAATGTATTAAAATCTATCTTTTTTTTTGAGTTCAGTAAAACAGCTTTGACACAATAACAAACTTTGTAAATAAGAATAAACCCAGATTTTTCTTTCTTGGTGAGCAAAAAAGATTAAAAAATCATTTAGGGATTTACTGAAATTTTGGTTGTTCCTTTTGGTGGGGAAACACTTGTCTCTCTAAGATCTAAACACTATACATTTTTATTTCACTACCTCAGAAGTGATTATAAGTATTTAAGCACAAACATTTGAGACCCAAAGAAAAGTTTTGTTAAAAAAAAAGGTGTATTCTTGAAGAAAAGAATCATATCCAACAATACAATAACCTCATATAAAACTGATGTAGAAGGGCATATTGGCAAATTTACTTCTGCACTCTTCCATAATCGTTGGACTCGTTGTCACATTTTGATATGTGGAGGGATATCACGGCCTTACCTGAATTCGTGCAAAAAGCTGCTTTTTGTTGATCATAGAAAAGGTTTTCAGTATTTTAAGGGGAGAGCATACACATTAATTCACTGAACAGAAAAGAAATTCTTATAAGTTGAAAAACAAAGTCTTCATATAAATAGATAAAATTCATTATTCAATCATCAAATTCTTTAATATAAAAAAATGTTCACGGCATTAAGAGTGCAAACAGAAAAAAAAAAGAAATGTTTTATTGTTCCTAGCATAGAATTTGAACTGCATGATGGCTGCATGGTCAAGTAGTATGTGCTTCAGACTGTCATATGGTCTTCTAGTGTTTAAACCTTGCCTATCATTTGCTGATATCTTGATAAGATACAATAATCTTTATTTTGAGATTTGAACCTGAGGCCTCTCAGATCAGCAGTCAAGCCCTTAACCACTCAGCCACCATGCCCCTTAGAAAAGTCTGGACTTGTTCAAAATTAATTTTACTTACTTTTATTGTTGTGATTGTGATGAAAACAAGTTTCAAGGAATGTTAAAATGGTAGAACAAAATGATCTTGAAAACTTTAATTTTCTGACATTGAGATAAATTTGAAAATTGCTGAAGGCTAACCTGGCTTTCAAAGTCTCTGCTGTGCTGTTCTGTGCTATCTCTGATTTGACCTTCAAAACACAAACTGCTGATGCCTCCCCAACCATATTGTGCAGACGACAAATGTAATCTCCTTCATCTGACTGGTCAACATAATTGATGGTCAGTGTATGCTGGTCTTTGATCTGTGTCATCTGACAGATTAATAGGGAATAAAAATTAAAATGAACACTAAATAACAAAAATAATAATGACATAAAAGTTTAATTTTAAAACTTAAAAAGAATTTAAATTGTTTTACAATGGGGACATAAAAATAATTAAAATTGAAATAAATTTAAAAAAAAAAAGGATGAGATCTATATAATTAACAAATCACAAATTATGTATTAAAATTTTTTTTTAGTTGGGGAAATCAAGTGATGTAAGATCATCTTATTTATAAAATTAAATTAAATTAAAATCTCAGGGAATTAGAATAAAGTAGCTACAAAGATAGGAGTGTATAGTAGTTTGTTGACAAGATTTACTGCCCTTTTATAAGGTAAGGGGATTTTAAGAATATTGAGGAATTATACATTTAGAAAACAACAACAATATATATATAATTTTTACATACAGTCTATATTCTATATATATATAACTGTGAAAGTATATTGCATTTACCTTGTACTTTTGATTTGAGGACAGTGGGACTCCATTTTTTTCCCACACGACACTTGGCAGTGGGTGACCTTTGACTTGACATTTGAAAGTCACAGACTGTCCCTCACAGGCGTTGCGGGTGATGGTGTGGGTGAGGAAGTCAGGGGCTTCAGGGTGCTCTACTTCTGCATGCATGATAAGGTGAAGGCAACACACGGATTAGTGAGCACACACAAACACGCACACAAAAAAAGCCATGCCTTCAATACTAATGAATATTTAGTGCAAACTGCTAAACTAAACAAACACCAAACAAGTGCTAGGACTTGGCGTAAGTGTTACATATAGGATCAATAATGATGAAGTCATCATAAGAATGTTAAGAATATGATATAAATGTGAAATAAAAATAATAAGTTGAGGAAAAAAAAAAAGAAATTTCCCTCAAAACAAGTGTCATATGTTTTGTTGGTTTCTACTTAGTATTTGGGTTGTCAACGAAAACATTCATATTATTAAAAAAAACAACACAACTACTCACTACTAAAGAATAATGTCAAACATAAACAAGGAAAACAAGGAAACGAAGGAAGAAAAGGTGTCCATGTTTTATCAAATGTTTTACACACCAAAGGAGAAGGGCAACTTCAGGAAAGGTGGATCACTACAACTAATAGGAAAGGATGGGGAAAAGACTTGAACTAGCTTGAGACAGCTAGGGTTGGCCCCGACTGTAGAGGGCATTCACATCTGTAAAGTAGGGAAGATTGTATTACAGAGGTACCAGCATGGAAGTCATTAACCAGTTTTGAAAAGATTTTTATCAATGTAAGCAACTAGCCTTATAAATATTAGACGTTTGTCTCCCTTGGATGGAACAGCATGGTTTCAAATGAAATCCATGTGATATTAACAAAATGAATAAATTAATGTTGGAAATATTTGTAACCATAAATTGCAATATATTAAACATTTAACATTGTAATATTTTTGACATGAATCAAATCAATTTCATGTTGAAAATTTGAAATGTCTATTAAAAAAAAAAAATTCTTAAAAAAATGTGAAGCTTCAACATTTAAAAAATATATTTATAAATATATAAATGAACAAATTTGTATAAACTATGAGTAATATAAGAATTCAAAATTGAACAAATACATTTTGTTAACTACTTAAATTGTTTTGATATGATTAAAAATAGCTTAAACAACAGTAATGAAGAAACATCCTTCACTAACCATAGAGATTATCTTCTTATGATTAACTTATTTGTTAGAAAAATTTGAAAAAATATAATTAGCAAACTCTAAAAAAAACTAATAAGCTATAAATAAGTTTTGAATTGAATCACAAAGAATACAGAAGCAAAGGATTATGCACAAGAATAAGGCAGTGAAAAAAAATATTTAGGCAAAAATTAAAGATTGCAGAAATGGATGCAATAAATGAGTACATCTCTATACATAATATATGCACATGCATATTGGTAGCTGTTTTCAACCTTCAGATACATGCTGAACACTTTAAAGTTTTTTTAGACTGTGTTGTAAATTATCACTGAACAATGTACATTTGGGACACTACATGTTATCCTGGAATTTCTAGATGTTTTTAATAAACTGATCTAAATTTAAATTTAGTTCGTGTTTTTTTTTATTAAAAAGTTTATATCAACTCACTCTGTCTGTCTGTCTGGTAAAAAGTTTGAACATGTTTGTTTTTTTTATTTCCCATTTTTCGGATTAAAACTTTGCACAATTATTCAATGAACCTGACAAGATACAAATCAATCAAAAAATTAACCATTTAGTTAATAAATTGTTGTTGATTAATTACTTTGTTTGATATTGAAATAAGGGGAATAAATGCTACTTAATGAGATGTGGATGTATATATGGATTTAATCCCCTTATTACGTTTTTTTTCTCCCACTTCCCTTTCTTGGATACAGTTAAAATTTCACATAATTTTTATAGCTGATGACAATTTAGTACTAGTTAATTTTTTTATATAACAGAAAGGGAGCTAAACCCTGTAATTTTCTGATAAATAGCAGTAATTAGCAGTTCTTTCCTTTAGATAAGCTTTGTTTTTAAAAAATGTTTTTTTTTTTCTATTGTTTGTTTGGGTATACAAAGATTTTGTTAATTATTTACATCATACAGTATAACAATGGCACATTTTTAAAGAATTGGTCTCATGTGTCATATGGTTGAAAACTACTAGTGTATATGTATAGTCTTGACCCTCTGCTAAAAGTTTTCTTTAGGGTACATGGATTGGAACCATGATCAAGATTTCTGTAACTCCACATTAGCAAAAACTTGATGGGATATAGTAAAAAGTAGTAAAATTCCCCTTTAAGACCTAGTGGTCTATAGGGCAGATGATGTAAAGGTCATCTGTTTCTGCGGCCTACGGTTAATGAGGGTGTTATGTGGCCAGCACAACGAGCAACCGCCTTTACTTTTCCCCAACTAATGTCAGGTACCCATTGGAGCTGGGTGGACTCAGAGGCGCCCTAAGATCCCAAAATTAAAAATCCCAGTCTTCTCCAGGTGGGAGAGTGATGGGATATAAAACACCACACACACACACACACACCACACACACACACAACTAATATCACTAACATTGGTCATAAAACCAAATAAAGTAGATTCCAATGACCAAAACTTGGAACCATGTCTCTTGTCATGGTGGATAATTTTCAACCTAATCCCCCCCCCCTCAAACATGTCCCCAAAGCAGTGCTTCTCAAACTTTTACTAGTCATGCCAAAACTAAAATGTGAGAGACTTTCAAGGCAGTAGAACAAATATGTTTGTATTGGGGGTCTTCATAAAATCATAAGATATATGTCTTGTAGTGGGCCTCTAGTGTTTATGCAAATGAAGTCAATAAAATGATAGTCAGAAAATTACCTTTTTGATATTAAAAAAAATAGTTGTAGACTCTAGTAGCAACATGTTTGCAAAAGACATATTGAAATGTCTTCTTTAAAGGAGCTTTTTAATGGATCTAGTTCTAGGTGCCTCTTGGGAAAACAAAATGAAAGGCCCTACTTGTAAGATGAAATGATGTCATAATTTAATTTATTAAACATTGGTAATAATGTAATTTTTTATAGTTTTATAACTACAATGAAAATAAAAAAGTTTTTTTAGCCCATGACAAAAAAAAAAGACTTTGAATTCTTTTTGAAAAATATAGCCCCCCTTTAATGAGGACTAAATCCCCACAGTATGAGAAGCATCATCCTAAAGAAAACTTCACAGAGAGTGCAAACAATAAATCAATAAAATACTTAAAAGTGAAGCAAAAGAAAAGCACTAGAAAGAAATATACCTCTGATATCTACCAAACAAAAGGTGTCTGTATCACCCCAGTCATTATAAGCTTCGCAAACATACTCCCCTGAGCTTTCTGCCATGATGCAAGGCACTGTGAGAGTGTGAACACGGCCAAGGGAAGCAAGCAAGAAACCAGGGCTATCAGGAGTAATCTCTACATTGTTGTGAAACCAGAAAACTTCTATTGGCGGACAACCTGTTTTTTTAATATGTAGCAGTGAAAGCCAACACACAAAAAACAAAACAAAAAATGCTACCTATGTTATCAGACTGAAAAACTACATTAAGAGATTAAGGATATTTGAATACAACTTTTCAAGCAGATATATGTGTATAGATATATTTATATAGATAAATATGTTAAGTATTGTAATTGCTGTAGCTCCTATATCTAGAAGGTATAGTATTATTAAATATTGTCAAGCAGACTAATAAGAATTAAATTACTAAAAGCATAGAATTCTAATTAGTTGTAAATCAAGTTGTTCCACATTACAGGTAAAAAATACTATTTTTCAAAACCCTAACTATTATTCGACAAATGAGAGTGTGTTCTAATTAGCAGCTGTTCTTCCTTTATGCTAAACTAATGCCCATTTTTGGTTTATGTGAAATGTGGTTTGTATTTATCATAATTTTATTTTTTTTTTGTTTTGTTTGGTTTCAATTACAGGATTGCAAACGTTGACTATTGGTTTAAAAAAAAACTGTTATCTAGATATTCATTTAAATGAAAACTAAAAATATATTTCATAAAATCAACTTTTGTAGTTGTTTGTTGTTGTCAGTTTGCAACTATGCAATAGGCGATGTTGTTGTTGTTGTTTTGTATCAAAATTAAGAATTCTATTAGAGTACAGTAACAAAAAATAAAAACTGTAAAACAAATTAGAGAGTGCAGTTTTTGAAGGTGGTGTTAGTCAAAGGCAAACCTGCTAAGGTTTAGTTGGGTATTATTAGTTAACACTAGGTGGGTATCTATGAATCTAACCAGAGAAACGTTCTTTATAAACTTGGGCTAACCTTTGACCTCTACTTGCAGCTCCATTCTGTCCCCTTCCTGTACTTCCTGATCTTGAAGTTCTCTAAGAAACGCTGGAGGCTCCATGTCTTCTTCAGGATTACCTGAAATATGGGACATTGAATATAGGACATTGAATATAGAACATTGAATATAGAACATTGAATATAGGACATTGAATATAGGACATTGAATATAGAAAATTGAATATAGGACATTGACTATAGGACATTGAATATAGGACATTGAATATAGAACATTCATTTATTTATTCTATGCAGTTAAAAGACCAGAGCAGGTCATCATCATAGGGGAATGGAGCACAAGTCAATGTCTTAAGACATCTTGTACTACTCTTTCAGCACAAAGGGATTGCACACAAAAACAACAAAAGCCAGAAAGAAAAAAAACAGATGATAAAATGAGAACAATAGTCAGTCTTTTACTTTTCCAAAATGCATCAGAAAAACCAAGGCATAGCCTGGTTAGACATTTTATCAAATAAGTAGTTAAAATGTTATCACATTACATGAAGTAAATTTCACCATAGTTTCTTGATTTAAAACATATTTAGAAATGTCACTGCTATGACCGATTTTACTTCATAAATTTTTAACATTGTCAAAAATAAATAAAAAAATATGTAAATTTTTTTCTAGGCCTTCAGTATATGAAGGTATATAGTGACTATCACATAGATCAACTGTCTGGCCTAGAGGAAAAATTCAAAGTAAAACCATAAATAAGATGAATTGCTTTTTTTCACTTCAAAGCTTTGAACCAAAGAACTTAACTTTGGAATGTTTAGCCCTACATATCATTAGCTTACAAAGATGCTCACTGCTAAAATATTTTTTTTAATTTATGAATTTTCATTACCACCACTATAGCAGATTTTAAAATTGTATTGTTTTTGCTTTATTTCCTAATTTCTGATAATTAAAGAAAAAAAAATCTTAAAAATGATCACAATTCATTTCCTACACCTACTTGAGACTGAAACAAGGCATGAAGTTTCTAACTGCCCATTAGCTCCAGACATGATACACTTCAAATGTCCTGCATCAGCAGCCCTTATGTCCTTAAATGTGAGACTGGTTCTTTGTCCTTCATGGGTCAGTTTGATATGAAATCCAGAGACTATTTCTTTATCATTATGAAACCATTTGACTGTTGGCTTGGTCAGATCTGTATGAAACAAAATATCAAACAAAATAATCTTTCTGTAAAATACAAAACTTAATGTTTCCATTTTCCTCCCACTAAATTTTTAGCACTGCGATTAATTCAGCCAATGCTTACTGCTGAAAAAAAAAAAAAAAAAAAAAAATTTTTTTATAAAATATATCATCTAAGTCTTGAGATTTCCTATTGTATTAAATATGGTACTAAGAAAACTATTATGAGTTCTGAAATAAACTAAATTCATATATGTGGTATATAAATGTACTAACTCAATTGTACCAATACTCTAAAGGTTTAGTGTACTATATTATCAACAGCTATCTTTGGACAAAGAAAAAAAAGATTGCTAAACAAATTTGAATAAGCCTCTTTTTGAAAATACAACAGCCTTTTGTTACTTTAATGAAGAAAAAAAAAGATATTTAAATTCACTTTTTTATATAACAGATTTGTTCCAGGCTGGTCTCTCAAACTTTCAGAATTGCAAAAGGAACTTAAAAAAAAATGACCATTGTTCATTAGCTTGTTTTTCTTTCCCAGACCCACACTGTAACCTCTGAAGAAAACATCAAATACAAAAAAATCATGAAACAATCTTTTAATTTTAGGTAGATTTTTGTTTTAAATGTTTTTTATTGTTGATACCTTTAGTGATGCATGTGAATGTGACTCCAACATCCTCAAGATGAACTGTGCTGTCAGTCAAGGGTTGCTCCCACTCAGGTCCAGACTTAGATAATAATTTGGGTTTGACTGAAAGAAAAAAACAATCATACTTAAAACTAATTTGGTTTCAATGCACTAACAAGGATAGTCAGTGTTTTAAGCAGATATTTTTGTAACATATATTTTTATCAATTCGTTATCATTTATTTACATAAAATTTTGCCCTTTTAATAATATTTTATTAAGATAAATAATAACACAATGTTAACAAATTGCTACAAGACAGTTTTGGAGAAAGACAATCGACAAATCTTGTGTGGTGCCCCAAGGGTCCTACAGACTAATGAATAGGTGAAGGTGAGTTTTGTTCATAAATTAAACTCAAGACATAAACATTTTTTTAAATAACCTGCCCTAAATAAAAAGAACTGTAATACCAAATTTAAATAATTTTTTTTTGTTAATTGAAAATACCTATCTTAGCAACACTTGCTATGTGATACCATCCAGAATCAGTTAATAACTAACTAAGAATTGTTTTCTGAACTATCTCTTTTTTTGATAACATGCTACAATTTCTAAACTAGATCAAGCATGATTATGAAAAACTCAAATGTTGACATAACTGTAAATAATATTTAGATGGAAGTATCATCTAATAAGACAACAAACCAAAGACTTCTAATTCCGCTGAAGCTTGATCTGATCCAGCAGAATTGAGCACAGTAACTGTGTACACGCCGGTGTCGTCTGCAACGACTTGAACTACTTCCAGGTAATGAAAACCGTCAGATTCATAAATCTGAAAAGAAAGAGGAATTTTAATATCGTAAAAGTGTTTCATGAGTGCATACAAGAACGAAATAGAGCCAAATAACGCTGAGGGTGCACCACAAGTTAATGTTAGTGACTGGATATGTAATTAAATTGTATGTTGTTATTGTTGAAACTAAAAATAATATCAAGCATTGTTCTTTTCATTTTGTTGTATCATACAATTAAGATAATTGTGTATTTTGTGTATAATGTGTACATGTTTGCTTCAACAAAACGTAATCTTATAATGATATCTAAAATACACTAGATCTGCTCTGCCTGTGTCTACTACAGCCTACAGCAGTGTGAAAGTCATATTACCAGTCCAAGTACTACAAGTGTATGGTGATCACAGACAAAATTTACACATTCCAACGTACCAAAAATTATTTCGATACTTCTATACAAAGTCGACCTAGCATTTAATTATCATAAAATTATTTTGTCCTTCGAATCATCTTAAACTACACATGACTGAAATGAACTAAACAAATTAAATACTTGTTAATCCACAACTAAAATACTTGTAAATCCACAACTAAAATACTTGTAAATCCACAACTAAAATACGCGTTAATCTACAACTAAAATACGCATTAATCTACAACTAAAATACGCGTTAATCCACAACTAAAATACGTGTTAATCTACAACTAAAATACCCGTTATCTAGAAATGAAATTTTAAAAAGACATAATGACCGACACAAAAACTACACAGGAGTTCAGAAATGTGGGTGCGGTGGCTCTGTGGGAAACTTACCAGACCATTTCACCAATAGAAAGCTCAAAAAGCTTTGCCTACAACTTTTTACAACTCACCATTGATAAAACAGACTCTTCACACGTGAAAGTTTAAGATTTCTCACGCCTATGAATGAAGCATTAATCCAATGAAAACAAACCCGTAGGACGACTAAACAAAAGATGCCTAGCCTACGTAGGAGAACACTATTAAAAATCAACGGTTCTCACATCTGGAAGGAAATCTATTGGTTGAAATAGGAAAAGAAATGTGCATGTTTCATTTTTGGTCCACTTTTTACCCATTTGTATTGGACCCATTAACTCTTTCTCTCCGTAATTATTTACCACATTCTGGAGAAATCAAGGTTGGTATCGTCAGTTAGGAGAGAAAGAGTTAATAGCTATTATTTAAGTAGTTTTCATTGAAACTTATGAGATGAGTTTAACGTAGAAACGGTGATGTGGTTGATCGAGGGTTAACAAAGTTCGAGGATACCAGATAAACACATCACACACTTGGCTTGGAGCAGAAAACCTAAAAGTGTCGACACGATGCACTTAAAATTTGACTGTTTTTAGCTTTTAAACCGCTTTGACCCATTTACACACACCACTACTTGGCACGACGAGTGTTTTTAATTAAAAACAACGCAACAATTAAAACTATAGAGTTTAATCTTTAAGCATTATTATAAAATATTAAATGAAATAACAAATACTGTAATAATCTGAACAAGCTCAACGTTAAGAAACTTAAGCAAAGCAAAACAAGCTAAGTGGTTCAACATGAACAATGAAATGAACTTTTAAAATGCATTGAACAATGCAACATGGGGGCACTCTCAATTGTTTTAATCTCCTCAATACGAAGTTTAAAAGTAAACAGAAGCAATCACAAAGGGGAAATACTCGACATTGTGATGACCATACAACACCCTCCCCAATTTGATATAGCAAGAGGCCAACTTTATTTATTTACCCAACGGACGGCTTACTCTTAAGTTTTTATTTCATTGTGTTGCGGTCCATGGGATAGGCACTCTTTACCAATTCATCCGGCATAATGGCGTCGTTGTTAATGAAATTGAAGCTAATTACCACAACGAAGTAAAGGAGAAAGGAAAGAAAGAAGACAAGATGATGAGATTTAAAACATTGACACGAATTGGAAAGTGAAATACTGATACGAATTTTAAAAAAAAAAAAGGTATTTCAAATGAGATAAAAATGGAGAATGACTAGAAGATACAGATTCAAAGCTGTATGGCCTCGAATATAATCATTTACTTCTCATCTTCCTCACTAGTGTCCACTTGTCCTTTGTTATCCTTTCGTTAGCTCCTCACTGAAACACTCGCTAGATCCTCGCTAGCTCCTCATTGAAACACCTTCTCTCAAACACTCGCTAGCTCCTCACTCAATCACTCGCTAGCTCCTCGCTTAAACACTCGCTAGCTCCTCGCTTAAACACTAGCTAGCTCCTCATTCAAACATTCACTAGATCCTCACTCAAACACTCGCTAGGTTTTCAAAACAATCGCTAGCTCCTCACTTAAACACTAGCTAGCTCCTCACTACACTCACTGAAACACTCGCTAGCTCCTCACTGGAACACCTGCTAGCTCCTCACTTAAAACTAGCTAGGTTCTCAAAACACTCGCTAGCTCCTCACTGAAACACTCGCTAGGTCCCACCCCAACTACCGTCAAGTTAACCCAGTCACCACATTGTAATATCGGACTATTTAAAACAACAAAATAGCCGACTAGAAAGGACAAACTGACCTTGTAGTGATGGTCTGCGCTCAGGACAGTGACGTCTTTACTCCAGAACAACTTGGTACTGTCAGGGCCGTCAAAGCTGCATTTGAACTTGGCATCTGCCCCTTCGTCCGTAAATTGTCGTCTTGGCTTGACCACTAGCTCCGGAGCTGTTTCCGGTTGTTCTTTTTCCTTTTTCCTAAGTTTCTGTTTGTTTACTTTGAAATAAGCGCGAAATGTTGAATTTAAATTCATTTTACATTGACTTTTTATTAACGAAACAATCTTGACTTAACAACACTATAGTTAAGGTATTGGCAAAGTATGGTAAGCATGCTTAATGTGGCGCGTCTTTTTAATTGTCTATAAATGTTGCAAAACTAATTCTTCCAATAATTATACAAATTAAATAAAAATAAACCTTAAAACTTCGATTTCTAGTTGTCATTTCATAAGCTAGCAAAGGATTAGTTTGTTAGTGTTACATACATTTGTAAATGTAATAGTTCAGAGGTTGTTGTTTTGTATTGTGTCTTCAAATTCTCTAAGAACATTGAATTAGCACTTCGGGTGTCGAAGATACATCAAGTAAACCGTTCATTCTAACCAGCAAAAAAAGAAAATTTCGACTCACCCTCAACAGTCTGTCTTTTATTTTTAGATTCACCTGAAATTATGACAAATAAATTATGTAGAGCAAAAAAAATATATACGACATTTCAAGAAAAGTGGCTTTTTTTTATATTTGTGAAAGAACATATAGAATTTCAATATTTGGATAGTTAAGTATCTTGGTAGTAAGGAAATAAAATAAAATTGGGTAATTTAATTTTTTAAAAGTAATTGAATTGTATAAGTATAAACAGCTAATGACAATGTACACTCTCTCAATGGCTGTATTTTACTAACTAGCTCCTCATATGCGTACGTGAATGCGCATGCGTGCATGCACTGAATGGATTTGTTTGAATTATGGTTAGGGTAAGGTGTATGATTTTCATTCATGAATTCTCTTTCTTTAATTATTATTTAATTGTTTTTAATCATAAGTGGGAAACTTTTTAATTATTTTGTGTAAGTTTATGATGTGATAAAATATCAAGATGAAATAAAATAAAGATGATGCTTTATGATTGTAATGGTTTTATTTCTTTTTTTTTTTTTTTTAAACAAAGTTTTATTTTGAGTCGCAGACGGGTTAGGTTTGATCCAGATGACATTCAATACGAGCTGTTCAAGTTGCTGTTTAGTTTCTACTACCAGAGACTTACAAAGATTTCAAACATACCGATGCGAAATTTCAAAACTGTATTTTTATTCTTACAGTGCATTCGTCTGTATTTAGACAGGTCTGTTTCTCAATTAGTCAGTGTCAAGAGAGTAGTCTAATAGTTTTTAATGACTTGTCAAATGGACCCAAACACACGTCAGCCTAGGACGCTGACCGTCAGCTCGTGAAATTGCGTTTTATGTGTCAAGAACAAAAAATAGGAAATCCAGGGAGAGAAAAAGAAAAATCAAAATCTCCGTGTGATACTCTAGCAAACAAAGTATCAGTTGCAAGGAAATACACAATCTGGTTTCACGTAACTTTTGATTAGTTGTGTACAGGCGGAAAGGGTGAAAAAATATAAATGTGTATTACTAATAGATACGTTTTTAGCGAGCCTCGGACAGAAAAACAAAACACTATTGTATTAGCGCTGTTTGTCGGCCGGCAATCTTCCAAACTAAAAGCGCTGTTTGTCGGCCGGCAATCTTCCAAACTAAAAGCGCTGTTTGTTGGCCGGCAATCTTCCAAACTAAAAGCGCTGTTTGTCGGCCGGCAATCTTCCAAACTAAAAGCGCTGTTTGTCGGCCGGCAATCTTCCAAACTAAAAGCGCTGTTTGTCGGCCGGCAATCTTCCAAACTAAAAGCGCTGTTTGTTGGCCGGCAATCTTCCAAACTAAAAGCGCTGTTTGTCGGCCGGCAATCTTCCAAACTAAAAGCGCTGTTTGTCGGCCGGCAATCTTCCAAACTAAAAGCGCTGTTTGTTGGCCGGCAATCTTCCAAACTAAAAGCGCTGTTTGTCGGCCGGCAATCTTCCAAACTAAAAGCGCTGTTTGTCGGCCGGCAATCTTCCAAACTAAAAGCGCTGTTTATCGGCCGGCAATCTTCCAAACTAAAAGCGCTGTTTGTTGGCCGGCAATCTTCCAAACTAAAAGCGCTGTTTGTCGGCCGGCAATCTTCCAAACTAAAAGCGCTGTTTGTCGGCCGGCAATCTTCCAAACTAAAAGCGCTGTTTGTCGGCCGGCAATCTTCCAAACTAAAAGCGCTGTTTGTCGGCCGGCAATCTTCCAAACTAAAAGCGCTGTTTGGATACAATGTGACTATTGCCGTTACCGTGTCTGAAATAGATACAAAGTCTACTTTTGATTTTCTGAGAATGTACATCTTGGTGGGGGGCAGGGGGGGGGTGTTATGTACACTAAACGCATATTCATATAAATATTTTTAAAGTAAGCGAAATAGGGCAATATGTACAATATGTAACAACTATTTTAAACAAGATTTAAAGGTTTTTCGTGATCTAAAAAAGTTAGTTGGTATGGAGAGTATTCTCAAATCTAATTAAATGAAGTAACGGTTAGAATTATGGCTTTAATACAAATACAATCTCAAATAAGACAGCTGTCGGTAGCTGTGGGTAGCTGTAGTCTACAAAGGAGTAGCTCTATATGCTAACCTTGGAATTTAATTTAAGTAAATAGCAGTATGTGAATATCGAAAGGAGTATTTGATTAAATGGAACTGGCTTCAATAGTTGACTGTGCTAATGTTATTAAGCAAATCTGTCACATGAAATGTCACCTATAACAGAAGTTAATTATCCTAAACAGACTCGGCAACCATGGAACCACTTTAGCGTAAGTGATCTTACGTTGAACCCAAATTTGACATTAATGCCAGTTCAAGGCTCACCTACGTCTAGAAAAGTGGACATTTGACAGACAGACCTTTTTTAATATTTTTTTTCATCTTCTCAAAAAGAGCCCCCCACAGCTTCGCATGGTGACGCGATGGTCGGGGAAAGGGCCACTTGGTCAGTTTACAAAGGACAATGGGCCTTTTCGTCTGTGTCGCAAAATCTGCCAGATTTTAAATGTCACGACCACGCATGGAGGAATGTGGCCGCGAGACAAAACCTGACGTGTGCGTAAGTGTGTGTGTGTGTCTGCGTAAAAAAAAAGGGGGGGGGGAACCACTTTGTATATGGGATCCGTGGACGACGATCCACGAACATTCGCTAAGGGTTTGAAACAAACGCGTAGCCATGGGGGACAGATGTTCACATTCCAGTTTGATGGAAAGAAAGAAATGGAAGTAGTTTTTTTTTTCACGAAAAGACAGCGGCAATAACTCAGTGCCAGTGAGTGTATTTGTGATTTTATAGATGATTATAGGAGTGTGTATGTCAATGTGAGTAGTCAGTGTGGACCAGTGTGTATGGGTCAATGTGGATCAGCGGTCTGCTGGCACTGTAACAGGATTTTGAAAGATTACAAAATGATTGAACACAAAATTACAGCTTAAGCTGGGGAGGTGGGGCTGGTGTGATCTTATAATGACTGGGGGGGGGGGTATATTTATAATTTATTTTTAGTTCTACCTGGAATCAAGACACGACAGCATAGGAACAAAATCTAGTTCATGGGCTTTTTTTGTTTAAAGATTTAGTTTTTTATCAATGAAACATTTTCGTCGCTTTTCATGTAAAACGATTACAAAAGAAATGGCGTGAAAGAGAGATATAGAGCCATGAAAAGAGAGCCAGAAATATTGGGCTCCAAGCATGTCCAGAATTCATTAGAAGTCACACGGTCTGGCGCATACAATTACGGACCTATCAATCCACATTTTCATTGTAATGTGTGTGGTCGGTGTGGATCAAATGTGGTTGCCTAGATCAATGTGTGTGGCTCAGAATTGAGTGCTCATGTCAATGGAATTGTTCGGATCGGTGTGAGTGTGTGGATAACAAAATAAATGTGTTGGTCAAATGAAAGTCAGTGGTCAATGTGAACTACTTATGTCCACACTCCGCACTCTGTCTGGTAAAAATTGTGTACACGTTATTTCTCCCACACCCATTCTCAGATCAAGTTGAAATTTAATTTTAAACAATTATTTATTGTACCTAGCAAAACATGTATCAATTAAAAAATTAATCAGTTAGTCAATAAATTATTGGTAATTAATTATTTTGGTTGGTATCGAATAAGGGAAATAACTTCTACATTTTTAGAGATATAAATTGAAAGTGTGGAAATCTCCCCCTTCAGTAACCTTTTCTTTTAAACGATTTTTTTTTGTTTACTTTCTGTCTTTGAACATCAAACAATCACCACAAGTGTTGCATCCAAATCAGCAACACATTCACTTTGTTAGAATATTTGAAGTGGCCTAACTTTCGGAACAACAAATCCCATCAAAGGTTTTGATAGCCATTTGGTTCAAATCTTATGAATGATTTCATATATAACTTTTGTGAATTCAATGTAAAAGAAGATAATTAGATAATACGTGTATCTTATTCAATGTGTTAATCTAGTCGTACATATTGATTAGATGCTTAAACTTTACCAATTCATTGGTTTCCCGGCTGATTCAGGAAACACGTTCCATGTGTGAACACTTCTGTTTATTTATTGCTTGGAAATGCTTCTTCCATTAAACTGGTCGAAATATGTCACAGTCTCGACTCGTGACGCTGTAATGTCACGAGAGCAGAAGGAAAGGTTGTCTCCTAGCTTATGAAATCGAAAGTGTCTCTTAATCTTTATGTGTGTTTTTTGGAGTGTTTTACTAGTGAATTATGTTCCCCGCGCTGGGGGAGCTTTCAGCGCTCCCCCAGACCCCTTCATCACAATGGCTGGCAGGGCGAGGAGTCTACAATTTGTTCACTAACTCCAGGAAGAACCTATTCTGAGGCACAATAAAAGTCTTCGGAAAGAATGAAGGGTCAGAATGTAATAGAGATAAATTATGTACACACACACACATCCATCAATACAAACATATATATATGTATATATATATATTTCGGGGGGGGGGGGCGAGGGGAGAAAAAATCCCCCCCAACCCCCCCTCCGAAAAAAAAATCCTGGCTACGCCCATGAATCTAATAACACACACACACACACACACATCTAAACAAACTGTTCTTATATCATTGCTTCAGCTTTGTTTAATTATATATAGTGACCTCGAAACATTGAGAGAGTGCTGGGGCCTATAAAATATTGGAATCGAGAAACCGAAACTAAAAACAAAAAAACTTCGTCTTCTCAAAACATAAATCATAAAAACGTTGACAACTTTATGAGACAACATGTTCTTACATAACAACAACACAATAGTTTCAAAACAAGCGTGTGTTGGTTTTTTTTGTTTTTTGTTTTTGGTGTATCCGGTGTACAGAATAATGGAAGTGTTGATTGAAGAGCTGATTTTGTTTCACGGAACCGATAGATAATTTGTGGGCATGTTTTGTAGAACTCCATGGTCAAAGCTTCTGATCTGTTCCGTGTGCAGCACAAAGTCATTTCAATCTGAAGGAAGCATTTGACCATAGACTTATATCTACTATATCTAGACTGGACATGGAGACTTTTTAACACTACAAACAATGTGAAACTTTTTTAGAAAGTTGGATCAAGGCGTTGTTTTGTAAAGCAGTTAAAATAAGTAAAGCTGTTGTTTTTTTTTTTCAACCCTAACCTATGTAACATATAATTTAATTTTTAGATATAGATCTAGTAATTAAACATAAAAAATAAGAGTACTCTCGTCTCATAATTATTATTTTGCAATTTTTAGATACATAATCTAGCAAGATCTAGGTAATCAATCTATTTAAATGTACATAAGATGATTTAAATCAACATGAATTATTTCCATCTAGGATTTTTAAAACATTATCTCAATGGAAACAAACAGGAAAGGGCTTTGTTTCATATATTTGCGTGAATATCCGAGAAATGATTTTGCATTATTTTTAAACTTTGAAAGCTAAAGATCATTACTTTTCTAGGACAGAAAAGATTGATTGGGGCGACTCCCCTTAGAGCCTGAAAAAAGAGTTTACGTACATAAAAATCTATATATGTATAGGTCTGTGAATCGTTCCGTCGCGGATAAGAATTTATTTCCGGTTTCCAGTCTAGACAGGTCTTATTTCAATCAGTTACATTTTTGTTTCTTAAGTACATATTTTTCAACATAATATCACAGAATTAGATCTAGATTTCTTGAAATTCAAGCAAGGCAACCCTCAGCCTAAATTAAACTTTAGTTTGGCTGTGGTTGAATGATACTACATTAAATCAAGAGAAAGCAATTAGCTACTTTCTGTTGTATGGTATCGCAGAACTGTACAACCTACACACACACACACATATGCTAATTTTTTTTATCTCCCACCCCGCACCCAAAGAATGTTTCCCCCGGCGCTGCCTGAGGTACATTACATCAGGAAGTGGCTGGTGTGTGTTCAAACCACTTAACAGATTACATAGACTCTCAGATTTGGTCAACCATGTCTCGGTACCCCCCTCCCTTTTATTTTATCCACGGTACATGCAATGAATAACCTAACGTAACATATAAGAGCTCTCAGTAGAGACCAGGGAATCTTGTTTTTATTATTGGCGAGGTCAACAATTGTTGTCCCAAATAGCGGTTATGGTAAGAAAGATTTTACAGATAAGTTTATCCACTACAATTTGTCCTATTCTTTGGAAGTGTTGAGGCGCTCTCGTAGGGCTCTAGATCTGACATTCTCAACACATATATACGTAGAAGTGGGCATTAGGTTAGTTGAACTATGACCTATTTGCCTTGACTGATAGGTAAATCTTAATGCATGTTGTGAACTTTGACCTAAATTAAGTAAACCATGTCGAGGAATTTCCGATTAAACACGAAGCCCGACACAATAATGACAATCCCCCTCCCAAACTATCGCCTTGTCAGTTAAAATGACGTGGCAATTGCATGACATGTGTTTATTTATATGGTTGCTGTGGCATGTCAAATCTAGACTGGTCAATTACTTTTTTTTTCGGCTTCAGACAGATCTGTATAAACTATATGACGTTACATTGTGACAGTGAATCAGACGGCTAACCTTGAATTGTCTGCCTTCAATCTTTTTTTTTCTTCATTTTTTTTTATACCTTCATCCTTCGCGAGCTTCCCGTCTCTAGGCCCCGCGCCTTACGTTAGAAACAATTATATCAGTTACCTAAGCAGACGTGACACACATGGGGATAGACCTCAAAGTGTACACACTGATCCATTTTTTCCCCGAGCATCTTACTTAATAGGTTTTCGAAAAAAAACTTTAATTTTTAGAATTAATTACAGCATCGAAAGTCGAAATTGGCGTTTGTGATAGCATGAACCAAAATTAACTCTTACACATCTTTAGTCACACACATGTCTCCTTATAAAGCACTACTTTACGTGACACTATTTTGTTTATTAAGAACTACTTTACGTGACACTATTTGTATAAAGCCCTTCTTTACGTGACACTATTTGTATAAAGCCCTTCTTTACGTGACACTATTTGTATAAAGCCCTTCTTTACGTGATATTATTTGTATAAAGCCCTTCTTTACGTGACACTATTTGTATAAAGCCCTTCTTTACGTGACACTATTTTCACTGACCTACGATGTCTCAGCCTGTGGGCAGTTTAGACCAACAGCTCGTTGCAACGTCAGAGGCCCAACGTCTTGACCTGCTCACGTGTTGCGACGTCGCAGGTCAGTGTTAGGCCTTCTGTAATGATTGGTTTCGAAAGCATGCCCGTTCGTTTGGCCTACTCAAGAAACCTATGAAACACGTGACAATCAAATTGTCTGTCTTACTCTTTACTTGATAGCTTCACATAGAGTAGTAGATGTGTAATGTTTATGTGGTGCGCGCAGGCGTATTTGGGGGTGGGGGGGAGTTATTAAACTAAGAATTAGGCTACAGATCTTTTTTAGAACAATAAACTAATAGCTTGGGTAAGAAATTGTTTCAACTGTGTACATGTTCTGTTGTAAAATAACAGCACAACAAGCCAATGGACCTCATTCACCAATCGTAAACAAACAACATTTAGCCACGTGATTCTCTATATCTTCTATACAAATTACGATCTAATTTTAATACACAATGGCTGTCACGTGACAGTTTTTTTTTCGTTGCTTTATTAATATTATCACGTGACTAAATGTTGTTTGTCTACGATTGGTGAATGAGGTCCATTAAATCATGGGACATAATATCTGCATGACCCAAAAAGGTTTGCAATTGTGCATAGTTTTACAGACACGTATTGAAATTAGGGCTTTAATTCTATCTATAATGAATTGCAAGTTATTAAAAGGAGCTATTAACGCCTTTCTCCTTTCTATTCCAAATTGTATCTCCCCAAGGAGATGATCTTGACCACACAGTGAATGTCTTCTAGTTTTGTTACGAGATAAACCGTTTTCGTTCTACGGCTGAAGGAGTCCAATTAACAACATAAACCAATTGCATTTGTTGTTTGCTATGTACTGTGACTTGATCGTTGGGTGCTCAATGGTCAAGTCTGGTCAGTCTAAGAGCAAGCGTTAAATGTGACGATCTTCGTCTGGATTTTAACTGCAGACTTAGGAATTCAGTCAATTTATCCACCTGCGCTGCCTGAGGTACATTACATCAGGAAGTGGCTGGTGTGTGTTCAAACCACTTAACAGATTACATAGACTCACAGATTTGGTCAACCATGTCTCGGTACCCGCCACTCCCTTTTATTTTATCCACGGTACATGCAATGAATAACCTAACGTAACATATAAGAGCTCTCAGTAGAGACCAGGGAATCTTATTTCTATTATTGGCGAGGTCAACAATTTTTTTCCCAAATAGCGGATATGGTAAGAAAGATTTTACAGATACATTTTTCCACTACAATTTGTCCTATTCTTCGGAAGTGTTGAGGCGCTGTCGTAGGGCTCTAGATCTGACATTCTCAACACACATATACGTAGAAGTAGGCATTAGGTTAGTTGAACTATGACCTATTTGCCTTGACTGATTATGTGATAGGTGAATCTTAATACATCCATTAATGCATACATCTTCCCGATCGCTGAGCTAAACATCTAAACCAATTTCACCTTTAAGTTTCCAACGAGGGTTCGAAACACAACGTTTAAGTGATAACGAAGAGATAGGAAATTCAATAGTAATTATTGTTGATCACTTTGGTGACCTAATGACCTAATCCCAAGACCGTCACGCTCTCCCCCCAGTTAATGTATCTTTTATTTTTTAAGGACCACAAGTGACAAGCCTGTAGTGTAGATCACTCAAATATATAAAACTAGTATGGCTCACCGAGCCTAACAAGGAGTCCACAGCGCTTACATAGTGTAATGAAACTTTTCAGGGAGGGTTAACTATTCGTCAGCATAGACACAGGAATGAAGCACATACACACACAGAGGTCTCACACACACGCATACAAGTGTTGGTCGCTCTGTTTAGCCTGTATACACAGATCACACACCTTTCGCATATAAACAAATGAAGACAGCACACATGATGACACGTCCTTCTGGCGACTGCTACACGCTTGACACAGATGCAGACACAAATGCTGACATTTTTTTTTCTTGAAATCCAAAAGCTAAGCCCAACCAACTGGAAGATGCCGCCAAACTTGGTTGACAATATTTCAAAAAATTGCATCAGTAACCTTAGTTGCCATTTTTAAACGAAATAGTAGATTTTTCTTCATTTTTACTAAAACTAGACCTATTACTAAAACTAAAAAAAAAAAAGATTTTGTAGGGAACTGTTTGAAATTGTGTAACGGTATAGGGTACAAGTTTTAAAGTTTAAACATTTGAATGTAGACAAAAATTAAATACAGAAAGTTGGTTTACAAGACATGCGGTGAAGGAATGGCAATGTAACGAATATTTAAAAGCAGTTTAATTCTACACAGCTAATATGTGAAGCCCAAAATTGTATAGAAAAATAATGATGAAAATGTCCACAATTGACGGCTGCCTAGTTTGGAGACGATGGTTCTGTTAGAACCTTTTCCGCGCACATTCCCTAAAGCTACGCAGGAGGGCTGAATTAGGACAGAGATGGGCAAACTACGGCCCGCGGACCAACTCTGGTACCCTTAAGGGTTTAATCCGGCCCGCGGCATGTTTTGTAATAATAATTCAAAGTAAAAAATGTCATTCACAGTGTAAGAATTCAAGTTTTTAATATCAGACGAACCATTGGAGTAATATTTCGAATTGTAATTTCCACTAATCCCTCACATGTGTTCTATTATTAGAGTTTCAAACTTATAAATTAAATAGAACATGACTTTCTTTATTGAAAAATCACATACAAATACATGTATTTATTATTAAAAATAGTCATGCAATATTTTTCATTGTTTTCATTTCATAGTTTTCATTGCCAGAAGTGGTAATGGATATAAGCACTCCACTACCTAATAAATTCTTCCTAATGGCATGTGTCTCAAATAGCCTCTGACAACATAACATCGACTCTGGGAAAATGTTTTTTATAACCTAATAAAATGCAAATCTGTTAAACATGTGCAGAGACTCACTGCATAAATAACATGCCCCACCCGTTGGGCCCGATAATTTGTTCTTCAAGTTTTGAGACATTGCTTTTGATAAAAAAGTCTAAAGTAATTTCAACTACCCCGCACAGATCATTAATTTTTGTATTGCCCCCATACACTTATAAACATCCCCCCCACACACACACACACCACATACAATATCAACACATCTTGTATAAGGCTTAACACCTCGTAATCGACCAGAAACCAGAACAACTGAATATGTTTTCAAATTCTACTTGTCGAGTCTAGATTACATTTAATAAAGTCAGAGAAAGAACTCCACATTTATGAACCTCTAAGTGGCCACTTCTCATTCTCATTCATTTACTTTTTCTTCAACTTTGTAACTTAAACAAAAAAAAAATCAATGTAAAAGTGCTTCTAGAAGGAAAGAGTTCAATTCCCGGTGAATACTGGCATTTTTAATTTAGCGATATTTATAAATGTCTCGAGTCTACCAAATTCTCTTCGGTAACGGACATAAGATAAAGGAAAGTAATAGCAGTTGGTCATTGGGTTTGTTTTTGTTTTTTATTTTCCTGATGAAACGTCACTGCATATGCAGAGGTAGATTTTTGTGTTTGTCTCTGATGCCGCTTATTTTGTTCTAGTGGTAATCCGTAACGTGTCTAGATCTAGGTCATGCCAGGTGCACTGTGGCCAGGTCAAAGCTTGCTATTGTTCCTTATCTCTAAAATCAGGTCAGGGATTTAGTGAGCAGGGGAAATCTCCATAACCGGTCAAATTCAGTGACAATTTTTTTTTAAAAGGCGCTAGTAGGCTGAGTGGTTAAGCGCTCGGCTTCCGAACCTGGAGTCCTGGATTCGAATCTCAGTAAAGACGGGGAGATGTTGAATTTGGAGATTTTTAGGACGCTCCTGAGTTCCCCTAACTGTTTGGGAAAGTTCGTTGTGCTGGCCACATGACACCCTGCTCGTTAACCGTTGGCCATAGAAACAGACGACCATAACATCTTCAGATCGCAAGGTCTGAAAAGGGAACTTAGGGGTAGAGAAAGTGCTTGCTACCATTCAACTACATTAAAACTTCACAGGAAGAGAATTTCTATGAAATATTATGAATAGCTTACTGCATACAGCTGTCGTTTCAGCAGACTCATGCTGTCAATGTCCTTGACTTATTTTAACTACAATTCAGGGGCGGACAGGCTATATGGGCGTTTGGGCAAATGCCCGGTGGGCCGATTCCCAAATGGGCCGGCAGGGACACCGAAAGGATCACAATGACTCGTATGAAATTGTTTAAATTTTTTGAAAACAATCTCTTATAAAAGTGATCCTATGAGCGCCGTGTTCAAACAAAAAAAATCTTTTACAGACTCGACATTGTAATACTAGTTCATCTTTATACATTTTCCGAATGAATGTAATAGTCTAAATCCGTAGACAGTGCTAATAGTAGGCTTCATCCCTTTAGGGCCTACACAATTAGCGATTAAAAACATAAGGCCTATATTTCTTATATGACTTTGAGGACAGGTAGGCCTAGAAATGGATGTCCATCAAATGATATACAATGCATGGGCCAAATTGTATAGAAATGACCGGCCCGATTTTGACACCCAGCCCGCCACTGTTACAGTTTATTTTTAACTTAATTCAACATGTTTGCGCCATACCAAACGATTTTCTTTTAATTGTGCGCCTCAACAAACCAGTCGTAGTGAATGCATTGTATATTTATATTTTGTTTAGCCACTAGTTCTTGAAAAACAAAAATGAAGGTGGATATTGAAGTTGGCGGGAAAGTCTTTGAATTTCCCGTGGTGGTTGTTTTCGGTTTCTAGGTTTCGGAGGTTCCTTTAGAAGTGAGGATTAGTACACAAATATTATTCCCATGTATTATCAAAAGACCACGCAACCGACCGTTTAAATGCCTTGAAGTATAGGATACATTAGCCATCCTTCTTTTAACTTCAATCAGGTCTGATCATGGTACCTCAGCCAGCCACCCTTCCCCAATCGCTGAGACTACAGTAAGCCAGGTACTGTCATAAAATGTATATAGTCAAGTAACTGCACTCGATGATACCCACCTTGGCGCGGTGATTACCTTTTACTAGTAATCCCATGTGGAAACACCAAGTTGTTTTGATACTAATGTGAGAACCCTTGATTACTTCTATTTATATTTTTATTGGGTGCTTTTTTTCCCCTTCTGTGTCGCAATGAGACATTCCTTAAATACCGGAACTGTGTGCAATGTGTTAGAACACGGCGACACCTGCCTGCCAGGCTTGATAGTCAACAGAAATATCGGTGGGGGGGGGGGGGGCGCTTGAAAGAAGGGTAGAGTAGAAGGAGAGAAGATTATAGTGGGGCGGTTGGGGCCTTGACGCCTGCAAAGATTCTCAACGGCTTTACTTTAACAGCATCAACTAAATAAGTTTTGTCGTGTTGTTCTCTGCTGCTACTCAACAGACTTTGGGCAGAGCTCGAGATCAAATCAAACGAGGATTGTTTATGTTTGACTGTTAGGAAATAAATATTTGATTCACAACAAAACACGGGCAACATGAATTCATCCTTAAACACACACAAATAGAACAAGAAATTGTTGGGTAGTGTGACCCTACACGTTTGTTGTTGTGTAGTCATGTTTTTATTACACATCAGCGAATGGGCCTTTCATGTATATTAATTTATATATATGTATATATATATGTCACGTCGGTGTCTGACAGTCTGTGTGATATGTCGGTGTCTGACAGTCTGTGTGATATGTCAGTTGGTGTGTGGAAGTCTGGATGATGTATTATTTGGTGTATGACAGTCTGTGTGATATGTTATTTAGTGTCTTAATACTCTGGGTGATATGTCAGTGTCTAACAATCTGTCATTTAGTGTTTGACAGTCTGTGTGATATGTCAGTTAGTGTTTGACAGTCAGGGATACATGACAGTTCTTATCCAACAGTCTGGCTGATATGTCAGTTAGTGTCTGGACAGCATATCATGTCAGATGATGTCTTGACAGTCTGTCACATCACGATATAAGATCAGATGTTGTCTAGGAGCCAACGTTTTTGTAATGTGTATCATGTCAGATGATGTTTTGACAGTCTGTCACATCACGATATAAGATCAGATGTTGTCTAGGAGCCAACGTTTTTGTAATGTGTATATCATCTTAAAGCGAATTTCTATTTGCTATTGTTGTACTCTCTACAGAATATTCATTGAAATATTCTCTTCGCTTTCGTTCTCTCTGTTTATATTCCAAGCTATACAAGTACATTTCATCTACCGTTGACCATACATAGATCTAGCAGTTTGATGAAAACATTGCTTATCAGTATCAATTTCAACTCAACAGTACTTCAACGGCGTTACAGCATACATTCTAAAAGTTCAACTCTACTTCTAAGTAAGCGAGTCTTTAGTACACCGTGTGAGAAGCATTGTACAACAGACTACCCAGTAGATCTGCAAGAAGCAGCTCCGGCTGGTAAGACACGGCTGAAAGAAATCTATGCGCGCGATTCTAGTGGGTATTCCTAACTCCGACCTTCTTTAATGTAGGCGTCAATTAGCACTTCAGGCTAACAAAAGTCTATACAGTACGCATGACTCAAGCAACTACAACAAGCAGCCAATCTAGTTTTCTGTTTGCTTGATTAATGTTGCGCTTGTTATGATAATTGCCAGTGACTAATCCTACCAAGTGTGATAGTGTCCGGAGTTGTGTCTACTTCTTTTGTTTTTGATTCGCTGCCGGGAAGTTAAAGAGTTTACTGAGAACTTACTTACACCTGAGGTTCTCAAACGTGTGTGCTGAATCATAGGGGTACTGCGAAAACATTTGACATTGACTACTATATGGATTTATACTAAAAGAAAATCTTATTCAACCACCGGCGGACAATTGTTATGGTTGCTCTGGATGTGGCAAAATATGTAGGTCACATCTGGGGCTGCGTAGCCACGGGAAATAATGCATTCCTCATTAATCTTCGGACTCGAAGACAAGCCTTATTATTATTATTCAAGAAAGCCTGAAAGCAGTAAATACGACAAAACGTTTAGGCATCGCTTTCATGATTGTGGAAAAGGAGGGGGGGGGGGCAGTGGCGCTCACTGAATACTTCCCTTGGTAGAATTTAGCTATTTATATAGTTCGTCCATCGTAGTTCGATGATGACCACTTTTGTTATTCAGAGGAGTGGGTGGGCCTGAAAGCTTTGCTTTGTGGTATTAACTTTATCTTGCATACCGTTTGGAGAAGGTGACAAAACAAGCTGAGATAAGTCATGGTCATTTCACGGCTGAAGGAGACCAGTGAAGCTTGAATCATAAGCTGTAATAATCTGTAGTCTTGACTCAAGCGTAAGCGTAGCAACAGAAATTACAAGTGCTTCGATTATTGGCTATATATATATATTGAAATGACACGATTAGGAATTTGACGCGAAAGTTGTTTGTTTCATGCAAAGGGTACAGTTTTGGTTTCGCGACAATGACGTGACAAAGAAAAAACAGGACTAGATTTTGGCGTGTAACAAAGGTAAACTCAGAACACTTTTGGTGGCATTAGAGAGAGACAGGGTTTAGTTCTCTTGACAGTCTTGATAGTCAGTTGAACCACATTCCACTGTGCCCTTCATTACGTATTAAACGCATTATTCGACATCGTTCGTCATCGTCAAGTATCTTTACATTTCAGGTAAATGACCTGGTTAGTCTGGACTCAATTACTTTTATATTACATAAGACAGCGCGGAGACGCCTAACTATATTATCTCTCCTCCCTCTCAGTGTGGATGGTTTAATCAAAAGAATTTAAGAAACTTTCTGTAGCCGTTGTTTAGAGACATATGGCAGGCTCTGCACTGTGAGATCTACCCATCTTATTAACATGTATCAGTCGAATACATATTTAAAGAAGTCACTTTCTCCAACTTATAAACAATTAAACTTGAATAATGGAATCTATCAGTGTAGGAATCAAGTGAGACAACACTGTGCAGTAGTAACGTCACGACTAAATATAGTAACACTAAAGTTGGAGGGGGAGGGACAAGAATGTAAACGGAAGGTAAGAAATACGCGGAAGTGATTGTTGATGATTGATGACCTAGATCGAACTTGTTTCGTTCCACTTTAGTGTCGGTGTGAGTTCGGGGAACGGTACAAATGAGTGACTATTAGAAGGGAACATTTAGTGACACCACTCTAGCACAAAACCTCAGAAGAACACCTGACTAAAAACTGGGAATAAATGACAACAGGAGCTTGGCAGTCTAAGCACAAGTATATATATATATAGAAAAGCAAAATAGAATTTGAAATTTGAAATATGAATGTAAACCTCCCAGACAATGTTTTCTTATGAGAGATATTCTAAAGTTATATTAGATCAAAGATTAAATCAATTTCTTCTTTTTTTTTTTTCATATTTACAGACCAAGGTGTGTATTGTTTAGGTCTGAGTAAATCTATTTCTATATTTCTGATTAGGAGGCCCAGACTAAATAACTTATTTACAAGTTGATCTACATTTCTTTACTTTAAACAGTCCGCCTGGCTGTATGATCATACTGTGATGTAATGTCCAATTGTTAATTTAATGTTTGGGCTCCTTTTTCTATCGTCTTTTCAAAACCCTCTGTGACAGTTTTGTAATCTGCAAGGATAACTAGACTCCAGAATATTCTTACGCCACGCTAAGTATTGAATATGTCTATGTCTTCTAAAAATATAAATAAGCATACTGAATCTATATTGCCCCTCAATAGTCTAGATCTAGTTTCTTATTAATGTCACGCATGATTGATCACTAAAGCCCATTTACCCCTTCGACCTGTAAGATATAACTATTTATAGAAAAAAAGTAAGTAAAACAAAGGTACAAACAATCTAGATATAAAAATCTATGCCGGATCTAGATTCTAGATCTACTTACTCAACTTACTGTTTCTTTGAAATAATTAAATCCAGAAATCTTGAACTTAATAATCCAATGAATACAACATTGATGACATTGTTAGTAATATCAAAAGTTTTAAGTTATGTTGCAAATTTTTTACACTCAAAATACTTAATTTCAAGATCAATTAATTTAATATTTACACTTTATCTCGATTTAAAACTAACATCTCTATTGGGCCTGTGATAAAAAAGTTTTAAAGCACACTCTGGACACACTACTGATAAGAAGTTGTTTATTTTTAAATTTTCTCCTTTTAAAAAAAATTTACACAAGAAAAACAAACTTAATGTTTGTGTGTAAGAGACTCGAGCGACAAGTGGTTCGTCTTACTACAGAAACGTCCACCAGCAGTGAATTGAAAATGCAACGTGAGGGCGAGACGGCTGCCAACTCTGAAACGGATCTTTCCGCTAGATCTTGGGACGAAATATAATTTATGAAAAGAAAACCCATAGACTTATATATTATACATATAAGTCTATGAGAAAACCTCATTAAGAGAAACAAAAAGAAAAGAAAACTGTGTATATTGAAATTGAAGAAATAACTAGTCCGCACAAAATACAAGACATACATTAGAAGCTTAAACTAGAACGCATGTATTGTTATTAAATTTGATTTGATCTACAACGTTAGATGTTCCTTCATATGTGAAGATGATTACCTCCTAGACAAAAACTACCAAAGGACGGCGGGGGATGGCGGCAGGCAGGGTTAGAACCTGGAACTATGGAGACCACAGTCCAGAGCGCATACCACAATATCAGGCAACCATATTATATGTTATTACAGAGTAGCCTCGTTGTTATGGTATGTGTGTGTGTGTTGCTATGGTGACGGTGAGAAGTTAGCGATTGGTTGGTGGTGACGCAGTGTGAATGATGCAAGATAAGAGCAACTGTCGTGAGCTATAAAAGTCAAGGATGCCAGAGTGTACAGACGTGTTTTTGTAGTGAGTTAGATTTTGTTTAAAGTACCATTTTATATTATTACTCAGATCTATTTTATTTATTTCATTTCATTTCAAGCTGAATTCGTCTATATTATAATAAAAGTTATAATTAGTTTTGTTCACAAAAAAAGTTTATTTCATTTATTTTAAGTTTTATAACTTAAGCGGTTTATTTGTCACCAGGAGTTTTAGTGCTACAAGTCAAGGACCTGCAACAAGACTCGTATTGTTTTCAAAATTAGGTTGCTGTTTGTATGTGTGTGTGTTTTAGTGGTATTTTTGTGAAGCTTCTTGTTGTTGTTGTTTTTTATTCTGTTTAGTTCTTTGTCAGGAAGGGGCTTAGTATTTGCTTGATCCACAATGAGTTTTTTTTATACTTTTATTTAATTTCTTGTTTATTTTCCCTAGAGCAGTAAGTTGACAACAAAATGTTCATCTCATTAAGTTTTCGTGTGTTTTACATAAGGGCCTAAATCTTAACTCTAGTTCTAACCCTATAGATTACAACTTTTTAGCCGATTTTAGTCTTTAAAATATTATTTTTCGGAGAGCTAGGTAATAACAATAATATTGTGATGTTTAATCATCTATAATCAGAATATTTTTAAAGATATTGCTAGTAAATTATTTAATCCACATATTACTACTTTTAAAACATTTAAACAAAATCATTTTTAAAAAAAAAAGAAGAAAAATGTATACCGCTGTGGCTAGTAAATGTATATTCTATTAACCGCGAAGCATTCTATGCAAAAGAAAACGATCACATGTTTAGCTTTAAATTTCCTAAGTTGACAGCCTCTAAACACGCCAAGGGTTTCGTCTGTCTGAAAATGTGCTTTGTTTGTTGAAAAATTATAAAAAGGGGGGAGGGGTGCGCGCTTAGATTTGCCATTGGTGACAGATCACAATGCTGTTCATACTACCCCCTGTTCCCCTGCTCTTCGTTCTGCTATAGTGCTACACGTTGACACACACACACACAGAAAACACACACACACACTACGAAGCACAAACTTTTTTTTTTCAAACCCGCTATTTTTGTCCCCACTGAGTGAGATCAAATGAATGTCAAACTTTTGGCTTGTTTCGCTGCGACGCAATTTTACCCTCGAGTAATCCTCAGTTCCCGCCCTCTTCCACCCCACCCCCCACCGCCACCGCCACCACTTAATACCTTGCCGGTTAATTCCCTTTAGTCGATCTTATTTGTTTAATAGGTAAACAATCCACCAAAGTGGACCTTCTGTTGCCCAATATACAAGCCAGTGTCGTATTAAGGATGCAAGGCCTGTCGACGCCCCCATCAAGGCCGGCCTTGAATAATTGGACGCCCTAGGCATAGTGAATTTGGTGGCACCAAAAAAAAATTAATCAAATAAAAAGAAACATTGAAAAAAATAAAATTACGCAATTTATAAAAAAAAAAATACTGCCCGTTTATATATAAATCGACCAAAAACTTATTCATGTATGGCAACTTCCGTAACAGAGACAGAGTAAGACTAGAGTCATAATGATTTACTATGTTAGTATTAGGGGAATTCATATCGCCTGGTCCCATGACTAACCTACAACTCAATTTTGTAAATAATGGTAAAATCATTGAAAAGTTTCCTTAAAATATCTAAACGGGTCATCTAAAACTTTATATTAACCTTAAAACATTAACCGATGTTTTCGCCTAGAGTCATTGTAAGGAACTGCTTTCGTCCAGTTTATTATAATGTTGTGATGGTGTGTTAGTGGATGATGTTTGGGTCCCATTCTCCCATTCTTTCTTTTCTTTTTTTTTCCCGATATGTTAATTAAACCGTTGATAGTATTACATTTGTAAATGCTTTTTTTTTGTGTAAGTAAGCATCTTTTTTGTTTCATGTTTCTATTTCCAGCAATCTAGATTTAGACTTACAATTAGATATTAAACAAGAAAAAGAAACAACATCTTCTGTTTGTTACTCAGGGAAACGTTCAAGATGTTGACTTGTTGTGCTACTTATCGTGACTGAATTGGGGAGGAGGTTTATTACAGCAACAAAAAATTAAGATAGAGCGATAACTACTTTTTTCATGGACTTTCACTTGAATGGCTGCTTTGTCGTCTGGTATGAAAGTCGTTCGGATGGTCTGGATACCCTGAGACAGCATCAATGTTGTTTGTTTTCTAACCGAAACGTCAAAAAAAAAAAATAAAGGTGATAGGCCCACTGATGACGTCACTTCATCCACAAGCTTGCCAAACATACAGACAACATGAACGACTGAGAACAGTGGATGCTGCAAACAAGGAGCACATTGAAGAGTTAACAATTACTGACTGAAAGTAATTCATCGCATAGTGAATGTTTGTTTTGACTTTAGCATGCAGCAACCTTTCATTTAGCGTATCGTTCAGGATAGTTTAGGTGAAACAAGTAACAACGACAATGTCTAGATTTCTTGACTAGTTCTAGATATGATATATATCTAGTTTAGATCTGGATCTAGACTCTTGAAGATTTAGATTAATCTAGATCTCGATCTAGAATCTAGATCTCTATCTAGAATCTAGACTAGGTCTAGAATCTAGACTAGGTCTAGAATCTAGACTAGGTCTAGAAAATGTTTGTAAAATGTTTTACATATTTCGGATGTTCCTTCAGAGTTGAAGATAGTTTACGTCCTAGTCCAAACCTCCCGCAGGACGACGAGGGATGGGAGCAGGCAGGGTTTGAACCCGGGACCATCAATAAATCCAAACGACAGTCCAGCGCGCAAGCCGCACGACCAGGCAGCCATCCTAGACTAGGTTTTACACTTATGCTGTTCGCATCAAAATTTACTTCTTGATGTGATACTACTGCTAACATAATAAATAAATCTGCACCCCTAAGCTGTTAGAAGATAAACTATTTTCTTAATGGATTATAAGTGTAAATTTTGTTCAAATTGTTTAATACAATTAAATCTGGCCTCTATTTATTGTAATTTAAATTGTTGTCAAGTGTATAGCCTAATGAGAATGTGTGAAAAGTACGCGGTATAAAAGTAGTTCCTTTTTTTTTTTAACTTACAATCGAAAACGAAGCGTATTAAAATTTCTTTTTAAAAACAACATTGAATCAGTATTCTATTCCTTGAGTTAGTTAATAAATGGAAAATCTATTTTATAATGATCCATTGACACTTTTTCAATTGTGACCTTAGATGCAATTTTTTTGTACCAATGCGCGAATCTATGAATGAAGCTTGATTTATTAATGAAGAAGCTTGTGAACTTTTTAATAAGACTTACTTCCCCTAAGTTTTTAATGAAAAGTGGTGTAATTTTTTGAAAAATCTGTTTGCATATATAATTTTAAAAATTAGATTGTTCACTTTCGGAAAAGAAAAACGTAGCCGTTGCATCAGAACTTTGAATGATCTAAAATATCATGATGTCCGATTTTCATGTTCTCTTCTAGTTTCTGAGATCTAAACGGGACGGACGGACAGACAGACGGACATACAGGCCACACAAAACTAATAGCGTCTTTCCCCTTTCGGGGTCGCTAAAAATGTTCACAATCCATTTTTTTCTGAAAATGTTTTGTGAACTCCGATGACGAACTATCCAAAGAAATTTGTCATTTGTAGGTTTTTATATTAGTGAGACCCAGAAGTCTGCAGGATTGACTGAACAAATACTCTTAAGTAATAAAATATCACCATCTTTCTTTAAATTACGTACAATGCCAAGGCAATGATTTTTTTTCATATAAGCGGACAGTACAATAGCCTTTATGTATTGTTTCAACAAAAGCAGCCACTTGCGCATTATGTTGACTGTGTTAAACAATACTTAAACATAATCTTAAATGATTCTGTGTTCGTAAACTTGCATTGGAGTGTCTTTTAGTAAATGTACCGATACATACAAACTACTAGATTTCGTTGTCACACAAAACCATCAACATATTCTTGGACCCGGGCCCACGGGTAGCTTGCTACGCTACTGACTTAGCACCTATTTTTATGCCACTAGGAAGTATATAGAACGGGCTTAACCAGGGTCGGATTTAGGTAGCTGGAGGCCCTAGGACAAAGTAGCAGCTGCGGCCCCTAATATTATTTCTCGTAAAAAAATTATTACCAAAAAAATATAATCATTTCAATGTATTTTTTTCGTTAAAATCAGATACAATAGAATGTAAACTATATGACCGCGCTAACCAATGAAACTTTTCGACCTTTTTTTTCGACGAAAAGCAGTTCGCTGAATTTTTAAAAATTCTCTTTTGTGTGTGTGTTGGGAGGTGGCGCTAGCTTACGGAGACCCTGAGGCAAAAGCCCCTCCTGCCTTCCCCCAAATCCAGCCTTGTGCTTAACTCCTGCCTCCAATTAATCTTCAGTGTATTTGTCTGAAACTCATTTTGTTTCCTATGACATGTGACATGTCATCTGTTGTCATTTCGTATTGCCCTATCCTTTTTCCCAAAATGCTGACTTCTAAATGTCAACTGTGTTCAACAAATATGCATCACTCAAGAGTGTGTACTGACGTCTCTCTCGCTCTCGTGTTGACATACCGTTGAGTCACTATGTTTTGACAGAAATAAACACGCCTATAAGTAATACTGTATAGGAAACCCATTGAGTGGATCTGTATGTCAGATCTGAACTGACTCTGTCTGGGTGGAGATACTTTACACGTTATTTCTCCCACGTCCCATTCCCGAAATTTTGCACAATTATTCATTGTCGATGACAACACACGAAAAACAACAACAACAAAAATAGCCCAAATAATCAATGAATCGTAATTAATGATTTTGTTTAATATGGAAAATGTTCTAAGCTAAGGGGAGATAACACTTGCGTACTGAATAAGTTGGTAGTTTGCTTAAAATTGTACACTTTTATTGTTATAAGTATTTGAATAGCTCAGTGGCTAACAGTCGGACTTCCATTATGGAGGTTCGAGACCTCGAATTCAAATCTTGGCATTTTTTTCTTTCTTAATTGCTTTTGAAAAGGCAGCATGGAAGCATTCTCCAATAACACCCCCCTCCCAACCCAACTGGTTCACAAAAGCGTACTGAGCATGCTATTAACATGAAAGTTGCGCTGACCAAAAACAATGACAAATATTTCCAATCCTCTACCCAAAGAGAAAGCCTTGGTGCTGCTGCAAAACGGATAATAACGAACCCAGACAAATAGACCCTGAATTAGAAATCAGCTATTTATAAAAGACAGCCCCGCCGCCAAGCACCATTTCTGATATTGAAAGCCAACTAAATGCATATTCTGACGTACCTACAGTGCATTATTTTGCTATTAACAAGTTTTATATTAAAAAACCTAATGTGCTATTCATACTGACTTAGACCCTCCCGCGCCGTTCGGCAAGCTTTTTCCACAAAAATCTGTCACTGGCAATGTTCTAAGCCTCTTCCCACCTGCTCTGAGGACCTCCATGAAAGTGTGGCGCCAAGTTGTACTAGGATGTCATCGCAATTCTTATTATGAGTAATTCATTTTGTCGGAGAACATGTCCCGCAAACCTCATGCGACGCTCTGTCAGAACCTTACTAAGAGACTCCCATTTCGGCATAGGATTTCCTTGATTTAGACCCGATCTCTATAACTGACTCCTAAAATCCGTCTTAGCCATCTTTGTAGAGCCACATTTAGTGCTTTTCAATTTCATTAATGGAGCCCAGCCACTGGTAGATATGTGTGACTTCTCTTGACTAAGATTTTGGAATTAGGTAACTATTTAGCTTTAGAGTTATATCAAAAAGGGAAGTTTTATCGTCAAAATCATCTGTTGGGGGGGTTTTAAACTAAAATATATCTAGTGTTTTTTGTTTTTTTTAATTCAAAACCACATTTAGCAATAGTCATAGAATTTGGTGACTGTAGTTTGCTTTAGAAATAATATTGAAGAGAGAGGCTTTTAACCTAAAAACGCCCTGTAGGGGGATTTTAAACTGAAAACTATATTGAGGGGTTTTAAACTTTTTAAAAAGCCATCTGGAGGAGAGGGTTGAAACTCAAAACCCCCCCATTGGCTTGGCTACGCTAAAAGAATTTTAGTGTGTAATTTGCTTTTTATTTATATTGAAGAGGTATTTTTTAGCATCAAATCCTCTGAAGGGAAATTTAAACTCAAAACACCCAATAAGCTTGGCTACGCTCATAGCATTTTGATTGCGAAATGTGATTTTTTTTTTATTTTGAAGATTTATTTTTTAGCTTCAAACCCCGCTGGCGGGAGGTTTAAACTAAAAAACCTTTGGCTATGCTCGAACATTTTGAGTGCGTAATATGCTTTTCTTTTTATATTGAAGAGGTATTTTTAGCTTCAAACCCAGCTGAAGAGGGGTTTAAATTTAAAACCCCTTTGGCTACGCTCATACAATTTTGAGTGTGTAATTTGCTTTTGTAATTTGAAGAGGGTTTTATCGTAAATTTTGGAGAGGGGTTTAAAATCAAAATCTTTCTTAGGTGTGCTCTTAGAATTTGGGATTGTCGTTTGCATTTTTTGTTTTTGTTTTATAGAAGAGTGGGATTTAAATGAAAAAAATCCCTTGTATGGGGTTTTAAACTCAAAACCCCTTGGTAGGGGTTTCAAACTCAAAACCCCTCTAAACCCCCTGGTAGGCGGTTTCCATCTCAAATCCCCCTGGTATGGGGTTTCAAACTCAAAACCCCTTGGTAGGGGTTTTCAAACTCAAAACCCCTGGTAGGGGGTTTTAAACTTAAAACCCCTTGGTAGGGGTTTCAAACTCAAAACCCCTCCCAACTCAAATCCCCCTGGTATGGGGTTTCAAACTCAAAGCCCCTTTAAACCCCCTGGTATAAGGTTTCCAGCTCAAAACCCCCTGGTAGGGGTTTTTAAACTCAAAATCCCCTTGGCTGAGCTAGGGCTAGTGATGGTTTAGTATTTAAATTTCACCTAAAATAAACAAAATTAAAGCAAAAGATCAGTCACTAAACTCCGACACCCCCACCCCCGTTTTTGTTTTATAGAAGAGGGGGATTGAAATAAAAAAAAACGCTTAAACTTAAAATCCCCTTGTAGGGGTTTTAAACTCAAAACCCCTGGTAGGGGGTTTTAAACTTAAAACTTCCTGGTAGGGGTTTTCAAACTCAAAATCTCCTTGTATGGGGTTTCAAACTAAAAAAAACCCTTGGTAGGGGTTTCAAACTCAAAACCCCTCTAAACCCCCGGTAGGTGTTTTCTAACTCAAAACCCCCTGGTAGGGGTTTTTAAACTCAAAATCCCCTTGGCTGTGCTAGGGCAAGTGATGGTTTAGTATTTAAATTTCACCTAAAATAAACAAAATTAAAGCAAAAGATCAGTCACATAACTCCGACACCCCCCTGCGGGGGGGGATTTCATTTCGGGGGTGGGGTTCTTGGGGTTGAACCCCAAGAACCCCCCCCCCCGGCTACGTCCATGATAAAAGATATTATATCTTTACCAAAAAGTGCTTAAGTAAGTTATTTATTGCCGGTCACCAAAACATGTAAGTAAAAGCTGTGACTTTCTAGCCACTTGCAATCTTCAGACATTAATACCATATCTTTCAGTACTATAAATGAATTACTAACAAAGGTAATTAACTAATTCTATTAGGTAACATTTACGTTGGTGGAGGCCGATGATTTGTAAATATAAATAAGTAATCCGTATTTAAATATTTATAGTAATAAAGCATTTTTTAGTGGGTTTAACGTTAATTTGACAGTAGTTTATAGCTTTTTGACTTTCTGAGACGTTATGGCCCGGTTTAGCCAACAAAAAGGCTAACTGCTTTTGCTAGCAGGGCCGGCTATAGGTAATTGGGGGCCATAGGCGAAGTGAATAGGGTGGCCCCAAATGAAATTTAAGAAAAACAACTAAAAATCACTAACATTCCGGTTTCTAGATCTAAATCCAACAAGTGATATTCATATAGCGTCGATAGCATTAATGTTCGTCATGGACGATTTATGATCTCTAGACTAGAAATAACGTTTTGACATTTCACAAAAATGAAGAAGCAATGGTCTTCTAACCTATGTAGTCTAACAAGTAGATGTAAACAAAGGTCTTCTAACCTATGTAGTCTAACAATTAGATGTAAACAAAGGTCTTCTAACCTATGTAGTCTAACAATTAGATGTAAACAAAGGTCTTCTAACATATGTAGTCAGTCTAACAAGTAGATCTAAACAATGGTCTTCTAACCTATGTAGTCTAACAATTAGATGTAAACAAAGGTCTTCTAACATATGTAGTCAGTCTAACAAGTAGATCTAAACAATGGTCTTCTAACCTATGTAGTCTAACAATTAGATGTAAACAAAGGTCTTCTAACATATGTAGTCAGTCTAACAAGTAGATCTAAACAATGGTCTTCTAACCTATGTAGTCTAACAAGTAGATCTAAACAATGGTCTTCTAACCTATGTAGTCTAACAAGTAGATGTAAACAAAGGTCTTCTAACCTATGTAGTCTAACAAGTAGATGTAAACAAAGGTCTTCTAACCTATGTAGTCTAACAATTAGATGTAAACAAAGGTCTTCTAACCTATGTAGTCTAACAAGTAGATGTAAACAAAGGTCTTCTAACCTATGTAGTCTAACAAGTAGATCTAAACAATGGTCTTCTAACCTATGTAGTCTAACAAGTAGATCTAAACAATGGTCTTCTAACCTATGATGTCTAACAAGTAGATCTAAACAATGGTCTTCTAACCTATGTAGTCTAACAAGTAGATGTAAACAAAGGTCTTCTAACATATGTAGTCTAACAAGTAGATGTAAAGAAAGGTCTTCTAACCTATGTAGTCTAACAATTAGATGTAAACAAAGGTCTTCTAACATATGTAGTCAGTCTAACAAGTAGATGTAAACAAAGGTCTTCTAACCTATGATGTCTAACAAGTAGATGTAAACAATGGTCTTCTAACATATGTAGACTAACAAGTAGATGTAAAGAAAGGTCTTCTAACATCTGTCGTCTAACAAGTAGATCTAAACAATGGTCTTCTAACATATGTAGTCTAACAAGTAGATGTAAAGAAAGGTCTTCTAACATATGAAGTCTAACAAGTAGATCTAAACATTGGTCTTCTAACATCTGTAGTCTAACAAGTAGATCTAAACAATGGTCTTCTAACATATGTAGTCTAACAAGTAGATCCAAACAATGGTCTTCTAACATCTGTAGTCTAACAAGTAGATCTAAACAAAGGTCTTCTAACATATGTAGTCTAACAAGTAGATCTAAACAATGGTCTTCTAACATATGTAGTCTAACAAGTAGATCTAGACATTAGTAAATGACCTTGAACCACAGTCGTGACAGAGCTAGGCTCTTAGACAAAGCATCATAGAGCTCTGCTATGCTTGAGATTTGATCCGTGTTTCGCAATTATTGTTTTCTCGGAAAAAAAAAATGTGTGTCCTGTGCTGCTGCCTAAATGGCCTATGCCTATGACTGGCCCTGTTGCAAGTATAAATTAAGACTCGTGCACATCTTATCTCTCGGCCATACTATTCCATCAAAGACTCGTGCACATCTTATCTCTCGGCCATACTATTCCCTCAAAGACTCGTGCACATCCTATCTCTCGGCCATACTATTCCCTCAAAGACTCGTGCACATCTTATCTCTCGGCCATACTATTCCCTCAAAGACTCGTGCACATCTTATCTCTCGGCCATACTATTCCCTCAAAGACTCGTGCACATCTTATCTCTCGGCCATACTATTCCCTCAAAGACTCGTGCACATCTTATCTCTCGGCCATACTATTCCCTCAAAGACTCGTGCACATCTTATCTCTCGGCCATACTATTCCCTCAAAGACTCGTGCACATCTTATCTCTCGGCCATACTATTCCCTCAAAGACTCGTGCACATCTTATCTCTCGGCCATACTATTCCCTCAAAGACTCGTGCACATCTTATCTCTCGGCCATACTATTCCCTCAAAGACTCGTGCACATCTTATCTCTCGGCCATACTATTCCCTCAAAGACTCGTGCACATCTTATCTCTCGGCCATACTATTCCCTCAAAGACTCGTGCACATCTTATCTCTCGGCCATACTATTCCCTCAAAGACTCGTGCACATCTTATCTCTCGGCCATACTATTCCCTCAAAGACTCTTGCACATCTTATCTCTCGGCCATACTATTCCCTCAAAGACTCGTGCACATCTTATCTCTCGGCCATACTATTCCCTCGAAGACTCGTGCACATCCCTCAGAATTCAAATGACATTCAACACTAAAATGTATTGAGCGTTCAGTGCTGTTACTGGTGCTTCTTGTTCTCTCTAAATGTGTGTAGTTTTAAAGCTTTGCTCCCTCCTAGTGCCGGATTTCCAGGGCTTCAGTGACTTGCACATTAAAAACATTATGCGTGTAAAATATAAGAGATTAATGGAAATGGTATTAAATTTACAAGTAATCTATTTCTTCCTCTGTGAATCTGACATGCTTTTAGGTTTATTTATATTATTGTGCTTTATATTGCACCGTGAATGCAGTGTTTCTGGTTGGCTGATAGGTTTCGTATCACCGTATTCGTATCTCAAGGAAGTATGTAGCTTCATGTTTCATAAAGTAGGTTAGTCCCGATCAATGGGAAATTCCATTTTTTGAAGAAAGGGACCTTCACAACTCGGCTCCCACCCCCACCACCTTTTTCAAAATGAGGCATTGTTAAATGCTGACATATAAAGTAAAGTTCCCATTTCAGACCTTGTGGTCTATGGGGCAGATGATGCAAAGTGTTCTGTGGCTCACGGTTAATGTGGCCAGCACAACGACCAACCGCCTTTACTCTTCCCCAACTAACACACAATAGACTCAGAGGCGCCCGAAGATCCCGAAATTAAAAATCCCTGTCTTCACCGGGATTCGAACTCCGGTCCCCGGTTCGGAAGCCAAGCGCTCAGACACCGCGCCTCCTTGACAGTTAGCAGTCCAAATTAAATCAAGTTGAATAGCTTCCGATTGTGTTTGTTTTTTTTTAAATTGTAAAAAAAAGATCAATGCGGAACTGTGTGCTTTTCAAGGAACTACCGGTATGTGGTGTAACCATGGCGCCTATAATGAAACAAAAAAGTGCCGTGAATGCAGTGTTTCTGGTTGGCTGACAGGTTTCGTATCACCGTATTCGTATCTCAAGGAAGTATGTAGCTTCATGTTTCATAAAGTAGGTTAGTCCCGATCAATGGGAAATTCCATTTCTTGAGGAAAGGGACCTTCCACAAATTTGACTTAATATACTGCAACAAATAACTAAGCAGAAAGACTATAAGTTATCTTAATAGAGACCATTCTCAAATTCTCTATACACTCGGAGAAATAAAAGCAACCATTTTTTTTCATGTCCTGGTATGAATTTTCTTTCTACACAAGTGCGGTTATACTTTAAAAAATTTCTAAGATGAACATAATGAATTATTTCCCTTGATATTGGACTTAACAAACCAGAAAATCTGAAATTTTCAAAAGAAATGTTTTCAATGTTAAAGGTATGTTAACACTTCTGCTGCGTCGCTCTTGTAGTTTTTGACGTTAAAAAAATCAAAATATGGAGGAGTTCACATGTTGTTCAACCCCTGGACTTGTTTCCAACAGGGGGAAACGATTGAGTCCTGGGTATAATTAAATTACCATCCAATGAGAGTAGTTAGGTCAAAGGTCGTAGAGACTCTGTTGAGGAAAAAGTCTCTAGGCTAAGAGAGAAGACGTGTACAAAGTACGTTGAACGACTCTTGTGGACCTAGACAGACCAAACACCTGAATGAGAAACAAAGCCAAAAAAAAAAATTTTTTTATAATTATCTAAGGGGAATAGCTCTTTATTTACAACCATATCGCTAAAAATGTAGACGTTATTTCCCTTTTTCAATATCTAACAAAATGATGAATTGACTAATTTTTTTTTGCATTGATTCATATTTTGTTAGGTACAATAAATAATTGTTTAAAGTTTTAACTGGAGCCGAGAATGGGCGTCGGAGAAATAACGTGTACAATTATCCAAAGGGAGAAAACCACACATATTTAGACATATCTCTGAATACTGAAGATTCAATTTCCCTTGTTGGTACCGGTATCAAACAAAATAGTTAATTACCAGTAGTTCATTGACTAATTGATTGTTTTATTATTCATTCATGTTTGTCTTCGTCAAGAAATAAATGTGCAGAGTTTCGACTTGATCCAAAAATAAGTGTGGGAGCAATAAGAAGTTCCAAATGTCGACCAGACAGAAAGAGTTGATAGAAGCTTTGTAACAAAAAATATGCGCTGTTTACAATGACAACAAATACAAAGTGAGAATTTGTTTATTTAAAAAGCGAGATGAGGTATTATGAGATAAATGGTCTAATATTGCGACACTTTTGTTTATATCGTCTGAGTGTATTATTAATTCTCTTTAATTTGATGTAATAAAAGATTAAATTGTGTAGATACTAGGATGTTGTAAATTGTATTTTATTATTCTTTTTTAATTCTATGGTTGACAACTAGACAGACGAGTTTTTGTTTGATGATGATACTGTTGATTCCCCTTACCGTAAGTAAAATGTGTTTGTCCATTACTTATTGAGTGTTTATTGTCTAGAAGTTTTCATACATGGCGCAAAAACGATAAATAGCAAGCATTCTGGTGTATCCGTTGTACAAACTAACGGACGAGTTGATAAGCTTTGTTTTATTGTTAAAGCTATTTCAAAGTGTTGGTGCACAGATTTAGAACTGCAAAATCAAAATTGTTTTTTGTTTCCGTTTGAAGCACTAAATAATTTGAATATGAAGCATTAGACTTTCATACTAGGACTTGAAACTTAAAACCAAAAACAAAACTCTACACCTGTACTCAAGGAGATACGAAGATGAATTGCCCCACGAGTTGGTCATGTCAATGTTGTAGTGGTTCAATTCCTCTATATTTAGTTGGCAGAGGTCAAGTTTGATCAGCGTCCTTGACATTGTTAACTTTCTGGTGAAAATCTCCACTACTGACCGCTCCAATAAGATAGCCTCTATTGGAGGAGGATACTATCGTGACTTGTTTGTATTTCATCTGAGTCGGAATTATCGCTAAAGCTGCTTCTTTAGGTTTCTGTTGATCAAAAGGTCTTTGGCAATCCTTCTTAAGTCCATTGAGCTTTTGACTATTTACCCAAATCGTTACGCCAAAATATATCCCTCTATTTACAAATACAACAGAAACATGTAGGAAGATCATCCAACATCGTCCAACATCATCCACCATTGCCCAACATTATCCACCATTGCCCAACATCATCCATCATTGCCCAACATCATCCACCATTGCCCAACATTATCCAACATTATCCAACATCATCCACCATTGCCCAGCATTATCCAACATCATCCACCATTGCCCAACATTATCCAACATCATCCACCATTGCCCAACATTATCCAACATTATCCAGCATTGCCCAACATTATCCAACATTATCCACCATTGCTTAACATCATCTCCCATTGCCCAACATTATCCAACACTATCCACCATTGCCCAACATTATCCAACATTATCCAACATTATCCAACATCATCCACCATTGCCCAATATCATCCACCATTGCCCAACATTATCCACCATTGCCCAACATCATCCATCATTGCCCAACATCATCCACCATTGCCCAACATTATCCAACATTATCCACCATTGCCAAACATTATCCAACATCATTTATGATTGCCCAACATTGTCCAACATTTTCCAACAAAGAGTAATGGGGGTTCTAAAAAGAAGAATGATAACCTTGGCAAACTCATGAAGGCTGTATTTTCTTTAATAGTCTCCCTTTTATTACTGATAATGTAACAAGAACATCGAAACATGTAAAGCATTTTATAAACAAAGAAACAATGGACCCACTTTACTTATTTAACACATCAATCAAATCACTTTGGACAATGTCGTAAGTCTTTTTTTTTTATGTGTATATTATTTTAAAAGCAGTTCACTGTTTCCATACTTGCATGACTAGATGCATGACGGGTAGGACGTAATCAAGTAATGTCTGTATTTTATAAGATAAGATAATGAGAGAGCAACCAGTGCATATATATTCTTTTGTTTCTTGTCAGCTAGAACGTTGACGAAGATGCAGACTTTTTTAATTTGCCAGGCCATTAGATGTGCTTAGATCTGCCTCTCGCCATTTGGCAGACTACACATTTCCAATGTTGTCTTCTTTTTAAGGACGTCTGACAAACTCAAGACATTATATAACCTGGTCAACGCAAATGTTACAAAACTACAGCAACCTTCTACATATCAGAGCATAACATCTCATCTTTGCATACATTGACAGCGGAAGTAGTGGCTAGTCCAGTTTTTATCTGATTCATATTTTGTTGTAGTCCCTCATTTGACTGAAGTGATACATTCACTACAGATTTAGTGATAAAAAACAAAACAGTTGGAAACCACTTGGTTATTAGCTATTATTTGTATATTTGCTTGTGGTCTACATCATATTTATTTGAATGTTTTTACAAAGCTTATATCAACTCTGTCTGTCTGGTACAAAGTTTGTACACGTTTTTTCTCCCGCACCCAATCTCGGATCAAGTTGAAATTCGGCACAATTATTTATTTAACCTGACAACACAAGAATCAATATAAAAAAATAACCAATTATATATACCTAGTTAATTAACGATTGGTAATTAATTATGTATGTTTTTCTAGTTTGACCAATGATAACATTGTTATAATTGTATCCAGCAGAATGTACTTTGAATGTATACCAGTAGGGCTGTAGTACGTACTAGTCAAATAATCGCATGTAAATAGGTCACGATATTTACAGTTCTTGAGATCCAAAACAGTTGACTAACCGTCACGCTCGACCAGGTGCGTGGTATGCAGAAACAGTGCTGACATCATCCCACGTGGTAGCCACTCCCTCACACCCACCCTCCACTTCTTAACTGTACGTTTGTTGTTTCCAGGTCTTTTGTTATGTTAGTAGGTCTACCTGTCTGTCTGGTACTAGTTTGTACACGTTATTTCTCCCACATCCGATCTAGACGAAATTTGCACAATTATTTCTTTTACCTGACAAAACAAGAATTAAAAAAATAAATAACCAATTAGTTAATTAACTGTTGGTAATAAATTACTTTGTTTGGTAATGTAACAAGCGAAAGAAATTGTATTTGACTGATGTGGTGGTATAAGTTGAATCAGCCGCTTTATACCTTGTAGGTCGCCGCTTCAAAGTGTGAAGCTAACAATAGATAACTATAAAATCTTCTATTTTCATAAGAGACACGCTGGCACAGTGTTTAGCGTGTTGGCTTGAGGAAGGTTGAATTCAGTTCTTCCCGCTCCCCCCCCCCACATATTTATTTATTCATTTATTTATTTATTGATATACTGACCCTTTATTGTAGATCAAAAACCTAATCTGCGATTCACTGCACTTTATTTATGGAGCCCAGAGACTGGTAAACATTGGTAACTATAGTTTTGCTTTAGATTATCCTTGCCTTTTGGAAACGCTCATGGAATTAGTAATTGTAGCTTTTGAATTTTCCTTTTGTTGAGATGGATTGTGTAACCTCAAAACACCTCTTGGCTATGCTCATGGAATTTGGTAACTGTAGTCTGCTTAGTTGAAGAGGGGTTTCTTAACCTTAAAACACTCTTGCAGACAAGTTTTAAACTCAAAACCTTCTAGAGGAGGGGTGTGTGAAATTCACACACATCTCACACACACTTTGGTTATGCTTATAGAATTTGGTGACTTTGATTTGATTAAGTTTTAAATTTATACTGAAGAGAGGGCTTTAAACCTCAAAACCCATTGGAAGGGTTGTGGGGTTAAACTCAAAACCATTTGAAAGGGGGTTGTCAGTATCTTCATACTTATTATTTTAGCATGTTTATTATGACTGAATGACTCCAACTGACCTCTATTGTGAATGCCTCCTCAATGTTTTGATTTGCGAGAATGACCAGTGTGAAAAGTGTATATAGAAGAAAGTAGCCCTGTACCTTGCAAGAGGAGGCCATGTTATTGACTTGAGTATTGTTGTTGTGAAAATTATTAAATGTTGGATTGTTCTAATTGTAGAGGTTATTGTTTCATTTTTAGAGTTAGACTATATCGATTGCTACAATATTATTGTTTTAGGGCCAGTGTCAGTGTGGCTTGAAACCCTGTATGTTAACCTTGACTGTGTCGTCAAGAGACTCAAGAAGGTTCGGAAGGAAGGAGGGGTTGAACCCCCCTCCCTCGAATACTCCCCCCCCCCATGGATTAAACACATCAAATCGGTTGTGATTTTCTTTTTTCTATTTCTCTCGGACACTAGAGATTGGATCACAGCGCACCGAGCATGCTATTGCCTATTAGCCTGAAGAAAAGTTGCGCTCTACAAAAGTAATTAAAACGAAACCATAACGTCCCCTCTTTCACGACGATATAGACTACTGCAGTTCGAATCCTTCTGGCATATCGCCGTACAGGAAGAAGACATTGAGAGAGATACGCTAAATCACAGGGGAATCCCAAAACTCAAGTTGATGACTGAGATCTGCTCAAAGTTTACATCTTCGTGTATAATATACTGTTTATAATCTCTAAGCAATAAACTACATTGAGACAGAACATGAAGATAAAGCGATATATAGAAATGCGGAAGAGAAATAATGAAATTTATGAAAAAAACAAAACACAACAATGAAAAGAAGGTAAGGTTAGACTTTACTACATTAACAAGGTCAAGGCCGCAATGATGGATGATCACTGTTGACAACAAAGTAATACAAATGACTTACTGAAAAGAGCACAAAAAGTAATGCTTGTAACATAGAAGTGTATCGATCTTTCCGAATACTGAACTGATGGCTCTATTTCTACAAATTTCGTATAGAGAAGTGAAATGCACAGGACGGTCTTGAATTGAATGAGCAATTACTAAGGTGACGACAGTTTTGACTGTTCTTCCCATTACAAGTCATTCTCTTTCTCTTATTGAACTTCAACACTAACTACAGCGAACACATTTAGTGAAATTATTTTTATTTGAAAATCATCTAGAGCAGGGGTGGGCAAATTACGGCCCGCGGGCCACATGCGACCCGCCGAAGTGTTTTATGCGACCTTCGAAAAACTTAATAAATCAAGTGTGCTCACACATTACACACATAAAATTGCAAATATATTAAAAATAAATCATTGTAAATATCTATAGAAATTATTGAAACTTTGGATTCTTATCACTTATAATGAAGAGGTTAAAGAAACATTGTCTCTAAACGTCCTTATAAAAAGTTTAAAGTAAACGAACATTATATTTAATGGCAATATTTCGATAAATTCAGTAAAAGACAGAAGCCCAGGACAGTATTTATTCAACGCTATGAAGAACCGTGTTGAAAGAATTGGGTTGGCGTGTATAAGATGGCAAGGGTAACAACTGATGGAGCTTTGACAGAGAAAAACAACCTTTTTAATCAAATAGAGAAAATATCCCAAACATAAACTAGTAACTGGGGAGTTTACAAAAAACTACACTGAATTCAAACGCATTGTGTGAGTAAATTATATAATTGTGTATTACGCACAGGGCCGTCCGTCCCACGGCCGTTCCTAGTCATAGTCAAAGTATGCAGCTGCTAAGGTCCATGATTGTTGGGGGCCTCGCAAAGGAAATACGCTTCGATTTATTGAGAAGGAACAGCGAAACTTGAATTCAAAGTTATTGTTCGAATAACACTAGGTCTTTAATAAATTGCATAATTTTAGTTTTTTCCCTTTATTTTGTATTTTTATATTTTATTCGGGGCCACCAAATTCACTTCGCCTATGGTCTCCAAGTTTCCAAGGCCGGCCCCGACTGGCAGTTCCGAAAAGTACGTAAGATTTGGAATTAAACATTCTGATATTCGGTAACACAGTAGTATTCGCTGGCCAATCATTAGATCAATATGGAATCTCAAGGTAGAAAATGTTAGGTTCCTTGAAAGACATTGACTGTGACCTTTTCCTAATATTTCTAATGAAGAGTTGAAGACAGACTTCATGTTTATCATCGGAAGCATTGCAACATGTTGTTTGCACATGAAATGTATGTGCATTTTAAATCTTTTCAAACAAAGCTATTCCATTTCTTGAGGCCAGCAAGAGAAATTAAGGCTTTATCATTTTACCTTAGCTGAAAGGTGAAACTATTTCTAGTGAAATGGTTGAAAGTACAAGACTTATTTGGATTCCTTGATTGTGGAGTTTGAAAGCAAATTTTAAGACGTCAAGAAATTGGAACCAGTTTTCAATACCCTCAGCTCACCATTTAATGTAGAAGCTGACTCAGCTCCAGATGACATACCTCCAAGCAAATTATGACCTTAAAGAGAAGTTATAGTCAGTTCCTTCGCGGGAGTGTTATGGGTGCCAGAAGCTGTATATCCACACTTTAAGAAATTTAAACTTTCACATTTTAAGCAACCACATTCATCTTTGAAACAGCTTTTCTTTTTGTTTGAAAATTATCAAGTGTTATAACAGGTCGATGCTTATTGAAGATAATTATAATTTAACAGTACTCACAAGAAAAAACAACAACTAGTAAGCTAGTTCCAAGGTTCCGGAACATTATGCACGAGAGTAAACAGTTATATACTTCATACATTCTTGATGTAAATGGACAATAGCAAAATTAAAAACAAAAAATAATTCGTAAAGTTAGTTCAAGAAATTGCTAACTCTTGTTTTAATTCCTCATATATATATGCGGCCCGCCTGATCCCCAAATTTTATCAATGCGGCCCTCGGTTGAAAAAGGTTGCCCACCCCTGATCTAGAGTTTCAGTGGACGCCATAAATAGCAATCACTAAGATTGACAAAAGCGAACTCAACTTACGACTAAAGTCTTACAAAGCTATCATAAGGCCGGTGGTTTTGTGAGGCCAATAAAGATCAAACTAACCTAACATCGTGATATGTATGCGGGACCAATGCAAATCAGGATTCAGATGTCTCTGGGATGTAGAATTGTAGATACATTGGATTTAATTTCGGAGTTGGAGCTAGGATATACAAAATCTCTGGAGAGATCTGAATAGATAATAGACCATGGGCTGTAGAACCACTGGGATGGATGGAAGAACACCTAGGTCATAGAACCATGGGCTGTAGAACCACTGGGATGGATGGAAGAACACCTAGGTCATAGAACCATGGGCTGTAGAACCACTGGGATGGATGGAAGAACACCTAGGTCATAGAACCATGGGCTGTAGAACCACTGGGATGGATGGAAGAACACCTAGGTCATAGAACCATGGGCTGTAGAACCACTGGGATGGATGGAAGAACACCTAAGTAATAGAGAGGACGGACGAATGCAGCACTTTATTTTTTTTTCATTTTCTTTGTTGAACAAAAAGTCTGGTAAAAAGTTCGTTTACGTGATTTCTCCTAGCACCTAATCTCGGATCAAGCTGAAATTTTGGCACAATTATTTCTTTTACCTGACACCACAAGAATCAATTAAAAAAAACAACTAAACAATTAATTAACGATTGGTAATTAATTATTTTGTTTGGTACCGGTATCTAGAACAAGGGGAAGAAACTGTATAACCTGAATTAGTCCCTTTTATAGCTCACCGCTTTAAGTTTGAAACAAATAATACATTACGATACAATCTTCTATTTTCATACACACCTCACTAGCAGAGTGGTTAGAATGTCGTCCGCCCCCCCCCCCGTTTTTTTTTCTTGTACCGGTATAGATAAAACTATTACTGTAAAATTCACCCACATATCCCTTTCTTTCTCCCCCCCCCCCCCCCCCCCCATCTTTTCTAGAGGTCTTGAGAAGTAAGATGATTTGTGTATATAGAAAACTAAAAGCATGGAATAGCGCTATAAAAAAAGGTAAAAATAGAATTAATTGCACAGATTTATTATGGTTGGTCTAGATCTATTACAAACTTAATTACTTGACTGATCCAGACTAAATGATACAACTACACTTCGTTATAAGCTTTGTTCTTTAAAAAAAAAGTATGTTTTATGTTGTTGTTTTTTGTTAGGAAGTTAGTCTGAGCAAAAAGAAAAAAAATGACATTGCAGCTAAGTCATTACATTAAGATTATAAACATATCGCTACGAGAACTTATTACAAATCCAGGGTTTAGTAGGCGAACAAGAAGAAAGTATTTGCAGAAATCTAAATATGAGAAGAGTCTTTGACTTTACAGGGTGCACTAGAGGTCCAGGGAGAATGAGAGGGGAAAGTTGTTTTTTTAAAAAAGGATCTATTTGGACTACATAAATAAGTGGACTGCACCACGAGAAAGATGGAGCGCCTTGAAAGTGTGCATCACACAAATCACTTTAAGTGACCATTGAGTTAATCTACAGAGCGAATAGTAGGCCTACAAATAACCCAAGAAACTAGATTTGTAGAAATAAATAAGAAATCAACAACAAAAAAAAACACATAAACCCAGATGTTTTGCACCAGTTTTAATGTGAACATCAGACACATTGGTAGAGAAGAGTTCAAACAAAACACTATGTCAATAAAACTATGGCACGAGCTTGTGTTAGACTTGAGCATAACACGACCATTAAATAGAACAGTATTGACAGTATTATGCAACATTCATGCGTAGTAAAGTTTTGTTTCAATGCCTACAATAATAACAACAATAAGGCCTCGACATTACAGGGACTTCCATTAAAATACACAACATCGGACAGTGATTCAATGTCGGTTTTATCTTGTAGATTAAATTTATATTGAGTTTCCTCCTATAGATGTAACTAAAACAAACATGGATGTCCATCTTTTGAAAAGCATACATGAAGTACCGTATCCATCATTCTGAATACGTCAAGTGATAATACTAGTAACTTATCACTTTATAAAAATGTGTAAATCAAAATGTATTGGCCTACATTTTAAAAGGACATATATATATAATTTATATTTATATATATATATATATAAACTCGACAAATGTCTGAAGGAAATGAAAGTTCCTTATAAACGGATGTGGGAAGCGTGGTCGAGAGGCCAAGTGCGCTTGAACTTGGCTTGGCTACCTAGAGGGGGCTCAAGGTTCGACACTCGGGCAGAGTTGTGTTTACTGAGCGCCTAAAGGCAGCACGGAAAACCAACTCCTAGATACCCCCCCCACACACACACACACACAAATGAGATTGGACCAAAAGCGCTCTGAGCTTGCTATAAGCATGAAAGTAGCGCTATATAAAAGCTATAATAATAATAATTTAAAATGGCTTCACGTGCAATAGACTTCATTTTTCTCTTTGTTTAACAAGTTTGTCATGAAACCGTAGAGGACACCAAAATACCGGCCCTTTAGAGCTAGATAGCTTTAAGAAAGTCTTTAACCCAAGTCTAAAGAAGGTCTTTAACCCAACGTCTCCTACTTGGACCATCGGTTTGGCAGCCTGGTTATCCAAAGACTCATCCAATGGGCTATGTTGTATTCTTGGCCACTAGTTCCTTCAATAGCAATGTTGCATACCTACTTGTGTGTTTATATTACACACTAACATATTATTTGTAAACATCCATATTTACTAAATGGGTGTTATCTTTATAGATGCGCACTGCCCTTTCTAGACAACTTTTCACCGCTGGGCTACACGCTCTTTATAAATGTTTACAAAATCAGGAAAATATTGCCACAGATCTATACTTTGATAATAGTGGAGATACATAGATCTACATATAAAAAAATATTATTTTTCTTGTTGGTTTCCATAAAAAGTACATGAAAGATAATGTGTGTGTATACCAATTACTTCCCTTTTTACTATAAGCAGTTCTCAACCTGTGAGTCGCGACCCCCTTGGGGGTCGCCTAAGACCTACAAAAATATGGATTGTTATTGTCTACTCTTCTATTTCTGTATGTGTGGGGGGGGGGGGGGGATCGCGGCAGAGTAGGGGATTGTAAAAAGGGGTCGCCGAGCTTAAAAGGTTGAGAACCGCTGCAGTAGGCGATAATTTGAGCTTGAAAGTGTTATTTTAAAACTCATTGCATTCACATCTGTCCAGAGCGCTTACTTTAAAAAGTGTATGAAAAGAGAAACAGAAAGTTGAACAATCAATAAATAGAATTAATTCAATATACAAGATACATGGAATACATTAGCACTAAGCAACAAAATTGTTCATTATGCTAGAGTTCCTATATTGCCTGTAAGGAATGGATGATGGTGTGTACCAACAACTGATAAGTCCCAAATACATATATTTTTAGTCATAAAGCTGTATAGTAATATATAAATATCAAGATCTAATAAATCTTATCAGTTCTGAGAATTGTAATCCAATCCACGTTTATATAGTAGATATGCTGCCTTCCAATGAAAACGAGATTTATTAATAGATTGCATGCGTTGTCAATAAATCACAAAGTTGTTATTCTTACTGTATCCTCCTCTTCATCAGCGTCCACAATCGTGGTCAAGCGCCCTTTTCCGAAAGGTACCAATTCACCATTGTCCCCGATGACCACCGAAGCCACATCGGGCAGAGACCTGGAAGATTTGACTATCATGTTATTGGACTGCAAGACACTCCGTAGGGTGCGAAAGTCCCTACGGCCATCGTGCGGGACGCTTTCAGGGCGACATTCGGAAGAGGAGGTAAATCCATTCTTGCTGCTTCCGTTGACCATGGCCATCTTGGCCATTTTAACATCGTCACAAATGGGGGCTGCCATGATTTGTTGGGACATGCCCTCGAGAGAATCACTTTTCTGCCATGGACTTTCCAAATTTTCATAATAGCCTCGGAGAGTTTGGGAATTTCCAAAAGAGTTCAGGCTGCAGCTGTTCAGTTGTTCTTGGAACATGTCGTGCATATGCAGTTTTTCTTCTGTGATTTCAAAGTTTTTGTCTGCGCTATGAACTTCAAGATTACTATTAGCATCATTTGATAAACCAAGCTTATCATAACAAGATATAACTTCTTTTTTATTATCCAAATGATCATACATAGTTTCATTGTTATAAACATTTTTGGATAAGCATTCTTTTCGATCAACAGAGTCTGAATTGTACGAGTTCTTTCTGTCTGAATGATCACTAAATGAGTCCAACGACAAATGTTTAGAACCACTTTCACTGAGCAGTTCTTTGCAGTTGGAGACTGTTGTGTCTGACTGAAGGCTGCTGAGAGAGCCGAGGTCAGTTTTTCTGAGATCTTCTGTTGACGTGGAGACATTTGACTCGGACATAGTGGAGCCTGAGCTGCCGCAAGAATCCCTGAACTTGTTTCTAACTATCTCCCTTGACTTGTTGGCGACACCTGTGCTGGAATTACTTTTCAAACTGATGCGAGATTCTCTGAGCCTGTTAAGAGAGTTTGTTCCTGTACCTGGAAGGATAATGGGCTGAGAAATTTTTCTGTTATTCTGCAAAGAGGTTCTGAAGATGGTGTTCCGAGTTAAAGTTCTTTCTCCGCTTTGGGGTGTGGATGCAGATGTTGCGGAGAGAACCACGTCCGTGTGGTTTAACATTTTCGTGATGTTGCCGTCCAGGTGGACGCTAAAACTGTGTCGCCTCTTGAAGTTTTGACCTGAAGAGTCCGCAGAGGGGGTACACTCGGGTAGCGAGCTCAGGGGCGCCACGCTATCCTGCGCGTATGACGGCGGAGTCTCGAACATGCTGGTGGTGATGACGTCAGAAGCAAGGCTGGGCTTGCTCAACCCGTATACGTTCTCGGCCCTGACACGAAAGACGTATGCTGTGTCAGGGTCAAGGTGACGGACCTCATAACTAGTTCCCTGACAACACTTAGTGACGGTCCTCCACTGACGGTCAACAGCAGAACTCAAGATGACCATCTCAAGAGTGTAAGCAATTATACTGTGACCAGCAGCATTGCGTGGAGTACTCCAGGAGAGTGTAATAGAATCATGAGTGACATGTGTGGCAACGGGTTTCCTGGGTTGACTGGGTTTTTCTGGAAAGAAAAAAAAACTTAGATTAACAACGATATCATCTTATACTAACACCTCTATGTTGTCAGTGAATACTTAACATCATTACGGGGTTTGTGTAGTTTAAATCAACAGCTGGGCTACTTTCTCCTTTTTCTATCTTGTGTCAGCCAAGATTAAATAGATCCCCTACAAGTTTTTCATTAACTCTTAATAAAGAGTATAATGACTGATTTGGGGACTTTGTGAATAAGTCTTGACTGAAGTTTCTAAAATGGTAACGCCATTACTGGGTTGTGTCGTAACATTTACGTAGCGCCCAGCATTCCGATCCTAGGTCCGCTCGCGGCAGAATGCAGCGCTAACTACGGGGAATGCCTTCATATTCCCAAAACTGTAACCGCCACAATTCCGTGAAAGGACCCTCCCCCCAATCGAAATGAACCAACCCCCTGCGGGAGATGTATTAATCAGGTTGATATTTCGGTACTGGTGTCGTTAATGAAAAATCTGCGATTTATATGGCTCCTTTTGTCTCGAAAAGCAATGGATGCGCCCAGATGAGGCACTGGTTTTGGTTTAGTCTTGAAACGGGGCAGAACCTGGTGTGGCTAATCAAGCCAATTCTAGAGCGGCAGACTTCAATTCATGCATGTGTATGCCTCTGATTTAGGGCTAGCGGACAGGGTAGCTTTCTTTTTTCCCCTCTTGACTAAGGCCGCTTCAATTCTTTTCCTCTCAGCGAGGATCGTTCCAGCACGCACAGTCTGTCTCCATGCACTCCGGTCTTTGGCTATTTCTTCCCACATACTTTCGTTGATGTCTGTGGCTCTCAAGTCTCGCTTGCAGACCATCCCTATATTATATGTTAGTCTTGGGCGGCCCTCCACAAGCTCAGCATATAAGATATCTTTCGGGATTCTACCATCTGGCATGCGGGCATCGCTAAATCTAAGTTATTCTTTGTTTTAGAGTGTTAGGCTTGAGGCTACGATGGAGCATGTAGTTTTAAGCTCGCCCTTGGAGCCGTGACTGACCCTTCGATTAGTTTGAGCCTTGCATCTCCGTGGTGTAGTATCTGGAGTTACCAGGCCGTGTGGCCGAAATTGAGTGTGCGTGCGTGAGGTGTGTTCATTTGTGTAATTAATATTGAATTATTTTATTATCCCATTATTTGTACATTTTCTGAATACTATTTATTTGTATTTAGTATAAACTATTGTTATTGTTCAACGATCGTTGACCATTTATTGACGGTTCGGTTCTACAACTTGGCCTGCTGTTGTTCTTTGATTACTACATTAGCCCGTTAAGATGGGAAACCGGTTCATTATAGCATCCCCTAGATCAGAAGTTCTCAACCTTTTAGGCTTGGCGACCCCTTTTTACAATCCCCCGCTCTGCCGCGACCCCCCCCCCCCTCCCCAAAGCAATAGAAGAATAGACCCAAAAAATCCATTTTTTTTTCGATGTTCCTAGGCGACCCCTGGCAAATTGTCAATCGAACCCCAAAGGGGTCGCGACCCACAGGTTGAGAACTCCTGCCCTAGATAAACCCGTAAAACTCACCTAGACGGGTTGGGGGGGGGGGGAACCGTGCAAAAAAAAAAACAAAAAAAAACGTGTATCCTTTTTTTTTTGCACAAGCACTGGATCTTAGGCCGGTGTCTGCTTTTAAAGAGCTCGCAATTCTTTGTATGCACTCACTCCCGCCGCCCTAGCGCCGGTTCGGACAGGATGATATGAATCTATGTCATGGCTGACATCATGGGACACAATATGAAAGGGATAGGGGTTAGAGAAAGACTACCCGGCAATAGAGACTAGGACTTTCAAATTTAAAATTTTCTGAAATTTAAAAGGCGCTTCCCTATTTTCTTTATTTCCAATATTTTAATTGGGCATTTTTAAGGGGTGCTCAAATGTGAGATCCTAGGAAGTTATAGTTAATACCGATGTGAAAACAGTCCGAATCATTGGCCAAACAAGTTGAGCTTTTTATAACAAAGAAACTAAAAATATATAGTCTCTGGTTTATGTAGTCTCTGGTTTATAGAGTCTCTGGTTTATATAGTCTCTGGTTTATAGAGTCTCTGGTTTATTGAGACTCTGGTTTATGTAGTCTCTGGTGTATGTAGTCTCTGGTTTATAGAGTCTCAGGTTTATGTAGTCTCTGGTTTATAGAGTCTCTGGTTTATGTAGTCTCTGGTTTATAGTCTCTGGTTTATAGAGTCTCTGGTTTATAGAGTCTCTGGTTTATAGAGTCGCTGGTTTATAGAGTCGCTGGTTTATAGAGTCGCTGGTTTATAGAGTCGCTGGTTTATAGAGTCTCTGGTTTATAGAGTTTAGTCCAGTGATGCCCAAGCTAATTCCACCTCAGACACTCGTGTCGCGAGCCACATCAACGAATAGTACTAATAAGATGAAATTGACTTGGAACTATTTTATTAGAAACCCGAGGGGGATTTAGGACTTATTTTGTATGAGAGAAGTGACGTTTATCCATTTTTTTGTACCCGTCGGGAAATGGTTTCATTGCTCTAGCTAGTTTAACCACCGACATTTTCGTCTCCTGTTTGGTTAATTAATATTATCATAAATCTTCCAATCTCTATACACGGTTTAACAAACTTTTATTCGATGATCAAATGCAGAATGCCGCCATATTTGTTTTATAATACCGATTGTCTGTTGTTTTCAAAACAGCCACGTTGTCTTTAGACACAACAAACATGGCGGCTTAGTATCATGTTCCCCATTCGTTCACTTTTCCTGGTCGATTTTACATTAAGTTCATAAACGTATAAATGTTAAAGGTCATGTTACCAATCTATCAAGGAAAAGGTGAGGGTCCTAACGTAGGTCAATATACATTTTCAATATTTTTTTAAAAACTTTGCACCAACGTTTAGGAGGACCGGATCTGATCCGCGGGCCGTATTTGGGGTATCCCTGGTGTTTACATGTGTCCGTTTAACTTGTGCAAAAGAAGTTTAAGTTAGAAACCATAAATTTAATAAATATCCTAGATTACAAACATAATAATAATAATAACAAAAATAAGATTTTTTAAAAGAACCTACCTTTCTTTCTTTTCTCCAGCGACGGCCTGCTGTAATTGGATGAAAGGTATCCACTGTGATTGCCGTGGTGATAAATTGAATTATCTCCGCTTGGCAAGATTACGTCCCCTGAGTTCGACTGATTGGCGCCCATTTTAAGAAGCGCTTTCGCTTTTCAAAAGTCTTTTCATGAATAGTCGTTATCTAGTTCACCGAACACTTGCACCAACAAAAACTCACCAACGCTGTTTAATGTGTGCAATTTTTTTATACACTATATACATATATATATTGAATTTTTTATTTTCGACACCTGTAGTTAAAATGGTCTCCCTTCTCCACTTGCCATAGCGAATTGAACGCGCCGTCGGAGTGACAGACGCTCTCTAGTAGGTTAAAAGAAGCCGATGTCGTCTGCCAGGAGAAATTCTTGTTTGCGCGTGTTCACTTGAACAGTTAGGTGACATACTTCACCGTAACCACCGCCTGCACAATGTCTAATGAGATTTCCACCATTCAGGCCACACACTAAAACAACTTTGTATATTTCAAGTTTGAAGGTGTCCTTGTTAGCAGCACATTCCTTGAGCTGGACAAATCCAGTGGAACTATTTTATTTAGTGATATTGATAATCAATTCCTTTTTTTTTCCCTTTTTTACCTCGATGTATAGTTACAGTGAAATGGCAGGACAAATAACGTGGTTACAGGGGGGGGGATTAATTTAAAAAAAACTCAATTCTATGTTGTCCATATCCAATGAATGTTATGTAATGAACCGAGCAAATAGCCACACACATAAAATCCATATAAAGTTAGTAATGTTGGCTGCATGCGGGTCAGAGGTCAGGTAGGAGGAGCTGTAAACAAAAATAAAGAAAAGAAAAAAAATGTCAATAAAAAATAGTGTCATGGTTCAAGTTTAATTTTAAATTAGGTCAAGAGCTGCGTTACACTATGCAAACATTCAAACTGAACATACCAATTATCAACCTTATCCGTTTACAATAGTTAATATCTACTTTGCATTTGAAAAGTGTCTTTTACAAAGAAATCGATAAACCCATTGCGGAACTGTCCAAAAATTGCCCTGACTACGTCCTGACATACTTAAGCAGATAATATAATAGTCTGATCAATAGGATGACGACAGAATGGTGTGTATTTTTGTGGGAGGGGAGGGATATTCTTGTAACTTTATAATACCAACCACATCGTTGGCATATGCGGCTGAAGTAATTATGTAATCGGTCAAGCTAATTGACTGATACATGCAATTAAAAAGCAAGGTAAAAAAACGCTGACCTAAAGACGACCTCTACACAGTTATATACAGGCAGGCAAGAAGTATATATGTGTCTGTTCAAGGTAAGAATTGATAATTCTGACACTCATTTGAGGCCCCCCTCCCATTCAAGAAGGGACCCTGTATAAAAGCGTTAATTCTCTGCTGGTTTGAGCCCCAGAACTTCTCTTTCACTTTCCTCCAGCCATGTCCTCCTTCAATCTTTGAAATCACGACTGTACCTTTGTTCAGCAGTTCCAGAAGCCTGTAACTCCAACTGGTCGTCTGCTCCGTTCAATTAGAACGAGCGTATGGGATTAAAACATCTCCAATAAATACATAAGATTGGTTATTGAAAGGAGAATATTAGCATCCGAAGGAGAACAGAGTACATGGATTGGTTACTTTCTGAATGCCGCGATTTCGATCCAAATTCTACGTCTATTTTATTATATTGAACAGGGTCAGGGTTTAGAGATGGGGTGGGAAGCTTGTTAGGGCGTCTGCTCACAGCGGAAGTTATAAATGTCAGACGACAGGTCAAGGGCCGCAACGCTAGTGGTATTTTCGTTCAAGTAAGCTGATTCCACTGCCATGTGCCAATTCTCGCTGACAGCGACACGTGTCAAGCAACGCATAGATCGACTGTGCCGACATTCTACAGACTACCCCCCCCCCCATCTCAAGGCCCCCACAAACACACATTCTTATAGAATACCCAAGACTACAGGCGAACGGTTAAAAAAATTAATATAAAAAAAAAATCAACACCACTTAGTTTGACACCCCTAAATTCCTAAAGTATTTCGTGTTTTTTTTAAATACTTTTGTTTAAATGAAAAGAAAGAACTAGAAGGTTGTACATATCCATACTCTAACTGACCGGAACCCTACCCACCAACTGATCCAATCCAGAAATTTCAGTGACTTGTCTTGGTTAATAATTTTTTTTAACTTTCTTAAAAATAGTATTTAAAAAAAAATGATTAGTAAGTTTTTAAAATACCATATTAAAAAGTATTGTCCTGTAAACCTATATTTTAATTGAAGCAGAATATTTTTGAAAGTTTTAAAACGTCTTTATGGAAGATGTTGTAGTGCCCGCCTGGCTCCAGCGACATCTTCGTTAACGAACCAGACGACATTGTTTTCCAGAGGACTAACAAAAGAAATGTTGATCTCAAGGCACCAGCGAGACTTTCTGGTTACCCGTCCCCCCGACCTCCATGATTCTATGTCGAAGGTGCCGCCCCGACTCACTGAACAGTTTCTGGTGGGTACACTGCGGATTCCCCGCGTAGGAGCCTCTATGCTTAGTTTGAACAATGGTAAGAGAGAGAACTGTGGATTTGCTGAACCATAATTACTGGAGAGTGGTGGAACCTTGAATACATAGGAATAAAAAGTCCATACTTGATATATTTTGATTGTATCCCACTGATCTTTAAAGAACGACAATAGACAATAGCAAAGAAACCTATTCTACTTACCTAATAATAATTATAAATTGTCCAATATTTATATCATGTGTTATTCCTATACATAGAGAACATGGCTAGATCCTTGCTAGACTATAAAGCTAGCAACTTGGAATGGTTAAATCCCAAAGTAAACTAAATCTATATACTTAAAGCGGTCCTGTGTGTGTGAGTGTATGTATGTGAGGGAGGGGGGAGATAAAGTGGGGGGGGGGGACATCGGTCATCTGTATATGACGTGGCGTTGACTCAACGGGTCATTGAGATATGACTAACAGCTGATTAAGGACACTTACTAAACAATTCAACAGTACATTTAGCTAACGGTGGACCTACATACTGTTGGTGGGGATGAGATGTTTAGACTGCTCAGCATGGCTAATATACGGATGCTTCCTTGGTTTGAATCTGTATTTTAACGCGAGATAACTAAAATATTGTTTCAACGCAACTCGTGAACGAGATAAATGTTAGCAGTTAAAAGATTGATCATTGCTTGGACTGCCTTTAACACTAATTTTGAACTCATAACATACCAGTCAGAGCACAACTCAAATGGAGCAGATTCGTCACTCTCATTGGGACACACTAGCGCGTGGAAAATACATGACTCGAAGAATAATGGGCATTTCCTTTGTTGGGGAAAGTGGTAAGATAGATCAATTGTGATCAAAACACTGAGTTTCAATTAGTTTGGACCAATCAAATTATTTTATATTTTAGGTATTCGTCGAAATTCAAACGTTTAAAAAGCTACTGTTTCATAACTCCGGCTCTAGCAAGCACAGAAACATCTAGACCTACTTACCAAGAATGTATGGATTAGAGTAATTAACTTTGTGGATGTCAGAAACAAAGCAAAAAAAAAAAGATAATGATCTTGTGACGTCTGTGTCACTGTCCCCACGCATGCGCACAGTGATGAGCCCAACACGAGACAATGATGACTGAACAAATGCACCCAATTCAACAGACACTTCATCCATCCGCCAGTAAGTCGTCAGCTACCAAGAACAATCAGAAGCGCCATCATGATGTGTGTGTGTGTGTGTGTGTGTGCGCGCGCGAAACAAATTTTTACGAAGAAAATGTGGCAGATAAGAAAATCCACAGACCAAAATTAAATAAAAAATGGTGAAAAAAAATGGCTGAAATACATTTATTTAACTTAAACACCCGCCTGGAAAGCTGCTATTGTGTTAGTGCTGTCATTATTGTTTCTTCTAAACGCATGTGTGCAGGGGCTGCCACAAGTCAACTCATTTTACTTCATCATAACTCTTAATGATCTAAGGATGTCATAAGTTAAAAGCCGGCGGTGAACGAGGGAATCGTATGGCCAGAACAACTGACTTAAGTCTTCCATACAAATATCACATACATAGACACGAGACACATACATAGACACGAGACACATACATAGACACATACATAGACGCATACTTCCTTAGAAAACTGCTTAATTTTCTGTTTCATAATTTAAACGTGAGAACCTGGGTTCGACAGCTAAGAGCTTTACCACTTACCACTCGGGCCATCCACTATTATCTCAATTTCAGATCAGAAACAAAATAGACATAGGACAGCAATTTACACACAAAAAAATGGCAAACGATTACTCCCCCCCCCCCACTTTTTTAAAAAATTTAACCCAACATGAACTGTCTCCCACTTCTGCCTTAGATAGGCAGTTTTCAGGAAAGCGCTATCTCCAAAACACGTACACAAATGTCGGTTCGTGTGTTTAAACAAAATATCAACCATCTCTTGAACACAACACACAATTAACACATTAAAAAAAAGTGTTTAGTTTTAAGAGTCACTTCCCCGACACTTTACGTTTCGATAATTGCTCCTTTCTTCTCTTTCGAGTGTTTTTTTTTTGTTCCTTGTACATTTTCACGTGAAAAGAAAACAGCACCACGTGATTAATTAGATCTACCAGAGGACACGAAGTCAGCAATAAACGAGCATTGATCAAGGGCGTGGAGCAGACGAGAAATGCAGAAGTATGTCTCTTCAAGGCGACCTTGACATTGGGAGAATGCCGATTTAAAAAATAGGACCAAAAAATGAGGAAAATGTTAGTACTTTAAAAGAACTCCCAATGTGAGATGGAGGGGCTGACTTAGAAGGGAGGGGTGACATTGGAAGGAGACAATGATAAGACAGAAAAATGTCTCTAATTTACAAATGTGGGAAGGGGAAGGGGGGGGCGGGAGGCGTTTGTCCGGATTGAGCAAGCTAGCGTGTACGTGTGAGAGCCAACTGTAGACATTGGCCAGATCGATTAGAGAAGCGCGCGCCCTTGAGATAGCAAGCGAATGGAGCTGTCTAGCAAAGTAAAATGATGCAACCAAAAGTAAAAGTGTGTGTGTGGGGGGGGAGGAAAATAAACTTCCCTACCCTATTTTCAAAGAGACGTATCGGGCGTGCTATTTAAACATTTATTTGGGGAATCCAAATGTGTAATAAACTGCGAAGTCAACAAGGTTTTTAAAAATCTTTTAATTAACAATATTAAAATCTGTAATAACCAACCCAAATACCAAGTGGTCACACTGCCATTAATTTGCCACACACCCCGTCACCCGGGACCCAATGACTAATTAGATTCACTAGATCTACATTTACACAACAGACTTAGACATTTTTTTCTTTCCGTTTTTAAACCAGGACAGAAGTAGAGGCATCGATATACTAATAACTAGCCTTATAGAGAGAGACAGAAAAACAGAAGGACAAACAGATATGTCTAGATAGACAGACAGACAGACAGACAGACAGATAGATAGATAGATAGATAGATAGATAGATAGATAGATAGATAGATAGATAGATAGATAGATAGATAGAGATAGATAGATAGATAGATAGATAGATAGATAGATAGACAGACAGACAGATAGATAAAAATAATCACTTACCCATGGCGCCCATAAACTAAATTGACTCCTATGTAATCCGTTCAAAGTTAACAGAAACTCGACACAAGGCTCGCGGTACTTAAACCTAACACATTGTAGGACTTCCCTTGGCTATTTAAATACAAACTTGTGTCAATGGATGATGTCCCCGGAACGTAATTGTTACAGACGTTCCTATTGGCCGATCCCGCTTCGTGAAAACATGGTGATCGGCAAGTTCACACTCCGAAGCTATTTATAGACTTTAAAACTATGTCAGTTGTTGACAACCTCTACTAGGATTATATTATCAAAATCACCGCAATGGAATCCCCAATGTTAGTTTCTTGGTTATAAATAGGCATGTTCTGGAGCCATGAAATGGGTAACATTCCCGTGATATTGTTGCCAGCATATAATATAATCTTATTAAATATTTATAGGATATTTAGAATACTTAGAAGCGTGAACCAGTGGCGTCACGAGGGGGGGGGAGCTGGAAGAATTTGAAAATCCCTAGGCCCCGACTTGAGGGTGCCCACTAATGAGTGTTCGAAATTGTTTTTTTTACATTAAATATTACGCAAAATCCAGGCGCCCCAAAGAGGTCAAGCCTCCCTCCCGGGCCCCAAACTGATGGCCAATTCCTAGCTACACCACTGGTGTAAACTACATTTTGCGTTGTCACAAAAGAATTTTGTTTTCTGGCAGCTCAACATAAAGAAAACATTTCTACTTCAGAAGGTTTGAGCCTAACTGGCTAAACAATCACATGTGCTATATCTCGTTCTATCTCGTGTTAGATTGAAAACAATTGGAATGAAGACAAGAAAATGATTCAACCTACAACTTTTCTCATCCTGGTGTTGACAGGAAGGACACTGCATGCAAATCTGATGAGGGGCGGACAGAGTGGAAGCTAGACCAGTCGTTATAGAAGTCCTCAACACTGACCTGCGACGTCACAACCCGTGGGCAGCTTAAACCAATAGCCACAGGTCACAGGTCTGTACGACGTGGCATCGAGCTATTGGTCTCCACTGCCCACAGGTTGTGAAATTGCAGGTGTTGAGGACTCTATAACAAATCGTCTCGTCGGAATTGTGTAGTACTTACACACACACACACACATCTAGGAAAACCAAAGCTGTAACTCTGTGGGAGAATTGATTTACATGTTATATTTTAGGATCAACAGTTTAAATGAAGTCACAGATGCCTTGTCAAACTTTGGTAAACAGATGACGACTATGGCCGTGTGAGTGAGAGGAGTTGCTGGGTACGACTATATTCAGTTGTGCTAAATACTTGAGCATCGGAGCAGAACGACTGGAGTAACCAAAATATAGATCTCTGGATGTACATAGTTTACATGCCAAATATAGAAGCAAACCCCCACAAGAGGAAATCGTCACTGAGAAAATATGTCACACAAATAAATTGTCTGCATCACTGATTATGAACGGATCAACTTCAAAAGAAGACCTTTTTTTAAGGGGTTGGGGGGATGCGGTACTTTATATTCAAAGTCTCAGTACAAAAATCTGACGTGGGCGTGTTGTTTTTGTTTGTAGTTGTTTGTTTAGTTTGACAAACGTAATGATAAATAAACAACTTTCGCTTCTTTTAACTATAAATATATTTTATGAATCCTTGAATGCAGACAAAAGCATCAAAGATCAAATGTTGACATAGAGCTTTCATTCACACCATCCAGTGAGAAAAATGTGTGAAGTGCTCTGACAAACACCCAGACTTCTCACATTAAATACGGATACACACACACACACAGTATATATAGTGAGAGAAAGTCTGCCGGAGGGTTGTCAAGTCTATTAACCCACAATCACCAGAAACACTTACACCGCGGCCAAACAATTGATGATAGGAGCGCCTCGCGTTCAAAGGGATTCAGAAGAAGCGCCGAGCTGTTTACGGTTAATACAGAGAGCGACAGTACACAAAACAACACACAAGCAAGGAGTGGATCACAATCTTTTGTAGTTTAATCTCAACATTTGGAGTGTGCCCTGACACAGTGTGAGACGTTTGATTTTGTCCTGAGAGCTTTTAATGTCAGTAATCAACACATATTCAAACAATTGCAGTAGATCAAACGCTACTAGGGACGAAGGTAGAACTGTGTGTATATAATCTAAAAACATTTAAAAAAAACAAATCGTACACAACACATTATTGTCGTACGTTAAATATTGATACAGATTACAGAATTTTAAGTTACTTTGAGAGCGGACATATTTCGCGGGTCCTGAGAGGACATGTTGCTGTTGATGGTCTATTTTGTTGATGATTATATATGTTAATGGCGCAACACAACAACAGAATGAATAAAGAATATTTCCTCCCCCCTTTATCAAAAAAAAAATTTTTTATTTTTTTTTTTTCAGTCTAAAACACTATCACCTACTGTCTTGTCTGTACAATATACATGACCAAAATTTTGGGGACATCTGTTGATGGTCTATTTTGTTGATTATATATGTTAATGGCGCATGCGAGTTCTTAGAAGACACAACAACAGAATTAATAAAGAATATACTTGATAACGCAGGCTGATAACTTCAACAATTTAATGAACAATAAAAAGGGCACAGTCCTCTGTCGTCGCTAGCCTAGCGTCGTCCTCCAAGGCGTAGTGTCCGTTACTCTTCTAGTTCGTAATCCTACTCTTTGTTTTACTCGTCACATTACTTAGGAAAAACCCGATTAACCTCTACGCATCTTGTATCATTACATTGCGCAGACCTTTTTGTTGTGGCCATATTGTTCTCTAGCAATACAATCTAAACTACCTGAAATCGTGGGACTGACCAACCTCTTGGGCTAAGACGACCACAACCTACATTTCACATATTTCTTTCATGGGTACTTCAAAGGGATTTAGAGTGTACGCCGACTCGTAGACCAACCTTCAACCACTTGTGTTTGTCAATGTCTGTGTCAAGTCCATTTTTTTTTGTCCATGTGAATGACAGATTTCAAAGTGACCACAACATCTTCTCACAGCGCTCCCACCGGAAACGCTCTTTATCAGGCACGGAGCCAACAAGCGCAGTTGACTGGGGAGTACTCCATACCCCCACCCCCCTCTCTCTCTTTCCTTTGTCGTCTTTATAAATGACACAAATAATGCTCATCCTATATACTTTTAATTAAATGTCAAAAGCTTGAGAGAGTTACATTTTTTAACCAGTGCTCAGCAGATCTACGTAGTTAGTCTTCTCAATGACCAGATACCATTAATGTTGTGCTTTGTTATATTCTAGTAGAAAACTTGTATGTTGCCTTCATTGAAGTCTGGGTTTAAATGATTTACTTTTATATACATAATTTATATATTTTACCAATGGGTTTGAAATACTTTGATTACTTTTATATAAAACATATATTTAGTTATTTATTTGAATCTGACCTTAACCAATGCTAGGTCATGACCCAGACCTCCTTAAATTACAATAGGTAAAAAAAAAAGTCCCCTGTTACCAAGTACAACAAAACTAAAAGAGCTAGTTGAATGTTTGGCCTCATGATTGCAGAGGAGGATTAAGTTGAATGATATAAATGTGAGCATACAATTGTTCTGACTTCTCTGGAGCACCACCACCACCACCAGCACCACCACCACCACCACCAGCACCACCACCACCACCAGCACCACCACCACCGCCACCACCACCAGCACCACCACCACCACCACCGCCACCACCACCAGCACCACCACCACCACCACCGCCACCGCCACCACCACCAGCACCACCACCACCACCTATTCTGATCTCAATTTGAGTTTTTTTAAACGTTTTTTTCCCTCGCAATGCTGAACTAGAAAGAAGCATAAGTAAATAGAACTCGCCCATAAAAGGGGTTCTTGGTTAATACCAACGCCCAGTGTCGTAGCTAGGGTGGGGGAGGGGGTCCAAATTTTAAAATCACCCGGGCCCCCATTTGAGGGGGGGGGGCAAGTGTGTGTCTGAATTTTTTTTTTACATTAAATACCACGTTATTATCTCATGTCATCATGTCGAGTGTCAAAAGAGGTTAAACTCCCCCCCCCCGGGCCCCAAAATCCCTAACGACGCCACTGCCTACGCCTTCTCATACAAACACAGCCTTGGTGAGTATACTATACTCAGTAAAGAATTCTTACGATTAGTTTTAACAGTAAAAAAAACCACTCCATGCTTGGACGTCTTACAATAACATTTTTAACAAATCTATTCTTCCTCTATGAAGCTGATGATATCCTATAATTTCTAATTCTATTTATTTCTTGTAAAGCTTCGTCTTGCAAGCAGTCTATGACCACAATCAAGTTCTTATATAAAGGCCTAGCTAATGGACTGGAACTATGAAAGTTTGCATAAGACTGTGATCAAAATGTACATGTATGTCTATTTATTCAAATCTTTACCGAATACTAATTAAAAATTTCAGTCGAGTGTAAGTTATTCCCAGTGATGCCGTGTAAAAAAAAGGTAAGACAAATTTAATTTTAAGATGATTATATTTTGAAAAATTATAACGGTCAAACCAGAGTTTTATCAGGTAGTAATTTTTTTCCCAAACTGTGGAATTTCGTGGAAAATAGTAAGAGCCGTTTTTGAGCAGTTTTTACCCGCCGCCCACATAGAAAGTGCAAGCCTATAGGAGGAATAGTAGCAAACGATTATTACGACCACTTTCAGTAAAGGGCCCGGGCGCAATGAGCCCAGTCGCGTCATTGTTGCTACGCCACTGCATAAGCTGATGTAAAATAATGAGTGTCCTTCGTAGATACAAGCACTGGCTTACATTTGAAATCACAGTGTTAAAAACAAGTTCTTCATTGGCGTTGCAAATTGGGTGGGGTGGGTGTGTCTCTTAAGGTTACAGACGACTCTAATCATATCACTCGGCCAAACGTCATCCGCATTATAGTGTCCGCTAATACACACCGTACTTCAGAGTGCCGAGATATAAGTGCAGTCAAGAAAGATCAGACCAGTATGTACTTAAAAAACACAAAACTATGATCATTTCATACAGAAAGGAACGAAACTAAAGTTTTGAGGAAGCACTATACGACATTGGAAAAGGAAGGATAATCTAGACGGGGAAAGTAATATCCGACCGGGTCACTCGCACACTTTCTATTAAAACGTAAAATAAAACTTTTGATTTATCGTTGACCTTGACCTAGTTGAATGTCGGCATAGTTCAATACTCCTTCTTCCCTAGTGCTATTAGAGCATGGAATGGGTTGCCTGAGCTAGCAAGAAAAAACAGTGACTTGGCAGAATTTAAGTCATTGGTTAATATGCATGACTAAATGCATGACGCGTAGGACGTAATCATCTTCTTTTTTTGAAGTAACGTCTGTATTATATAAGATAAGATAAGATACAAAGTGTTCTCCTTTTGGTTGGAAGTTCTGAACACGAAGAAACATTGGAGAGACACGGAGGTGGGAGAAATGGGGGGGGGGGGGGGTTGCTAATTGAAGATTTTGGGAGGTATACATTTGTACAAACTTAAAATGAGACTAAAGGAATGTTGAGAGTTCTATTGTGAAGAAGATTCACTTTTGTTTGGTTCTTGATAAGGTCAACAACATAAAAATCTTTACCACGTGACCAGTTACAATGCGGTAGATGTCATTTACTACAAACATAAGTACATTATAGTAGACATCCTTGCAAAGAACTCGCATTAAGTAAACATGCTCGTATACGGCAGACAAGAAATTGTCAACGGGTAAAAGGCCTACGATTAGGACGGGATGTTGGTTCCACGTTGGTCGCCACGAAATGGCAAAAGGCCAAAAGTTATAGCTAGTAGATGAGCTGACCAACTCAAGATGTGACTAACTTGTCTTTCAGCGTGGCCCCACCCTCTGACAAACACTGGTCCACTAAATAACTCTTGACATGAATTCCATGCCACCAGCTGACAACGACACTCACTTGCTGAAGGGCGTCATGACATTTGAAAACTGGTTCCCAGCGGAACGAGTAATTTTTCAAGACGGGAACATTTTGACCTGGAAAAACATTTTAATAAAATTTCTAAACAATAAATGAAGGATTGCTACCTGCTCGTAGGGTGGCTACCTGCTTGTAGGGTGGCTACCTGATTGTGGGGTGGCTACCTGATTGTGTGGTGGCTACCTGATTGTGCGGTGGCTACCTGATTGTGGGGTGGCTACCTGATCGTGTGGTATGTAATTCGGAATGTCTTCACTATGGCCCCGAGTTTGAACCCTGAACGAGGTCTGGACTAGAACTTCATAATCTTCACTTCCTTAGACTCTGTTACCCTCCCCCCTTTTTTTTCTGTATCACAAACTTTAACGACTGCTATTAACACGAACTGTTAGTAATTAAAAGACCGATGGCAATAACTAATTTAATTGTACTCTTGATCTCAGTGTTTAGTATAGCAGTGGCGTAGAAAAGAACTTGTGGGTCCTGGTCTCAACAATAAGATGAAACCCCCTCGCAAGATTCAAAGGTTTATTATTATTTATTAAAAAATCGAGTCACCAGTATGTATCAGTCAGCACATTAAGAACAAAAGACATTCCAATCAATGCAGCACCTTTTACATGTAATAATGTCATGACATTTCATATGTCTACGTTTTAGTTCAAGTAATAAAAGACTATCTTTCAATGGTCTCTGTGGGCCTTTATTAGTGTGGTGTTGGCAAGGGCCCAATGAACCCCTCCTCGCCACTGAACCCCTCCTCGCCACTGAACCCCTCCTCGCCACTGAACCCCTCCTCGCCAATGAACCCCTCCTCGCCAATGAACCCCTCCTCGCCAATGAACCCCTCCTCGCCACTGAAAAAGTGTACTATTTAATACTCACTGAACATGACTTTCTAATATTGTAATAACTTTAATATTTTGTATAGAACTGAGCGTGAGAGAAGCGAGAGACCAAATTTAATTAAGTTACTTTTGTTGTCAAAAATGTCAAAAGAAATATTTATTAAAAGTTAATGCGCGCAAAAACAACCAAATAACAAAGTTTTGATCTCCCTCCCACCACAGAGCCACGAGCCTACGTTGAGAATCACCACCAAGACAGACGTACGTGCTACTGTGGCTGACGGTAAGACTTAAGTTACAGGCTAAGATAAAAACTTAACAGCGCCGCGCTGACTCATCAAGTGGCCTATGAAGTATATTTCTGTTGTGACATATCGCACTGTGTCAAGTGACAAACTGAATTGCTGGTGCTCTCAGACACTAAAACAAAAGTTTGACAAATGTGGAACGCCCGAAAGCATAGGATAAATACATTCATTTAGGGAGGGGGGGGGGGTAACTCTGCGGAATCAAATTATTTTCGTAATAAGAATGTACAATAGAAATGGAGGCCATCATTCAATACGTGGTAGTGGAAAAAGAAACGCCGGTTCATCCAGAGTCAAATGTTTGTCAATTAGATCTCTGCTATTATTGTTTTTATTTTATTATGGAGTTTTATTACCTAGAATGCGAAAGGAGTGTTGGGTTTTTTTTGGTCTTGTTTTAAAACAGTTTTAAACATAATAGAATAAAAAGACTATTTCATTTAAAAAACAGAGAAACACGTTGCACGTTGAAAGGGATGTTGGCATAAAATAGAAATGACGAGTGAGTCTGGTGTGAATGTATATTTTGTTGTTTTCCATAGTTATAATGTTTTGTTTGGTGTAATGCACAAATTGTAAGACAAATTTCCTTACGGACAATTATTGTATTAGTATTAAATTTTCATTTGCGCTTTTTTTTTAGTTTTTGAGATTTAAACTTAACAGACAGACAGACAGCTCAAAACCAAAAGTATTTAATAATCCTATGGATAGTTGAAATAAAATTGTATCCTATTAAACAGTAACTTCAACCAACAATGAATGCTCTTGGGAGAGAAAGACAAGCAGATGAAAGAGAGAGACAGACAGACTAAGGAGAGAGAGAGAGAGAGACATAGATGGGAGAGAGGAAAAGAAACAAAATGTATAAAATATTTAGGTATAAAAGAACTGTACAGTACCAACTGAACTTTATCCATAAGGCATGAAAAGTCTAAGAGTCTCAGTTTACATAAACAAAATAGTTGAATGGGCCTAGACTCGTGTTTCTACCCAAACTGAAACAATTACAGCCTGGACACAATACTTCACACATTCAAATAGCATAAGGCCTAGACTCGTGTTTCTACCCAAACTGAAACAATTCCAGCCTGGACACAATACTTCACATTCAAATAGCATAAGGCCTCGACTAGACGAGCTATTCGCACCTATTATTGACACTGTAACGTGATTAGAAAGTCGCGCGCTCAGAATTAGCATATTGGATCTAAGTGTGTAGCACGTCGTCTCCTTCCTCTCTCGCCCCGCCCTCTCTAACCAATCGGAGGAGAAAAAACAAATCACAGGATGTTTGCCGACTGACCCACTTGCTGCCAGTGATGTAACCGATTGTAACATCAAGTAACTTTTTTTATTGTCGCCAAGTAGTTACACCTCGTCGTCTTAGTCTAGAGTCGTTTCCACACAGACACACTCACAGACACACACACAGACACACACACACAGACACACACACACACAGACACACACACACAGTGACATGTTTAGGGAAGTAACAAATCACAAACCGTACTGTTACAAATCAATTTCTACTAAGTTCAAATAGGAAAATAAAGGGGGAAAAAAGTAAAGTACCCATTTAAGATCTTTTGGTCTTTAGGGCAGATGATGTCAATGTCATATGTTTCTGTTGCCTGCGGTTGACGAGGGTGTCACGTGGCCAACACAACGACCATCTGCCTTTACTCTTCCTCAACTGTCAAGTTTGAGTTGGGTGGACTCAGAAGCACCCAAAGATCCCAAAATTTAAAAATCCCAGTCTTCACCAGGATTGGAACCCGGAACCCCCGGTTCCGAAGCCATGCGCTTTACCGCTCAGCCACTGCGCCTCTCAAATAGGAAACATACATATTTAATTCTTCCTAATTTTGTAGCAATTCTAATGGACCTCATTCTTCAAAACGAATGGTTACGTAATGTCCGTGGATATAAAACCTAAATAGACGATCACGTGATATCCTTGTTTGATTCCAATTAGGTGGTAAGAAAAGATGGGTAATCACGTAACTTAACGAATGCTTACGATTGGTGAATAAGGTGCATCAATATCAAAATATACCCTTTTTTTTTTTGTTGTTGTTTTTTTAATCTATATTATTTCCACTCAGTACTAATGTACTTCATAGTTCGCCGATACAAACAACACTGGGCCGTAAAGATTTATACTTTAATTGATTCCATACTTAATGAAAAGATTGTTCTGAAATGTTAACAATTGTTTTCATCCGTACACCAGTACGTGTGCCAAAATTTTTATTTCTATTGGAGAATTTCATACACGGCGTAAAAAATACAAATAGGTCAGATATTGGTGTATCCGGTGTAGAACAGAAAGGACGTACTGATTGTACACTTCTAGATTGTAAAGTCTAGGCTCAGGTTTAGGCACTTTTTAGAAATCAGATTTTCTAAGCCCTTCCGTTTATAGCTCAAAATAATTTCCACTCCCTAACTTGAGACTTGAATAACAAATTGGGACCTAACTAGAGGTGATAGAGGATATTGCAAGACCAACTGACACACATCGTGAGTGTTCAAATGAAAGCTCTATTCTTTTCTTCAGTTGCTAACAGGAAGCTCAATTTAGCGTCCTTGACATTGTTTTGTTTTTTCGTGAAAATCTCAAATAGGAGAATCAAAAAGGTTGTCAAATGTAATTATTTATTTTTTTATTTATTTATTTATTTTTACTTATGACAAAAGTGTGAGTTAATAGTAGGATTTGTCTAGAATAATGAGTCATCCAGTTTTGACGCTCACATACTAAACTTACTTTAGCATTTACTCCACTCTTTAACCGTTCATTTGGGGGGGGGGGGGGGACATAACGTAGTAGTAACAAAAGGATAGTTATATTGGTACTGAACATATCACAATGACATATCACAGGGCATAAAAGTTTGTGTAAACAATTTAAAAAAAAAAAGGGGGGTGGGTAATTAGAAAAAAAAATGAGATAGCTCGAAAGATGCTTTCCCCCCCCCCCCTTTTTTTCCCTAGAAATTTAATTAATTGTGGGAGCGGGGTATGTTAGAAATTAAAGTCTTCACTTTGCGGCATCTAAACATTTAGTTTTATAAGAAAATATCCCCTTTTGATAAAAAAAATAATTAGAAAGTTAAGGTGCGATATCAAATTTGAATGGATGAATACGAAGTGAAAGTTCAGCGTCTTTAGTTGTTGTTTTTTAAATCCCCTACATCAGTTATGCCCAACCTAATTCGACCCGCGGGCCACTTTAATTTCCGACACTTTTGTCGCGAGCCACATAACTGAAAATGTACAAAAACGAAATGAAATTGACCTAAAACAAGTTTATTAGAAACTTTTGCATCTTACATTAATTAATGGGATATTGGAAGTTTATCATTTTGGAATGTCGGAAACTGGCTTCATTTCTTAAAGTAAAATGTGAGCAACATAGTAGATAGCTTTACCAAACGACTCATATTCTTGTCTCTTCTTATTAAATATCCCCATCGATCCTTCAGGCGTTGTTTAATTCGAACAATATATATGGATATGGCCCGCGGGCCGTATTTTAGGCATCACTGCCGTACATCAACGATAGCCAACGTAATATCCGAGGGCCCGTGACGTTGTACTATCCGGTCCCTGTCTACAGTGCATAATGAAGTCACAGATGCTCAGCTCCTTTATAGTCGACAATGTTTTGTGGTGAGGCATCCCGGGTTCGAATCTTGAATAAACTGGTATTTTAAATTTCGAGATCTTTATCGAACCTATGAATCCACCCAGCTCCAATGGGTACCTGACAAGGTTGGTCGTAGTGCTGACCAGATGACACCCTCATTAACCGTAGGCCACAGAAACAGATGACCTTTACATAATCTGCCCTATAGATCGCACGGTCTGAATGAGAAAGTTTGTTGATGAAGCCAGTGACATGCGTAACTGGAGTACTTATAAGCCAAGGCTGCGTAGCAAGATTGGGAACCACTGGCCTATAATTAATCAGCGTGAAACAGTCAGTGCTAGACCTAGTCCTAAACTTTGAGACAGTCAGTGTTAGACTTAGTCCTAAATTGTGAGACAGTCAGTGTTAGACTTAGTCCTAAATTGTGAGACAGTCAGTGTTAGACTTAGTCCTAAATTGTGAGACAGTCAGTGTTAGACTTAGTCCTAAATTGTGAGACAGTCAGTGTTAGACTTAGTCCTAAACTGTGAGACAGTCAGTGTTAGACTTAGTCCTAAACTGTGAGACAGTCAGTGTTAGACTTAGTCCTAAATTGTGAGACAGTCAGTGTTAGACTTAGTCCTAAATTGTGAGACAGTCAGTGTTAGACTTAGTCCTAAATTTCAAAAGAAAATTCAATAAACTGTTCACGTTCAGATATCATCACCGAGCTACACCCACCTCGTACAGCTCTGCCCTTTTCTCCGTCGAAAGTGGATAATCAGTCTCATGGCGCGATTTGGTGACGGCATAAACTGCCTCTGGCGTCTCCCAGTGAGATAAGAAAATGTTTATAACGTTAGTGGCCATTAGAAACTATATAACCTACAGGGTCATCTTGACCAGTGTCCAGCAAACCAAGATCTCGATAATTATGGGTGGTATAAATACACTTTCTTAGCTAGGTGTGTATGTGTGCTGGGTGGGCTGAGAAGTGAAATGAAAGAGGAAATGGGCCGCATTATTTCCCTTCTTCACAAATAATAATAATAAAAATAAACTACATGCAATTAGATTCTGTATAACCAAAAGTGCAAGGTGGTAAGCTGATGATCCTGGGTTCGAATACCTGAACGATGCAAAAGATATAGAGTCACGTGTTACTTTGACTTCTTTCTCTAAGTAGAGAGGTCGAGTACAAGTCAACTTATTACAGTTACAGAATCAAAAACCAGCTAAATGTCCGGACCAGTTTGACCCTGTAGGATGAGATTAAAAACTATATAGAAATAGAGGATGCCTTTAAATATCGAAAAGTATAGTTCCGTATTATCAGATAATGAAATCCACTTATCAACACCAACCACTCTGTCAGATAATGAAATACACTTATCAACACCAACCACTCTGTCAGATAATGAAATCCAGTTATCAACAGCAACCACTCTGTCAGATAATGAAATCCAGTTATCAACAGCAACCACTCTGTCAGATAATGAAATACACTTATCAACACCAACCACTCTGTCAGATAATGAAATACACTTATCAACAGCAACCACTCTGTCAGATAATGAAATACACTTATCAACACCAACCACTCTGTCAGATAATGAAATACACTTATCAACACCAACCACTCTGTCAGATAATGAAATCCAGTTATCAACAGCAACCACTCTGTCAGATAATGAAATCCAGTTATCAACAGCAACCACTCTGTCAGATAATGTCACCAACATGATCATATAATATCAAACCCTTTTGTCATAAAGTCAACTAATTTGTTATACATGTTCGTGGTCCTCGAGAATGAAATCTAAATGTTAATAACAGGAGGTGGCACTAGCAGTACGCGGGGCCTGGGGGCGAGTGTCATGGGCAGGCTCGCAATTGTCTGCCTGTAAAACTTGGTCACCAGTCCTCTAATATTGGATTAGCTGCTTTTAATCTACGTAACTTATGATTCAGAAACATTTTGCATGAAAAATCAACAAACTAGAAAATAATTACTGCTATAGCGGGGCCCCATCAGGCGCGGGGCCTGGACGGTTGCGCCATCCAATAAGGGGCCGCCTCTGGTGGATAAAATCAAACACAACCAAAAGCCTCACCGCAAATATGTGCTGTATTAGTTTGTGTTCTAAAGATAGTAACATACATTATCTCACATTCCTTCTATTATCGCCTGGAGGAAATGTCAACGGGAAATAACAGGACCCAATCACAAGACTTTAAGAAACTTTGTCTTCTATAAATAGTTGTGTATGTCAAGGTAAACTTTAGAATTGAGATCTTTAAATAAAAGTTAAATTAAAAAAACAAACCAAAAGGGTGATAAAATGAGAATGGCCATATACAATGTTTAGTACCTCTTTTCTCGTCCAATAGAAACAGGACATGGTTTTAATATTACTCCGTTGGGTAAATATGAACAATACTATTGATAACAATCACATGATGTCTGAGAGTAACACGGATACGATTGATGTTCAAGAGGATGTCATGTGGCCAGCACAACGACAAACCAGCTTAACTTTCCCAACGTAGGTCAGGTAGCCAATAGAGGGGGGGGGCGGACTCAAGTGCATCCTTAGAAATGCCTTACACAAGTCTTCGCCGGGATTTGAACACTAAACACTTCAGTTCGGAAGCCAAGCGTTATACCATTAAGCCACCACAGATCTCTACCCATTATATGTATTACTATTTGTAGCAACTCTGCGACTAGACTGGCCCAGTGACACACTTAAGCAAAGTCCAAGGCGACACGACTATTCCACATGTTCAACATCCATTACGATCAAATTAATTCAAGAAGAAAAGAAAACCACAATGACCTAACATTGGTCTGTAAGGTGCCCCTCCCCCCCCCCCCCCCGGAGCTGTCTAGCTCTCGCGAGTCTAAGAACGTGCACCGGCATATGTATTACCTCGTCCGTGGTACTGCTGGTGTGTGTTTGTGTGTTGCCTTGCCTTGTGTAAACTTAAATCAATGATTGTTTTAAAAGTTTTTATTTTGCTTACAAAGTCTGCTTAAGATTGTAAAACAAATGATTACATTTTAACGAAAGGAGTGAATTGTCTTTAACTCACTAGAAGACCAAGGTTCAAATCTATTGTCAGTATCTTTAAATCACACATTGGCGCCCTATCAAATAGCCGTGTTCATAAACACAAAGAAAAGGGATGGGATATGGACTAGTGAACCAGTGAAAAATGATGGGATATGGACTAGTGAACCAGTGAAAAAATGACGGGATATGGACTAGTGAACCAGTGAAAAATGACGGGATATGGACTAGTGAACCAGTGAAAAATGACGGGATATGGACTAGTGAACCAGTGAAAAATGATGGGATATGGACTAGTGAACCAGTGAAAAATGACGGGATATGGACTAGTGAACCAGTGAAAAATGATGGGATATGGACTAGTGAACCAGTGAAAAATGATGGGATATGGACTAGTGAACCAGAGAAAAATGATGGGATATGGACTAGTGAACCAGTGAAAAATGATGGGATAGGGAATAGTGAACCAGTGAAAAATGATGGGATATGGACTAGTGAACCAGTGAAAAATGATGGGATATGGACTAGTGAACCAGAGAAAAATGATGGGGTAGGGACTAGTGAACCAGAGAAAAATGATGGGATATGGACTAGTGAACCAGGGAAAAATGATGGGATATGGACTAGTGAACCAGAGAAAAATGGTGGGATATGGACTAGTGAACCAGAGAAAAATGATGGGATATGGACTAGTGAACCAGAGAAAAATGATGGGATATGGACTAGTGAACCAGTGAAAAATGATGGGATAGGGACTAGTGAACCAGTGAAAAATGATGGGATAGGGACTAGTGAACCAGTGAAAAATGATGGGATATGGACTAGTGAACCAGAGAAAAATGATGGGGTAGGGACTAGTGAACCAGAGAAAAATGATGGGATATGGACTAGTGAACCAGGGAAAAATGATGGGATATGGACTAGTGAACCAGAGAAAAAAGATGTTGGTTGTGTTCTAACAAGACTAGTAAACCAGAGAAAAATAATGTTGGTTGTGTTCTAACAAGACTAGTGAACCAGAGAAAAATGATGTTGGTTGTGTTCTAACAAGACTAATGAACCAGAGAAGATGTTGGTTGTGTTCTAACAAGACTAGTGAACCAGAGAAGATGTTGGTTGTGTTCTAACAAGACTAGTGAACCAGAGAAGATGATTGTGTTTAGGCTCAAAACGAAATAATTTTTGTGTGTCTATTGGCTAGTGCAAGGGTTCCCTAAACTTTTACCTTGAAAGAACACTTTGCACATTCTGAGTAGTTAGCGGAACACTTTGCACATTCTGAGTAGTTAGCGGAACACTTTGCACATTCTGAGTAGTTAGTGGTGACCTACTAGTTAGTAATTATTCCAATAGTTCGTGGAACACATATTCAGGTTTCGCGGAACACAGTTTGGGAAACACTGGACTAGAGAGATGGGGATGACCCCTGACTTAACAAGTTCTCTCAAATTTATCATCTTATCAATTCTAATCCATTGACGTGGGGCGTCGATAGATTGTGTATGGAGTGGCCCCCTCCCTTACTAATGAATACTAACAAAGTGTGTGAGGGTGTAGGTCCTGATCCCCTCTCAAGCTATAAACTAAAACCTTGGCTAGATTTTGACCCACGTCACAATGGTTTACTCCACAATGGTTTCCGATCACGGTGTCCACGCTCTGGTGTAGCCGTCTCTCCAGTCGTTCTTAGATCTCCTCCGAGCCCCCCCCCCCCTGCACTCCTCCCTAACAAAGAAACAAAGCGAAGCTCCAATGTCAATATTTTTATCTGCTTAAGCCCTAGCGGAATGCCATACTATCTGCATGGCACCCCGCTCTCCCTTTTCCCGAAACTAATAATTAAACCGTGTCAACAAATGGCGTCTCGCGAAATAACACAACGTCACTTCCTGTCGAGTTGTGGCGACAGGCCGAGTGATCGAACCTGAACAGGGGGTAATAAATGCGCCACAAAGGCCGGTATAACCGAACACACACACACAGTTTCTTTCCACTGCACTTTCTCCAAAGTATTTTCAATGCATGCTCAAAGGGGGGACATGGGTGGTGGCCAAACTTGCTCAGTCTGGAGAGTCATCTAAATGTACGACTCACGGGCAGCAGCATCGAGTTGAATGGAAATAGCAGCGTCATGGGTTTCAGTCTACCGGATATGGTCCGCAGGCCGGGTCGTAGTTTGGACATCACTGGCTTACATCATTTGTCCAGTAGATGGCAAGTTCAAACCTAATTATATATAGCAAAAGTGATATGGGACTTTTATGGATTGTGTGTTTGTGTGTTTCCATGGTGACGGTGGGAAGGAAGTTGGCGATTTGTTCTGAATGACGTAAGATATATGGTATTGTCGTCAGCGGTCTTAGGACAGACGACAGCAGGACGTTGGACTGACAAGCAATGTTCTTGAAATGAGATTTTGTAAAAAAAAAAAAAAATTATATTGTTACTTAAGTTTACTACATTGATTTCATGATATCTCAAGTTCAATGTGTTTATATTTAATACAAGTTCCTTTAATATTGTTCATCAAAGAGGTTATTCAAGTGATTTCAAGTTGTACAATGTTAAGGTATATTACTCCTACAGCGGTTTAGTTGTCTGCCAGCAGTCTGGTGCTGTAAGTCAATGACCGTCTATGACAGGGAAGATGGTCGAATGTAGAATGGAAAGTCTCTGTACTCGAATACCTAAGAACGAAATCGTATTTGATGTTATTGTACTATAGGGTACCTGATAGTTGGGGAAAAGTAAAGGCGGTTGGTCGTTGTGCTGGCCATAAGACAAATCTCGTTCAACGTGTACCACAGACACAGATGACCTTTACATCATCGGCCGAATAGATCACAAGGTCTGAAATGTTGCGTTTTACTTTCTTTTTATAGTAAAACACAGTGAGTCCTTCCAACACACTAAGGTCAAATGTTGGGAAAACTATTTGACGTCTTCCTGGACACACAATGTCCTTCAAATAAGCCAAGGTCAAAGTTGAATTCTGAAGAAATTTAATTATCACCCCATTTGGTGTTACTAATGTGTGCAGAGGCGTTGATAGAGTGGGTGTCATCCGGTGCGATCCGCAACCCCCTAGCGCAGAAACGTATCAGGTTTGTGGGTCTTTGTCCTATGACTCATCGTATACACAGACTTAGACGGTACAAAGAGAACTATTTCTTGTGGATATTTTACCTATCTCTTGACTTAAGAATACAACAGTCAGCTTACTGGTAGGATAATTAGAATTCAAACTAAGGTCACGTTCCATGTAATCAATATCTTTCTTACGAAGTATAGGCCCACATCTCAACCAACGTAGAGTCGTAGAGACAAGCTGAAATGAGGGCCCTTTGACCACCACATAATAACCGTGCGTGTGTTGTTACCAGTACAGGTGTGTCCTAATGACATAAGTACATACCACCCTCACCCCCTCCACTCATTCATGATTGTTATTGGACGTGTTTGCCTGTGTGTAAGAGGGTGTTAGTGGGAAGCATGAATCATCAGCTGTATTGTCAACTGTATATAACAAATGCATTAGTCATAGGTTCCTAAACGGCTAGATTGTGTTAACGTCTACCGTAGGCTATCCGTAGCACAGGTTCTCAAAACCTGTTGTCGGTGTCATTAATCTGTACAAGTAGTCCACCTTACTACTAATGTGTAGTTCGTAAGTTGACTATACAAATGTCTATAAAGCCTTTACTTTTCTAATTAGTCTTGACAGTAACGCGTTTACTTCAGGCCTACCAGAGGCCGTTAATAACATCAGAGAAGGACCCCACCTAACCTAAGTGAACCCACCTAACACAGAACTCGTTGTTTCTGGTAATGGACGCACACAAGTAAATCATAGTTCTCCTATTTTAACGTTCAGTCGTTGCGTCATCAAATTCTTGTCAAAAACTGCGCGTTCCAGGGAAAGCAGCCATGTACACAATGATTGTTGTCTGTCAACTAGAACTGCCCAGCGCCTTGCTCTTGCTACAAGATTATAAAATCGATCTCTCTTATTTATAGACGTGTGATTATAATTAGCAACTCTCGGCTAGAAGAGGGGAAAAAATTACATTACAATAGAAATGAATTTATAACTCTTCCAAATTCGTATTTTAAGCCAGAAATCGTCAATAATATCTGACATTGTAGACACTTTCCTTTGGATTGAAACCAGTGTCAACAAAATACTTTAGTTACTAAAAAAAACTTTTTTTTAGGGGGGTCGGTACATTCTTTTTAACCTAATCTTCAATTGGTCTACATTAGATGTGACAAAATGTGTAGGTCACAGATGAGCTGCCAGGTCAACTACTGAACTGTTCCTCGGAGACAATGTTTGGTTGGCCCAGGATTTCTTTCTACTTTTCTCAATAATTGTAGATAGTGACGAGGACCGAAGTTACGGAACAAATGTTTGCATTTTGAAGAATTTGTTTTCTTCAATCTTCTTTATGTTTTGACTGGTCAAAAATTAAATTGACCCGCCAGGAAACTATTTGGAAACTTAATGACAAGCATGTGAAGTTGGTTGCTTGTCGGCTTTCATAAGACGCACTCAATTTAAAGACATTCAGGTGACCACGGATAAATTCAAATGTTTTGTACTGGCCCCTGGTCGACGTGAAAACTTGAAGTGAGATAAAGTAACTCTATAAGTGTTCTCACATTATGTTCTTACATACTTCTACAACTTCAAATGAAGCGTCAGTTGTTTTTTTTTTTACATTTGGTGTTATTATTTTTATTATACCACATAGTTCAAAGAATTGTAGTGATACCCCAAGTCTAGTGGTCCGTTTCCGTTCTTTTTATTGTGGCGTGTCTAAATTTATAATTAAATATTGAAAAGAAATGAAAGATTTTGGCAGATTTGTACAATCTAGTAGATTGAACCAAATATAAAATAATGACAAATAAATCTATGATTGATATTCAGCTACGATTTATGTTGCAGGCTATGTAGTTCTAGAAGAAATATATTCTACATCTTGAACTGTGATGTCCTAAATATGACCCACTGACCATTTCCAGACCTAGAAATTCCTCATTACAGAGAATATTAAAAGCGCTGTGGTTCAATTCCTTTGTATTCAATGATAGTTACAGAGACGCGGAGAGCGATACATGTGTCAGAATGGAATAAGATCCTCAGGCCGATAAAGGTTCTAATCTAGAACAAGCTAAGCTACAGTCAAATGGCTGCTCGGTCAGGCAGTGACTTACTAACATCATATTGTCATGGATGTATCTGGATCAAATCAAGACAGCTCAATGCTAACACTTTTGAAATAAACACTACTTCAAGTCGTAACTAGGATCTATGTTATAATCCAAAACTCGATTCAATACAAAAGAAAACCATGGCCTATTGACATTAATTAATCTTTTAATTGATACTTTAAAACAAGCTATTTAATTTTAAAGATGTAATACTCCAATACACAACAAAAGTACTAAGTTAAGAAATCAATGATACATAAATCTAACCATTTTAATCTAACCTAAATATTCTAACGGTAATTGTAACCCTTGTTATATTATTATGTTATATTATTAGTACTATTTTAGTTACCTTCTAAAATCTAAATGTAGGTTAATAGATAAGTTCTGTACATCAATAATTGAGAACTACATTACTATAATCAATAATCGATTTTCTTTTTAAATAATAATATATAAGCCCCTAAAGCCAAAAAATAGTTTTGGCTACAATAATAGCAAAAGAGTTTTAAGTCTACTTTAATTTAGCGATAAATTAACGAACTTACTTGTTCTGTGATTTTGCAGCTAAAAAAGATTCTAGACATAATTAATCCTAGATACAGTAACAAAGGGAAAATACTCCGGTAACGTTACAACTGTCGGCAATAGAATCTCCTAAATATCCAGTGTCTGTGACGGGAGTACATACAAACACAGAAACACTTGGGTTGGTAACTCACGCCACTGAGGTGTTAGATGGACGGGGCGTGACATGCAGGGAGGAAGGGATACTTCTCCTATTGGTGCTACTACACAGCACACACGAAGCTTGGGCCGTTGACCACAGCTGACCAAAGTGTGTATTTGTCTGTGTGCGCGAGCGTGGAATGAAAGAATGGGTGAGGTGGGGGAAGCGGACCAAATCTCGACACGGCGTAACGATAAGCCATTTAGGGGGGTGTAATGGTGGGGCGTGCTGGCAGTTTGGAGAAAAAAAAAAAGGGGGGGGGTCATAATCAGCGGCCGTAGAGGAGAGAGAAAAGGAGGGGTGGCGGGGGGAGTACGGGTTTGGATGTGGCCGCGGGGTGGGGAGCTGTGAGAACAAAGGGTTCTGGACCACAAAGAAAATGTTCAAGTTTGGTCCAAGCGTCCTCCCCCCCTCCCCATTCTCTCCAGGCATTTATTCCCCCTCCCCCGAATTTTTTTTTTGAAAGGTCCAGTTTTTAATCAGCCACAGTGAAGGAATCAATATCCCATAATGCAAGTTCCTCTGTCTGGAATGTGTTCTTTGTTGTTAGGTCAGGTTGACCTAGTTCCATTGAAGCAGAAGGCATCTGTTAAAACAAAGAAGAATAATGAAGAGGCTTTTGATTTCTAATAAGTTCACGGATTCCATATTTGGCATCAATTCGTGGAGGAAAAACGTACAATAGCATGGGCATTGTCCTGGTCATACAATCTTCATCAGCGAAAACTATACACGTTTGATTTCTCTGCTAGATTTAATATTTAAAATAATATTTCAGATGCACTGGTTACCGAACCGAGTTTGTGATTTCATTTTGCGCTGCGGCCAGGAGTTTCGAGGGACCGGATATTACCCGTGGAGCGTAGTTTGGGCCTCACTGGCATTTACTAAGATAAACTCTTGTTTAAGTGACCAAGTCTTGACACACTCAGCGTAACGATAAAACTTTTGATAAGCAGGTGTAAGGGGGTGGTGGCAAGGTCAATGTTATTTGTTTATTAGTTGCTGTTTTTTCTCTCCACAAAGATTATATTAACTCTCGTTGTCTGTCTGGTACAAATTATGATTGACCTTAGTTCTCCCACTTTTTCCCTCTCTCGGATCAAGTTGAAACCATCAAACTTTGTACAATTTTTCATTGTTCAAAATAAAACATGAGTCAATCAAAAAGTTAACCAATTCGTTGATCAAATAGTGGTAAATAATTGCCCCTATAGACCACAACGTCAAAAAGAGGAACTTAAAAAAAAAATCAATTGTGTTTGATATCAGAAAAGTGAAACAAATCTCCTTAGATAAGCTTGGTTTCTTAAAAAAGTAAATTTTTAAAAACTATTTTGCTTTAGTGTGTGTGTGTGTGTTTGTTCCACTATAGCGAGTGTGAAACGCGGTGGCCGAGCAGTAAATCAAATCCAGGGTCATAGTTCGCAATTTTATGGACGCAACTCTAGTAAGTACCTGATTTTACTTTTGAAAATGTCAGTTGGTCGTTGCGGTGGCCACATGATACCCTAGTTATCTGTAAGCTCCAAAATATCAGCTTTTAGATCATCTGATCATTTGAAATATATTTGCAGAATTGAAGTGGACGGTTAAAATGATTAAGGTTAATCGTGCCAGCTTATCAACAACCACAAAGGCTTATATCAGACTGACACAAAAGTGACGTGTCAGTCACCAGTGGCGTCCCAACGCCAACGAATAATCTTTGATGTCAAAAAGGAAAGTAAAGCTGACCATGCGCGTGGCATACAAACTTGTAACTTTTGAAAACTCGGATATCTCCGACATGTAACATTTGAAGACTCGGACATCTCCGACCAGGGTCGCCTGTGGATCTTAATACTACGGATGAATTCCAGTTAATGTGGACACTGGCGTTAGATTTGAACTTGTCACGAACATGACAGGGGAAATCCAAGTATCCCCCTGGGGGACTGAACTGGTGATTACTGTTCAACCCTTGGTCAGTATGTGGACGGACAAAGGACGCGATTTGCCGCCCGCCCCTCGCCTAAACAGACCTCCCACAATGTGGCGCCCGCTGGTAAGATGAAGAAATTTTAACTGATGAGTTTCCCCGCTAAGATTGACAAGGCTAGATTTACCCCCCCCCCCCCTGCTTTAGGTTTTATTGTTCGTTTTTAATTATTACTTTGTATATTAAAAATGGAATTATTAAATAGAGAATAGTAGGGTAACATTTAAAATGTTCACTGTATTTATGTATCAAATGATTAACGACCATTTTCAAAGAAACACACACATCGTCACGCTCACGCACAAACAAACAAATGGCTTTTGTTTTGCCCAATAAGTTTCAGGTAGATCTGATCAACTCATCGCGGAGGGTACCAGATCCCGTCGCCTCAGTGTGACACCTCTTCGCAACGGCTGCCTTGGGAAGCGGAAAGGCTAAGAACGAGAGCCAACAGGGCCTCCAGTAGGCTACCACAGCTAGGCTCTAGCGAATGTACTTGCACGTGGAGAGGATGTGAGAAAGGCTAAGAACGAGAGCAAACAGGGCCTCCAGTAGGCTACCACAGCTAGGCTCTAGCGAATGTACTTGCACGTGGGGAAGATGTGAGAAAGGCTAAGAACGAGAGCCAACAGGGCCTCCAGTAGGCTACCACAGCTAGGCTCTAGCGAATGTACTTGCACGTGGAGAGGATGTGAGAAAGGCTTGCTAACCAGTCCGAAACCCATTGCATCGTTCATAAAAGGGATTTGTCTGTAACCCTTTTTGGACATCTGGACGAGGTCATGTGATCGTGGCGCCCTCTGGAAACGTCTGTTAGAGATGGAAACCATCCTCCAGTGGACTTCCACGGCAGGCTCTAGCGAAGACAACTTGCACATTGAGAGGGTGAAAGACTCCACTAAACCGCCCTGTTCTTGCTGGGAGCCCCGTTGATGAAACCACTCAGCAAACAGGGAAACGAACAAGCATGTGTTGCGGAGATAAAGACAAAAATCATTTCTTGTTGGAAGTTCTTCAGTCCGTTGCTTGCAGGAGCCGCTTCCCGTTCCGCTTCTCTAGTTGTGTTCTATTGTGTTCAACTGAAAGACTCGAGAACATTCAGACGTATCTACTGAAACAAAACAAAAAAAGGAACGCAAATCAACAGTGGCTTTGTCCGAAACTTTACTGGACACTCTGGACAGTAGACCGAACTCCACCGAGATCTGCAGTCTCGGATCTCTTTATTATAAAAACTTATGTTTCCGGGACTTTAAAATGTTGTAAAAAAAAACAAACAATAACATATCTCACTTTCAGTCTTATGCGAAAATGTCAATGAAATGAACGGTGAATGTTTGAGTCAAAATAGAAAAAGATGTAATTTATTGGAATGTCAAGAGTCAGAAAGTTGTGGCTAGGCAGTGGACCGTGGAGTCTTAGACAAACAAGGACAAAGGATTTGTTCCAAAACTTTTTTTTTGATAGTCGAAACGCCTGTAGACTTACAAACTAAAGAAGAACCTAGAGCCACTGTGCATTTTCATAAATGAAAGAAAGGAATAGATTTATATGACTGTATTGAATGTAGTAATTATATGCAGTAATTATACCTTGTGGATGCTTGCAATGACGTAGTGATGGCTATATAGAGGTGGAAGAGCCTAAATGATCCGAATCAATATCCTGGGATTTATTCAAGACAAGAAAACATTACACAACGCATTTTTTTTCTTCATGGCTTCTATTAACTCCTAGTGTTACGAACATAACTTCATGGCTTCTATTAACTCCTAGTGTTACGAACATAACTTCATGGCTTCTATTAACTCCTAGTGTTACGAACATTAACTTCATGGCTTCTATTAACTCCTAGTGTTACGAACATAACTTCATGGCTTCTATTAACTCCTAGTGTTACGAACATTAACTTCATGGCTTCTATTAACTCCTAGTGTTACGAACATTAACTTCATGGCTTCTAGATTACGAACTGTTCTACAAAAGGTGTTACATGCTCTCAAGTTTAAAGACACTACTAGAACTTCTTTGAAACGTATTTGACCACATTGTTATGTAAAAAAGAGTTGAACTATCAAGTCGTTGTGTGCTTGTGCGGGAGAGATTCTTTCATATTAACGTGACGAGATGTTCGGTAAGAATTTAAAAAAAACGCACAAACATAGGTGCAAACATAGGTGCAAACATAGATGTGTCTCTCGGTATTTTGTTTGTAAAATTGTATCTTATGACTATTGAAAAAATTTAAACTAAAGACTAAATACACTATATCCCTACCCGTCCACAAAGACTATTACACTGCTATTATCAGTAAGTAAATTGGTATAGTAACAAATTAACGAGATTCCGACCCAAAGGCGCCATGACGTCTGATTAGCGTCTACACGATACCGACCAGGTCCTTTGATCTCCCCTAAAGTTTTCAGCCAGTTGTCTCCCCCCACATCCCCTCTCTTTTCCAATCAGCTTTCTGCGTCGATCGGACACCTTCGATATAGAGGTCACGGTCTATCGGACACCTTCGATATAGAGGTCACGGTCTATCACGCCAATCATGACCACCCTTGACCTTTATCTTCTTTCCAATCTGATAAACGTTTGTGTCATCCCATCGAACATTAGAACGTTGGACATCAGGGTCACACACACACGTCTTTATTATTGTGTTTGAAAAGGACAATACATTCAACCTATTGGCACAACTTACAAAGATACGACGTCACGAGGAGGCCGTATAGATGTCCACGTATGGTTTGAAATGGCCCGCATCCCTTTTATGAACCATGTGACCCGGGAAAGGATTTTATCTCGGGGCCAGGATGAGGAATAGCTCTTCACCAACCCCTCTGTTTGAAGTCCCCCCAACTGGCCCAACTAGATGATCATTTAATCACAGCCGTTGGGTCAAGGGGCACGGTCCCTGAAGCCAAAACAATGGGTCCATCCTCCCATGCGAGACCGGAGACCGAGCCCACGGGGGGCCTCCATATTCCATGGGGGAGCCATCACCACCCTTATGGCCTCCGTTAGGGAACGACGCAATGTGTTTCGACTGGCTAGTAAGCCTCTCTTACAACCACTTCACGTACAAGTACACTCGCTAGAGCATAGCTGTGGTAGCCTACTCGAAGCAGTGTTCCTTAAAATACTCAGAATGTACAAAGTGTTCCGTTAATGAAAAACTTCTTTATAAATAATTACCACAGACCTTTTATATATTATATCTAGATGATAATTTTTTAAAAATCCGTTTGGCATTGATATAATTACAACACAATGCCCATAAGAATTGCGCGCGTGTGTGTGTATGTGTAAGTACTTTGGTAGATTTGCGTGTTAAAGTTGTGCTTGTGTAATTGTGTACAAGTGCCAGAGTAAATGTGGGTAATATGTGAATGTGTTTGAATTAGCTGTGTATGAATGTGTGTATGTAAGTATGGATGCGTGGCTGGTGTTATGCGCTCTGGGTTGTCGTTCGGTGGTCCTGGTGGTTCCGGGTTCAAACCTTTCCCACTACAATCCTGTTGTAGGTTTGGGTTATAATTATCTTCAAATCTATAGCAACTTCCGAAACTCATCAAACATTTGACAAACATGTGTCTTGATCCAATTGTATGTGTGTGTGTGTACCTCCCGTGTTTAAGTGCAGGGCCGGCCTTAGGCCACTGCAACCAATGCGGTCGCAGTGGGCCCCGCGCTTTAATAGGCGCCGCGCTAATTCTAAGTGTAAATTATTAAATTTAATTATTATAACATATATAATAACAGGGTTTCAACAGCCTCTGATTATCAAGGGCCTCAAGAAATGTCCTGAAAATGCAAAATATACTAAATAATCTCTTGAAAATCTCCTGAAATTATAAAAATGTCCTGGTAAATGTACAAAATTGACACTTTTGGCGTGTGATAAATAAAAACAGCATCGTGAGCTTTCGTTTAATAAAAATTGATTGCAAAGACGAAAGTATTTTCTAATTTTAAAAAATCTTAATTTTGAGAAATATCTAAGAGGACCAAACCTTACATATTTAGCCATATCTGTGAATACTGAATGATTAAATTCCCTTGTTGATATCAAACAATATAATTAATTTACAGTAATTAATTGACTCATTGGTGAATTTTATGTATGAAATTAATTGATTCATGCATTGTGTCACGGATGAATGTGTGTAAGTATGTATAATCTATTTTTACATTCTGCGCGAATAACCGGAAGTGTGTTTTGTTGTCAGACAGAGACCAGCGTGTGTGATATGCAGTAAAGCTGATTAAAGTTTATGTGTTTGATCTAGTGGTTTCATTGTTTTATTTCGTTAACTAGAACTGAACCAGGGACACCTAGACGTATCGAGACCTAAGGTAGATTCTATCGAGTTATTATTATAAATAAAATAAGGAATCTGTGACACATTGTATATACCAATGCAAAATTGTGCCAAGTTTTCACGTTCTCAGAGAATTGGTTTGGTAGAAATAACGTGTACACATTTTTGTACCAGACAAAGTCAAAACAAAAGAGAGTTAGAGAGTGAGGATAGAAGGAAGTTAGAGAGTGAGGATAGAAGAGAGTGAGACAGTGAGGATAGAAGGGAGTGAGAGAGTGAGGATAAAAGGGAGTGAGAGAGTGAGGATAGAAGGGAGTGAGAGAGTGAGGATAGAAGAGAGTGAGAGAGTGAGGATAGAAGGAAGTTAGAGAGTGAGGATAGAAGAGAGTGAGACAGTGAGGATAGAAGGGAGTGAGAGAGTGAGGATAGAAGGGAGTGAGAGAGTGAGGATAGAAGGGAGTGAGAGAGTGAGGATAGAAGAGAGTGAGGATAGAAGGAAGTTAGAGAGTGAGGATAGAAGAGAGTGAGACAGTGAGGATAGAAGGGAGTGAGAGAGTGAGGATAGAAGGGAGTGAGATAGTGAGGATAGAAGGGAGTGAGACAGTGAGGATAGAAGGGAGTGAGAGAGTGAGGATAGAAGGGAGTGAGAGAGTGAGGATTGAAGGGAGTGAGAGAGTGAGGATAAAAGAGAGTGAGAGAGTGAGGATAGAAGGGAGTGAGAGAGTGAGGATAGAAGGGAGTGAGAGAAAGAGGATAGAAGGGAGTGAGAGAGTGAGGATAGAAGGGAGTGAGAGAGTGAGGATAGAAGGGAGTGAGAGAGTGAGGATAGAAGAGAGTGAGAGTGAGGATAGAAGGGAGTGAGAGAGTGAGGATAGAAGAGAGTGAGAGAGTGAGGATAGAAGGGAGTGAGAGGGTGAGGATAGAAGGGAGTGAGAGAGTGAGGATAGAAGGGAGTGAGAGAGTGAGGATAGAAGGGAGTGAGAGAGTGAGGATAGGAGAGAGTGAGGATAGAAGGGAGTGAGAGAGTGAGGATAGAAGGGATTGAGAGAGTGAAGATAGAAGGGAGTGAGAGAGTGAGGATAGAAGGGAGTGAGAGAGGAAAGAAAGAGAGGGAAAGTAGACACGAAATAGATATTATTATTAATCAAAAACTTTTACAGAAGTTACGATAAGTATCAACATGTTTTTTTAAAGGTTTATATATGTATATAAAACAACTACTTCATAGTAATCTACTACTCAATATCTAAAAAAGAACCTAAAAACTTGATCTTTTGGTTGAACTCGAGCTGCGTGACATGGAATATTAACATTCCCAGAATTTCGCCAAACTGAGGGGAATGTTTGCCATAATTTTTTGATTTAGTATCAAACTCTAAACACCCAGTAATTGTACATTCTCTTCTAGTATGATGGTACTATGTACCATTTGATTTGTTCCTGTTTAATCATTGCCTATTAATTTTGTAAAAAAAAAAGTATATTTAAAGAAACAAATCTCTCCTTCATGAAGCCGATGACATTTTGTAACACAGTGATCATCTCGCGCTCAATAACTATTGTATTAAGAAAAAAAAGAAAACAAAAATGTATACCACGCCACGATTCCCCCAACCCAACCGAAAAAAAAAAACACTCTGTTACGCCCATAAATAAATGTACTACTAAGATAAAGAAGAGCCCAGACTTAAGAATAAGTAAGAGTCAGTAGTGGATCCAATTACAGATATAATATTGATGGATCTAGTTAGGGATATAATATTGATATTATATAGTGCTATTAGAGCATGGAATGGGTTGCCTGAGCTAGCCAGGAAAACCAGTGACTTGGCAGAATTTAAGTCATTGGTTAATATGCATGACTAAATGCATGACGCGTAGGACGTAATCATCTTCTTTTTTGAAGTAACGTCTGTATTATATAAGAAGATAAGAAGATATTGTGTATTAAAAAATAGTATAAGTATTCTATACATATTTCTATGGCAACAAATGACTTCTAGCAGTTCCCGCTCATGATTTCTTTAGAAGACTGTGCACTAAGTGTTCCTGCACGTTTATTTATTTAACTCTTGACTTATAGACCACATTTAATTATAAGAGGTTTACAATTTGAAAACTTATAACGGTAAAACCAGAGTTTACATAATTAGGAATTATTTCCCCCCCCCCCAAAGATATGCATAAACTGTTGACTTTATAGTCGTTAGAAAGTCGTTTCTGTCATAAATTGTGAAGCTCGTAGTATGTGTGTTTGCGTGTGTATGTATGGGTAGGAATAAATATAACAACTCTGAAAAGTAAAGCAATAGTGTTACTTTATTTGTAGCTCAACTTTTGTTGTATGTGAACACATTTTGTTCGAAATATTTCTAGATCTGACCTGAGTGACTAGAAATAAAAAAGTTGCAGACATTTTTATCGTAAATTTGAAAAGATTGAATGTTAAATACAATTTCTACTATTTCGATATATTTCATTCAATTCTGATAATAATATTTCATTCAATACAAATACACAGGCCTACATTAAGACAAAACTGTTGTAGTTCAGTGGTTCTCAAATGATACTCAAATAGAGAGATGAAGGTCACTTTGGGTATAAATTAAAATGTTCCTTTGGTAAATCAGGAGGCGCGGTGGCTGAGCGGTAAAATACTTGGCTTTTGACCGAGGGTCCCTGGGATTTTTAATTTAGGAATCTTTTTGGGCACCTCTGAGTCCACTGTCCACCAGGCTCTAATAGGTACCTGACATTAGTTGAAGAAAAGTTAAGGCGATTGGTCGTTGTGCTGACCACATGACACCCTCGTTAACCGTGAGCCACAAAACAGATTTATATCATCTGCCCCATAGATCGCAAGGTCTGAAATGGGAACTATGGTAAATCAACATGACGGGTGGTAATGTAGTTCAGCCCCGAAAACGATTGAATCGTGTAGCAAAGTTCACATAGTCGTTCAATTGACTTAAATATTACATCATTTATTCAATAGTGTTGATTCGATTCGTTTCTGGATTGGATATTTGGAAAGAGTACGTTTTTAAACGAGTCTGTCTATAATGTTTATTTGATAGCATTATATTTCTACATTTGTTAAGTAAGTGTTTTATGTATTATTGCCACTTTACTTAAAGATCCTGTCACCTGAAGTTGATCTTAAGTTAAGTGATTTGACCAATGGTCTTACTCTTGCTGAGTGTGAATATATCTTTATGGTAAACATCACTGTGGTCATTTGCTGGCCATTCGACACCATCGTTTAATTTAGCAACATAAACTTTCTCTAAGAATAATTTAATTCCGTTTTTTTTTTATCTCAGAAATTTTTTGTTAGTCTTAACAAAGAAAAGACATTTACAAACAATATTTAATGTAGTGATTGTCGCAGCATCCCAGATAGAAAAACAAACAAACAAAAAAAAACAACAACCAGTAACTCGCATACTTAATTAGCATTAGCAGGACTAAAATGTCTATATTTAAATATTTTCGTAAAGCTGTTAATTTTAATTTTTATTTTATTTATTTATTTTGATCATTGCATGTGCCATGGCCGCTTCGCATAGAAGCTTTTAATTTTTTTTTTTTTTTTGTAAATAATTTGGTTTAGAGTCTTGTGCATATCTATTTATACGTCTTTTGATTCGGTGGTAGTAGGGACTAAGAAGTGACCTGAAGTTTTGAGCGTTTTTATTACTTTTTGTTCATCAGCTCATTGCACTCATTTGAGAACCACAAATAAAAAATGAACACACAAAATGAAACCTAATGTGCATCTCATGAAAGGCAAAGCAATCTTCAATGTCTAGAACAATTTGAATATTAGTCTCTAATTAACTAAATATAAAACATTTAGATGAGGATATCAAAGTCAATGATCTGTTGTTGTTTTTTAATTTTCCTTACACAGAAGTCAGAATACTCAAAGTTTTCACCTACAAATGTCCCTAGAAAGACATTGCAGACAGTTCAGTTCTAAATAACACTATGAAGTTGATCAGATAAAAGAGAATGTCTATTCCTGGACCAGAGCATGTCATACAATGACCAGTCCTTATCATAACATCATGTCCAGTCTATGTCATACAATGACCAGTCCTTATCATACCATCATGTCCAGTCTAATACAGAACATACAAATTCCGGTGCAAACATTCAATTCATTTTATTGAATCAAATTATCTCTAGTTCAGTGCTACGTCATTCCAAACCATGTCTTGTCTCTTTATCTACCTCACATTATTTAATACACACATCTCATACGACATTCAAACGACATATCTTACGACATATCATAAGATATAGCATACGACACGATAGATATTACTACTTATCAAACGACAGATTTTGTGACTCCCTGCCCCCACCTACTTTTTAATTGCGTCCCCTTTATCTATTTATTTATTAATTTACTAGACGTATTTTACCTGCGGCCCGCGGGTCTTTATTTGCGTATTACTGTCGATATAGTCACTGTGAGTGTTTTGTAACCAATAAACGAAATAATAATGTAATAAGTAAAGCGAATGTGTAAATGTAAAAATAGTATGACTGAAGCTTTCAAGTCAAAATAGCCAATCGGCTTAAATCCATTGTTTCAAATTAAAACATTTGCTTGTATATTGCATACATTTGATTACAATTTGAAATGAATAGACTTAATTTTGTATGTTCATGTGTTAAAGTATAAAATAGATCTTGAGGTAGACATGTATTTAGATCTAGACTAATCTAGACTTAAAAATTGGCTTTTATAGAGTTCATTCTGTGCTGCGTGAAGGCTTTGCTCTGCGCATGCGTGACCTTTTTTCATGAATGAATATAGGCCTATCTCAACACGGCTACGCGGCTTTAGCGAACAGCGAACGAATGTATTTAAAATGCTTAAGAAAAACAAATTTGAAAGTTAATTTGATTAAAATATGAAATGAATGGACTATAATTAGTATGTTCATGTGTTAAAGCATAAAACTATCTTTGCGAAAAGAAGTTTTATCATCTTAGAGATAAGATACGAGTTTTAGACCTAGGAATAGACTCAGTAGAGAGATGTGTTAATGTGTAACCATGTGGTAATGTCTAATGAAAGAATGTGCATCGGGATATCTAAATTCGCAGATATAAATAACGAATTGATGTAAAAATGCTTGTGAAACATACATTTGAAGGTTAATTTTATTAAATAATAAAATCAATAGACTATATTTTGTATTTTCATGTGTCAAAAAAAAATCATAAGCGCAAAGTTTAGTTCTTAAAATTAGATCTAGATCTAAGTCCTTTCGATCTTTTCTCATGGCAACATTGTAAACAAAGCCTAGATCCATAGCTTTAATAGAGTCGGACAACTTTTTTTTTTTGAGGGTCATAAGTTTGTTTTAGGGCTACAATACATACACTACGGTCTAAGTTAGTACCCAAGGAACATTCCTGCCAAGTTTTATAAAGATTGGTCAAACGGTTTTTATTTCTATTCGTCACATGCATACATACATACATACATACATACATACATACATGCATACATACATACATACATACATACATACATACATACATACATACATACATACATACATACATACATACATACATACATACATACATACATACATACATACATACATACATACATACATACATACATACATACATACATACATACATACATACATACGCCTTACTTTCTACTTTATAAAGTAGATATAGAGTGTCCATTTTTTTAGCGGCCACCGAAAAGAGAAAAAAGACGCTATTAGTTTTGTGTGGAATGTCTGTCCGTCTGTCCGTCCGTCCGTCCCTTTTAGAACTCGTAAACTAGAAAAGATAGTGAAAATCCGACATCACAATATTTTAGACCATTCAAAGTTCTGATGCAACGGCAACTTTTTTTTTTATGAAAGCGAAAAATCTAATTTTTAAAATCACTTATGCAAGCAGTTTCTTTTTTCTCATAAAAATACATCACTTTTACAACTATTCACTATTAATAGTAACAAACACGGGAGGCTCTTTAGTACGTGTGACAAATACGTAACATATTTTGAACACGTTTATGCGAATGGTTTTAGATTTTTTGTCAAAACATTTTTCTTACATTTGTTTTGCTAAGTTAAATAAGTTCTATCCTACTATTTAATACATTTACACAAACTTTTTAAAAACACTTTTTTTTAAGAGAAAAAATCTATTTAGTACGCATATAATTTAAAACAAGAATTAATAAGTAGTTTTTCATATTATCGCGTGAACTGCAGCTATGTACTATGGCTATAAAACATTTAACTAAAGGAAATTATTATTTTTTTTTTTTTTACGAAATCTTTTTTTCTTAAGGATTTGAATAAGAGATTGACCCTTAACAAAACAATTAGATCAATTAGATATTCATTATAAAGACATCAGTTAGGCCAGGTTCACATCTAACTTCACATTCACTTTTACTTATCCTTTGGTCTGCCGGACCGCTGGGGCACCACTCAAGATCTTTCTTCATTTTTCTCTGTCATTTGCCTTTGATAAAATTTCTTTCTGAAAATATTGAATCCTGACTTTTTACCTGCCTGTGTGGACCACTTCGGGTGTCAACTTTGAGTTTGTGTTTACACACAAACTATCTTTGTAACCTTGTTTTCCAATGTCATTTTTGGAAATAGAAAAGAAAGATAAGCTTCTTTAGAGATCTTCTTAATCATCTAAGTTGTCCAGATTTAATTATGGACTCTGACTTTTCAAGTGAATAATTACATTTTTTCCCCAAACAAAACCATTAAAACTAGGTTCCCTTGAAATCTAAGACTTCTATACTGTATTACAAAACGTCACGACCGGTTTTAAAATACAAGAAAATATGGCAATCAATATCATCATAGCTTCCCTTAGAATTGTACATCGTCTCCTTAACAGCCAGTTTCAAAGATTGGGTAACTCTTGACACCAAACAATCTCATTTTCAAGCTTTTATTTTCAATAGCCATTCCACTCTATTACCAGTGGCGTAGCTAGGAATTTTCCATTATTTGGGGGGGGGGGGGTTGTTAACCTCTTTGTGGGCCCCTGCATTTTGCGTAATTTGTAATATTTAATGTAAACAACACTCAATGGGGGCCGGGAGATTTTCTAATTCTCCCCATCCCTCCCTCACCCTAGCTACGCCACTGTCTATTATAGACAACTACACTAAACGTCCAATTCAGATCTAATACATAGCTAATAGGACATGCTCTGAGTAAATTATATTTGGACAATGTCCAGTCATAATACAGCCCACGCAGTCAGTACCGGTAACAAACTTGTCATGGACCAGACAAAGTAGTATGGAACTGTCAAGTCTAACTGAAAAATTTCATTCAACATCAATCTCACAGAAATGAACGATTGAAAGTGGTGCAATGTGAATTGATTGGTTCAAGTGTAATTTCGACCTGTTTGTACAGGAAATACTGCATACCTCATTAAACTTCGGATTCGAAGACAAGCATTATTAGCATTAACTAGATCTACATTTATTCTCCGATTCTAGTCCTAGAATCTTTGTCGTTAAGGGACAAAAAAATGGCGGTAAAACACTTGAAATTTCAATGTGTCTGCCTTGTCGTGTGGTAAACGCGCTGGACTGACATCTCGATAGTTCCCAGTTCTCCGGCCGGATGTGAGGGCTAGGATGTAAGGCATGTAACAATATACTCTTCCATTCTGAAGGAACAGCCGCGAAACATTTAAAGCAAAACACGAAAACAACCAAGAAAGATAATCTTGTCAACACAATGATGTCGATGATATTTGTTTTGATCTATTTCACGGATATAAAAACGATCTTTTTTTTAAAGCACGCAAGCATACAAAAGTTTACAGCGGAAGTTTTATGAGGAATATTATAAAACGTCTTGTCATCACACATCAAGCCAACTAGACACTAGCGGAAATACTCAATCGCTACTGGAAAACAATCTGAAACCATAGCAAGTTGAAATATCTGGAAGCTTAAGCGCTACTGAAGGTATACAAAGGTAAACAATTGAGGAGTGTCGGGGGGTTGATACGAGTAATTCATGGGAAAGTTCCTATTGTTGTCTCCAATTAGCCTCTCTCTCTCTCTCTGTCTCTGTCTCTCTCTCTCTGTGTGTGTGTGTGTGTGTGTGTGTGTGTGTGTGTGTGCGTGCGTGCGTGCGTGCGTGCGTGCGTGCGTGCGTGCGTGTGTGTGTGTGTGTGTGTGTGTGTGTGCGCGCGCGCCTATTCCACTACCGATAATTACAATTGAAGTTAATTTATCATCGCTTGGGATCCAGAATATTATCTGAATAAGAACCTGCACCACATTTAAATGAACATGCAAGTTTAGACATTTCTTCCTGCAGATCGTTGATTATTCTCTTCTAAAAAGTATGTGCTCGGAACTTAAAATTGGTCAGACATTTTTCTCGGTATGCGCAAACTATAATCACTGCAAGCAACAAAAGAATAAATAAAATTACGCATTACAATTATTATATTCCAGTTATTAAATAAATATTGTTTTTAAAAAATCCATTTATATTTTGAGGTAGATGAAATGATCCAAAAAAATAACTTTTTCTTTTTTATCAGAAATGCAATAGAAAGTGATGTCCTGTCTAAACAACAAACCATTCTAAATATAACTACAGTTGCCTAAGAAATTTTTTTTTTTTAGTTGCTAATAACTTTCTTTTCTTTTATTTCCCTGTCAATAAAATCTTGTTTCGAAATTATGAACTGTGGCAAACGTGACGTTATTACTAATGTCATTATTAAAATCGTTTCTCTGTCATGCTCAAGTCAATGTCCCCCAGACGAAGTGTCAAGGCCGTATCGCAGTGAGTACTCGATAAAGTTTGAATTAGGAAAACGTCTATTGATGGATAGAGTTGATTCTCCTGTTCAATAGCAGTTGGTGTTTGCTGACCATCTGGTGTGTCTTGTCTACGCACATCCTGTCTGTTCTGCCCATACACATTCTGCCTGTTCTGCCCACACAGTTGTTTAGGATGGACTTGAAAGTTGTCTAAGCTACTCTCGCTTTCCTCCCCTTGGAGATCGCTTCGGGAATCGATACTTTGGTTCCCACACGATTCACAATACTCATTGGTAAGGGAGCCGCCATATTGCTCGCTGTTGTCATAAGAAAATACACTTCCTGTCAAAACAAAAGAACCAAATGATTTTGATGTAACGGAAATATTAAACTCAATAACCATAACTAAAAATGAACATTAAGAAAAGAAAAAAAGAAGAAGAAAATTACATTTAAATTGACTTAAAATAGTAAAAATGTTGAAAGACAGACAGTTACTTCTAAAAAATAAAAATATAAATATACTCTCCAACTTTTTTTTTCATTTAATGGGCAATGTTGAACTAGTCCGTTTCGTTTCTTTGATTAAAAAGTTGAATCATAAATTGGGTCGGAAGTTGCTTTTTTCCTTATATATCTTTTTGCATTTTTCAGTTTTCTTTTTAAATTAAACTGACTTTATTATGCTATAATTTTAAGTGTGCCTGATAGAGAAAACAATTCTGCACAAAAATACGGGTAGTTGGGATATAACCCGAAAGAAGCTATACAAATAAAAGACCTGAAACTAGCGCGTGAAGCTACACATTTACAGTACTTTATTTGATGAGTATTTTACCCAAGATCTGTGTTGTTTTTTTAGGAATAGCTTATTTCAAGTACCCGGCATTTTCCGATACACTATTTCATACACAAAATAATTGTTGAAAAAAAATTGTAGTGATTTTAAACTTTAAATGATTACTTAAAAAGGTGTTACTCTAATCAATTTTGGTATTAGTTTGTTATGAATGTCACTGTTTATTTTGTGTCTGTTCTAGTTTCTTAAATTCTCCTTGAGTAAAGGGGTCGTTTTTTCTCCTAATGGGTATACCTGATTTCTCCAAGCAGCCTTTGTAAAATAGTGGTTCTAAATAATGCTATGTTTATAAACGTAAAATGGCATGGTTGCATTATGATGAATGTACGTGTTAGTTCAATATATTTTATATTACTAGGTAACTATAAATAACCGCATAAATAGACGTATGTTTAAATTTTTTTTTCTGTTAGATAAAGTCATATGGCAAATTTTTGTTTATATCCTAATTCTAAAAAGGAATAATAATAGAATTATACAGTAAAAATAATCACTAAGTTTTATTTTTTATTTTTAATAGTTTTGAAAGTCTAGCTGATAAGATTACAAAGAGAGTTTGTGTTTTTGCAAATGTACACAAGGCACACTATGAGAACGGGGTACCGGCACCTTTTTTCAATGTCTGGAAAAAATATTACTTTTCTTGTATTTCAACGTTAATTGTTAATTTATTATTAGTTTAAAATTAGGCAATCTATCACTAAGCACATCATCTATTTTTTTTTTAAATCACTTTATATATGTATACTTTGTATAAGCTTACTTTCTGCCGACATGCCGTATAATTAACAACAATCATTTAGAGTCTTAGATAGTTATTATTTTAGACTAGATTTAAGTAGAGTCTAGACCTAGATATAGTAGGCCTATTACTATACAAAAAAAAATTAAATAATCAGTCATTAGACAAATCATTAGAAATTGTATTATTAGGTCTAGGCATTGAAAAGTAAATCTATTAATAAACTATAATAATAAACTATAATAGATCTAAGTCTAAGTACTAACTTATTAAATAAGTAGAAGTATTATAATGATTACTGTATAGATATAGATTGACTAGATTATAGATAGATCTATAGATAGGCCTAGATCTCTAGTCTAGTAGATTAATTTTAGAGTATAGTAAATGTATTACAGTATTATTAGATCTATGTCCTATGTCTATATCTAATAATTAATAAACTTTAGTCTTTAGTAATATCTAGACTTTATTGTAATAAAAAACTGACTATATTCATAGCATAGGCTAGACTCCGGCAATCTAGTCTCAAGATAGAATCAATACTATTACTAGATCTATTCGATTTTAGAATTAGATTATAGATCTAAATATACTAATGGAGAGATGATATGCGTTGCACAAGAAACGAACCTGGGTTTTTCTAAACTCTAATACTTGGTATGTAATAGTAAAACAGCACCTACCTAAATAAATCGTAACTAGAATTAAAAAAAAACCATATTTATTGTAGTATATATAGGTCTGTGGTTGTATATTATATAGCCTTCGTAACTTCTTCTATAGAGAAATGCCTTTTGTAATTTCTTTTACTGAAAAATTGGGATATTCGCGTCTGACACATATATAATTTTTATGCTCAGCAACAAAGCCCATTAAAAAAAAAAAACACTACATTTGTACACTTTTTTTTTTGTTGAAAGACAATGAAGTGCACTTACCTGTATAAATAGCTGGACTGTCATCAAAGATTGTCACCAGAGTTTAAAGGGAGTGAAGAGAAGAACTTCAAAGAATAAGTGAAGCAGACGTGACCAGTTGAGCGATAGAGAAATAGATCTACTCTCAAGTGTCCTATGCAGGCGTCCTTCACCCCTAGTTGGATCTACTGGAGCTTGCTAGTCGGAAATAATGGCAGCCACACAAGAAAGAAAGCACCAGGAAATTCCCGTGTTAGTTGAACAGTAGGTCAGAGGTCAGAGTAAGCTAGGAAGTGACTATATCCTAAATATAGATTTAAACGCAAGCAACTCATAAAACATGTAAGTAGTCAAAGTAATATTACAGAATTTTATTTTGAAAACAAAATTGTTTTGGTACATTTGGTTATCAAAGAAATGATGTATTCCAAAGTAGAGTGTCACCCATTGATCTAAAGGTAACATGCCAAATTGTGTCAGAAATACATTTTTAAAAAATCAAATCCAGACTTAAGAGATGGGCTTCTCTTTTGGTGTGTTATGTTTCCGGTTAACTGGGGAATGGGGGCTTTACATAAATGTCACAGGTCTGTACGACGTGGCAACAAGCTATTGGTTTAAACTGCACACAGGTTGTGACGTTGCAGGTCAGTGTTCAGGCCATCTATAACGAATGGTCTCGGCCGAACTCACAGTGCTCCCACAGACTCCCTCCCTTCCCCAAAACCAAGCTGCAAGGAAGACATACTGATCGTATCATATCAATTTATAAGAATGAATAAGTTGAAGTCAAAATCTATATATATAATTCTCTTCTTCGCTCAAGAGTTTGGAAAAGAAGAAGACGTAAAGGAAAGATCACTATTTTATTTCTGCGGATAGAGTTATCCCATGAACCTTACGAGGCTTGCGTGTAGCGAAGTGATACAGTGTATCATGAAAATGTTATTTCCTACATAGATCACGCTCAATAGCAACAATTAATGAATGTTTCAATCTATCTACGAGAATTGTTGAACTAAAGTAATTCTTCATTAGTTTGAGACGCGAGAAGCTTCTTTCACCAGATTACACAATTACGGGATAATGCCTTTTTTTGTCGCGCGTAGAATTGGCATTTTCCTTATTGAATGACACCCCAAAATGACACTTTTTCTCTATATATTTCAGGAGATCGTATGAGTTTTCTAAAGATTTTAATACTTTGATTGGCTCATTTAGTAAATCAACCTGTTCCATGCTGGAAGAACGGAATAATGTAAACTGGAATATAAACGTTTTCGTTCTAATTGTGTCTTTTAATAAAGTTAAGTTTTTTATACTTAAAAGTTAGGGTTTAGTGTTGACGTCTTATCGCTTTTACTTTTAACACATAATGGTTTTACTTAACCTAGGCTCAATCTTGTTCTATCATAATCACTGATTTCTGCAGCTCAGAATGAAGGAAATCGATTTAAGGATGGGCCGAGGTCACAGTGCTCCCACAGACCGCCCCCTCCCCCACACACACACCCAAGCTGCAAGGAAAGAACACTGTGTTCTGTAAATTCGTAAGAATGATTAACTTCGAGTGATAGTGACTATGGGTGTAAGTTTTCAGAAAATGCCTATTTTAAAACTGGTTATAAATTAAAGGACAATTCTTAACTTCTTAGTTACAGACGTTTCCATGTAGTTGTATGTTTTGTTTAATTACATTTTGTGCAATTTTCTTGAAATAAATTGTATTTTTTTTTTAGCGGCGAAAGGAGCTATTTATGACATTCTGAAAGCGAACCGTTTTGTTTCTGAAATTATTTTTTTTCTCCATACATTACAAGCCTTTCTTTGTTACTAATACAAGTAAAATCAGGAGTGTCTCTATTATAAATGAGAGATGATTATCTAACACATTTGTATTCGAATTTTTTGAAAAAAATTTTTTGCATATGGTTTATCGTTTGTCGAGAATAAACTAATTATAAACACACGTATTAGTAATTTGTGAGTTTTCAGTTGTGCGAGTTTCTAATAATTTACAGACTACGTTTATGTTTATTTTAAATTAGAAAGAATGCATTTAATATGCATATAGCAGTGAACATTTTTAAAACAAGATTTCATTGGTTGCGTTTACTGTTTTTTCTTATAAATGTGTGTACATTTGCTACCGACAGGGAGTACCTTTTTCAGATGCCATACCATCACTTAAATGATCATTTAAACACATCTATTAGGTCATCATTTTTTTGAATATTTACGAGTATTATTACTTCATACCTACATGCTGACAATTTTACTTGCATAGCTCACAGAAAATTCTGTTCTGGGCCCACATCAAAGATAATGTTTACACACACTCTCTTTGTAATCTTGTTTAAAATGATGTTTACACACACTCTCTTTGTAATCTTGTTTAAAATGATGTTTACACACACTCTCTTTGTAATCTTGTTTAAAATGATGTTTACACACACTCTCTTTGTAATCTTGTTTAAAATGATGTTTACACACACTCTCTTTGTAATCTTGTTTAAAATGATGTTTACACACACTCTCTTTGTAATCTTGTTTAAAATGATGTTTACACACACTCTCTTTGTAATCTTGTTTAAAATGATGTTTAAACACACTCTCTTTGTAATCTTGTTTAAAATGATGTTTACACACACTCTCTTTGTAATCTTGTTTAAAATGATGTTTACACACACTCTCTTTGTAATCTTGTTTAAAATGATGTTTACATCACTGCACATCATTATTGGAATTTCGTGATTGCTTTCCACTTCTTCTAAAACTAAGTATTGTAGAGTCCCCTGTTTAGGTTTGGATTCCATTCCTTTAGATCTTGTTTCCAAAGTTTAGAAATGTTCGTTTTTCTATTTTATTTCGACGTAGACTAATAGTGGAGGTTACTAATTCAAGGAATCTTGTCATTACAGCTCTAGGCTTGGAGTTAAAACTATTTATTTTGTTTAGAGACTTTGCTCTATTGAACAATTCTACCAAGCATTTTCGTAATGAGCTCTAACTGATAAAGATATTGGTGGGAAATAGGATTGAATGCTAAACACGACACTTTTAAAAGACATAGAGCTATAATGTCTATTTGTTCTGTCTAGGCAAAGCCATTTTTTCTTATCAACTAAACAAAATAAATTGGACAACTGAATCTCCCGCGCTTTAAAGTTCTTCAAGTTCGTTTCAGGCGTAGGGGAACTTCCTATTTACTCAGCTGATGGTGTTTCTACAAGTATTATATATACACTCGTGATGCTGGTAAATGAAACTAGACTGGAGCTTCCTGGATCATTTGTGTTCCTTGTTAGTGATCTCTAAGCTTGTATGTGATTTTTTTTGTAGGCAGGCGGAGCGATTTATTCCGCCAAACTCTCTCCTGAATAGCGTCCAAAAGCGCTACTGGCCCTGGTTATCAACTTCCTTTGAAAGTGAGGCGTCATTTGATACTATACTACCCATATATGTAAAGTCAATGTTTACGAGGTGGTGGTTCTCTCAACCCTTCTATATGGATCTACGACATGGACACTATACAGAAAGCAACTAAGACTTCTTGAGCGCTTACACCAAATATGCTTGCACTCCATCATGAACATACGGAGGCAAGATCGCACTACAAACAGCGATGTCCTTGCGAACACCGGTATGGACACTATGGAGGGACTTCTTATGGCCGACAGTTACGCTGGGCAGGGCACGTATCCCGTATGGGAGACGAACGTATGCCAAAGGCAGTCTTTTTTTGTTGTTGAGCTAAAAGGTGGTCGACGTACTAGAGGCGTACCAAGGAAATGCTTCAAAGACCAGCTTAGGCGCCAACTTGCCTTAGCTGACAAGGAAGAGAGCACCTGGTGGCATTCAGCCTCAGAACGAGACAGCTGGAGATCACTCACAAAGGCCGCGGGATACCGAATGAAAATCCGCTGCCGAGGACAGACGCAGACGGTGAAAAGAAAATCTAAATCGACCACCTGCGGACAATTGTTATGCTTGGCCTGGTTGTGGCAACATATTTAGGTCACAGCTGGGGCTGCGCAGCAACGGGAAATACTGCATTCCTCACTAATCTTCGGACTCGACGACAGCCTTATTATTATTATTTATTATGTGACTAAATATGGTCTAAAAGTATTTCAATTATAAGAGAGAGTTCATCCCATTGTTCTCTGAGCAAACTTTCTGCTTTATTCAGTTCAGTTTGTCTACGCTAGTTTATTATAATAAACTTGGCGCGTTAAAGTTGAGATTCATTTTGTTTTATGTATTTCAGGTTATATTTATATACTGACAATAACGTCCTAATGAAAACAGAGTTAGATCACAGACCTATATTTATTATAGCTCTATATCTAGACTGGAAAACGGAAACAAATTCTTGTCCGCGATTGATTAACTCACAGACCTATATATATATATAATTTTTTTTTCAAAGTTGAGAAATAATGCAAAATCATTTCCGGATTTTCTTTAGAATGGGCTATTAAATCACAGAACTCTACATTCACGCTAATATATGAATCAAAGCCATTTTCTGTTATTTTCCATTAGATAATGTTTCCAAAATCTTAGATCGAAATAATTCACTCTATTGATTCGAGTAATCTTATGTACATTTAAATACATTGATTACCTAGATCTTATTAGATTATGTATCTAAAAATTGCAAAACAATGATTATGAGACGAGAGTGCTTTTATTTCGATGTTACTAGATCTAGATCATAGACATATATTAGATATATCTAGATCTACATGTTCAGTTTAGATATAATATATATATATATATATATATATATTAGATATATATATATATATATATAGGTCTGTGAGTTAGATATGAAATACAATCTGTTCGTGTGGTGGCGTCTATGGAGACAGTCAAGTTTTAGTTGATTGAGAAGTTATTTCCCTTCAGAACTGTTTGACTCGTGAACACTTGATTGTCTCATGTCATTGTTGGCCTTTGTTCAGTTGGCTAGCTGGACTTAGTTGTAACCTACGTCTAAACATAGTCGACACTTTACTTAAGACACAGCGAAAAGGTTACCAACAGTTCTTAGTGGAATCTTTTGAATGTGACATTTTAGTTCACTATATTCTACTTCGTTTAACTTTATTTGTCAGGTGCAATTTATTTAGCATCTCTGATTTTTGTTTGTTTTACATGTTTCGGATGTTCCTTCAGAGTTGAAGATAATTAATTCCTAGTCCAAACCTCCCGCAGGACGACGGGGGATGGGAGCGGGCAAGGTTTGAACCCTGGACCATCGATAAATCTGAACGACAGTCCAGCGCGCAAACCGCACGACCAGGCAGCCATGGTGTAGTTTCATAGTCGTCAAGTGTTATTCACTATCTTCCTTTGTGCATTGGACTATTTTCAATTACTTATAGGCTATTTGCTAAATGATATTGAGTATTTTAATGTAGTCTTTTGTGATGATTATCTTGACATAGTCATTGTTAAAAGGTAAGCAATGTTTTTGTACAGACTTTTCAATTTAAAAAATGTTCTCGTACTCTCAATGGTTGAATTTTTTTTAAATTAAATTTCTTCATTTATAAAAGGATTGTTCGTTGTTCATGCGTAATGCCCCGCTATCGAACATGATCTAAAGGGATGCTCAGTTGAAGTGTCATAGGGGACACCATTGCTGATAGAGCCAGGGCGTGTAGGGGACACCATTGCTGATGGAGCCAGGGCGTGTAGGGGACACTATTGCTGATAGAGCCAACGCATAGGGAACACCATTGCTGATAGATCTAGCGCATAGGGGACTGTCATACAAGTAGGTCAAGTCGTTCCCGGGTACGCTGTTCTGCCTCATCGTAGCACCCGGGTGGAAACGGTTACTTGATGAGGTAACTAGGCTAAATGAATGGCGAAACAAAACTCCCGTGGGGATGCCCACGGGTAGACAAGAGTCCAACTCTTGCACGGGCGGAGTTGCAAAAGAGTCCCCCATAAACCTGTCACACATCCATGCACTGTTCCTCAAGGGACCGTTACATAAATGGCGAGTCCCCCACGGTTAGCTTGGTATAACAAAGAAAAATGGCGGAGGCTCCCGGTGTCCTCGGCCTTCGGCCATGTTCAGCCAAGAATGCGTCCGGGGCCAAAGGCATTGGAAACAGCAATGCTTTACATAGGCATTGACTCGGGTCTCTCTCAAACAGAACTCTGCGTTCACACAGGTTGTTTTTTTTTACTGTTTGGCGTCCAAACATATATTTTTTCAAACTTAGAGCTCTTAAGACGATCAAACGGTCACGTCGTTTAACAGTATTTTGAAGGAAAAAACAAACAAGTTTGTTTAAAATGCCATTTGATCAGCAATTATTATATTTTTTAAATGATATATTATCCATAAAGTTTTGTTTTAGCATAGTATTTATGCTTTGCTAGATGTTATTAAGTCGTTGATATTTTTGTCTACCATTTAAAAGTGCATTAGGCCTACGTTCGAACGAAGCACAATTGTTTTTGAGGTTTTAGTTTTTTCTAAACAAAATGTTCATTTTACGTTTCTCTCTCAGTATATTCAGTGTTAGAGTTGGACAGCAGAATGGTAAGACGAAGTCCTGTTCAAATGTATCAGTAGAATAGACAATGTGTTATAGTGTTGGCCTTCTTATCATTCCTTTACTACATTGTACTTGTGTTTATAGAATAGGTTAGGTAGATAGTAAATAGTAATTCATGTATGGATCTATCCCTGAAGAGGGATTGTGTATGGATCTATCCCTGAAGAGGGATTGTGTATGGATCTATCCCTGAAGAGGGATTGTGTATGGATCTATCCCTGAAGAGGGATTGTGTATGGATCTATCCCTGAAGAGGGATTGTGTATGGATCTATCCCTGAAGAGGGATTGTGTATGGATCTATCCCTGAAGAGGGATTGTGTATGGATCTATCCCTGAAGAGGGATTGTGTATGGATCTATCCCTGAAGAGGGATTGTGTATGGATCTATCCCTGAAGAGGGATTGTGTATGGATCTATCCCTGAAGAGGGATTGTGTATGGATCTATCCCTGAAGAGGGATTGTGTATGGATCTATCCCTGAAGAGGGATTGTGTATGGATCTATCCCTGAAGAGGGATTGTGTATGGATCTATCCCTGAAGAGGGATTGTGTATGGATCTATCCCTGAAGAGGGATTGTGTATGGATCTATCCCTGAAGAGGGATTGTGTATGGATCTATCCCTGAAGAGGGATTGTGTATGGATCTATCCCTGAAGAGGGATTGTGTATGGATCTATCCCTGAAGAGGGATTGTGTATGGATCTATCCCTGAAGAGGGATTGTGTATGGATCTATCAAAGACTTGTTTCTTCCAATGTAAAGCGTTATACACTTGATAGACAGAACAGGCGTGTCGGAATCAAATTACTTTGAACTTTGTCATTTATAAGTCTTCTGCTGATTCACCCAGCTCTATGCAAGAATGTGTGGAGTAACTACTTCATCCCAATCATTGGAAAGAGAATACAGTCGCAGCATACACATTTCTACAACATACACATCTCTACAACACAATGTGATGAGTTAACAAAGTGTTTGAATGGTAATACAAATAAATATGTTTTATTTCTGTATCACAACAAAACAGAATCACAAAATGGCTAAAAAAAAACATTAAAAAGATTTGGAAAAAAAAATGGATTGTCAAAAATTCTACAATCAGACAGAATGAATTCATTCAACACTATGTACACAATAAAATCTGAGAGAAACATAACTACAACAATGCGATGGAAGAAATATATCCTATATGAACAACTGTCCCTTACTTTGTAACAGATTAGTGAAGTCATTAAGTTTCCATCATTCTATGAAGACTTTTGAAATATATATCAAAATAAATAATAATAAACTTCATCAATTCGTTTAAAATAGATAGTGTTGGAAATAAATGAGCTAAAACCAGAGACTATATCAAGTTATAATAGAGCTAAAGATGATATAATGGTGGGGATTAGGATGAAAACATTCAAGTGGTTTCAAGGTGATGATGACGTCTCCAAATAGTCCCTCCTACTAGGAAGACAACACATAAGTTAATAATAGCACCAACATGGGAGGCGTACATCGGGGTTTCCCGGTATTCAAGTTTGTTGTTTCTTAAAGAAGAAACCGAACAATACAATAGTGACTATTTCAAGTTTCTTGCTTATGAAGTATTTTTCAACGACATCTTAAGGGGACATAAGATGACCAAGTGGTTACGCTAGTTGAGTTAGAGGGAATTTATCGTCTAAACATTATATGGCTCACAGGTGGTACATTTCAAACAGTTCTACTAATGACGTAACTTGGCTAATAATAGTACATTCAATACAAAGTATTTTTTTTCCCACCAAAAAGTAAGGGAAATAATCTCCTAGTGTTTTCCAACAGTCGTCAGGTTTACATCTGTCCACATCCGGATGTTTCCAGGTCGTCAGGAAATTTGGCGGGAATAACTTTATCTATCCAGGCATCCGTGATGTCATGCGTGGGCTGTATGTGAAGGAGGGAAATAGCAGACGTCAGTAAATTGAAATCATGCCAAAGAAAAAAAAACAAAACAACTAAAGTAAATAGATTTCTAAAAGAAGAAAACCAATCCATAAACATTTATAAAGAAAAATATAATCCTAGAATAGATTCAGCATTGCAGTATGAGTTAACACAACAAAATTTCTTCTAAGTCACAATGTTTGAAGTGATCTAAAGTCTTCTATTAGAGCTAAGTCAACTATCTACACCAGTGATGCCCAACCTAATTCGACCTGCGGGCCATTTTAATTTCCAAAACTCGTTTCTCGGGCCACATGACCGAAAAGTTACAAAAACGAAATGAAATCGTTCTGTACTATTTTACCAGCACCCCTACATTCGTATGATATTTGACGTTTATATTTTTTTACGCGACAAAAAAAATTCATTTCTTTACTTAAGATGTTAGCAATAGTGTAGTTGTCTTTAAAATCGACTCATTTTTGTGTCCCTTTTTGGTAAATATTCTCATCGACCATCCAATGTCTAGTTGTAGTTAATCAATCTTTAATTCGTGGTTCAAAACAAGGATGCCGCTATATTTATTTTATTATGCTGATATATATGTTGATGTTGTATTTCTTAACAGCCACACTTTCTTTATCAAACAAAGATGTTGGCTTATTATCATGTTCCACAAAAAAAAACGTAAAGATCCGCCCACTGGTTCTGGTAGATTCTTCTTTCCCTGTTTATAGACATTAAAACATTAAAGGTCTTGGTATCAATACATCAGAGAAAGTATGAAAGCCCTATAGTAGTAAAGATACATTTTTCAATTATATTTTTTGGAGGGGGAATTTTCTCCATGTTGTGTCGAAGTTTCGGCGGGCCGGATAGAACCACGTCGCGGGCCGGATTTGGCCCGCGGGCCGTATTTTGGGCATCACTGATCTACACAATCAGAATTAAAAAACAACAAAAAAAAAAAACATGAAGTCAGAGTTGTGTTAGTGTGTATAAAAAAATGGCTAGAAAATAGAAACCTACGAGCCGTAGAGATATCCCATTAACTAACTCTAACTAACTAACTAAATCTAAGTTTGAAACAATAAGCGAAACAATAAACTACAAGCCCTAGGAGAACACTGTCAAGAAATTCATTTCTTATAGTTTAACATCGTAAAATGATCGTATATTGTCAAGAAATTCATTTCTTATAGCTTAACATCGTAAAATGATCGTATATTGTCAAGAAATTCATTTCTTATAGTTTAACATCGTAAAATGATCGTATATTGTCAAGAAATTCATTTCTTATAGTTTAACATACTAAAATGCTCGTATATTGTAAAGAAATTCATTTCTTATATTTGAACATCCTAAAATGATCGTATATTGTCAAGAAATTCATTTCTTATAGCTTAACATCGTAAAATGATCGTATATTGTCAAGAAATTCATTTCTTATAGCTTAACATCGTAAAATGATCGTATATTGTCAAGAAATTCCTTTCTTATATTTTAACATCGTAAAATGATCGTATATTGTCAAGAAATTCATTTCTTATAGTTTAACATCGTAAAATGATCGTGTATTGTCAAGAAATTCATTTCTTATATTTGAATACGTAAAATGATCGTATATTGTCAAGAAATTCATTTCTTATAGCTTAACATCGTAAAATGCTCGTATATTGTAAAGAAATTCATTTCTTATAGCTTAACATCGTAAAATGCTCGTATATTGTCAAGAAATTCATTTCTTATAGTTTAACATCGTAAAATGCTCGTATATTGTCAAGAAATTCATTTCTTATAGTTTAACATCGTAAAATGCTCGTATATTGTAAAGAAATTCATTTCTTATATTTGAACATCCTAAAATGATCGTATATTGTCAAGAAATTCATTTCTTATAGTTTAACATACTAAAATGATCGTATATTGTCAAGAAATTCATTTCTTATAGTTTAACATCGTAAAATGATCGTATATTGTCAAGAAATTCATTTCTCATAGTTTAACATACTAAAATGATCGTATATAACTTTTTAAATGTTAATTTTGACACTATGACGAAGGCATCAAAATGAAATGGAATTCATTCAAAACTAACACGTGGAAGTCAAGTATTGCTGAACAAAAAATCACTTTCATTGACTAATCTACTTCGAATAAACTGCTTCATCTAAATATAGATCTCATTCTAAACAATTGCTCTAAGTAAAAGCCAGAAAGCTTAAAAAAACAAAAACAAATCTAAAGCACTAAAATAGTTGTAGGAAAGTGAGAAGAAGAAGTGAACACTGTGTTGAGTGCCGACAGATGTGATGCACAGGGTTAGGATTCAGTGCAGAGCAAAAGTTGGAAGCAGGAAAGGAAATAAGATTTAGGAAAGAAAACTGTCATTGAACTAAGTCAATGGACAAGCCAGGGGAAAACAAAGGGGATGTCACAACACATGTGTGTTTCTACCAAGTGTACGTGTACTAGTGTATATGATTTGAAGTCACAACACATGTGTGTTTCTACCAAGTGTACGTGTACTAGTGTATATGATTTGAAGTCACAACACATGTGTGTTTCTACCAAGTGTACGTGTACTAGTGTATATGATTTGAAGTCACAACACATGTGTGTTTCTACCAAGTGTACGTGTACTAGTGTATATGATTTGAAGTCACAACACATGTGTGTTTCTACCAAGTGTACGTGTACTAGTGTATATGATTTGAAGTCACAACACATGTGTGTTCTACCAAGTGTACGTGTACTAGTGTATATGATTTGAAGTCACAACACATGTGTGTTTCTACCAAGTGTACGTGTACTAGTGTATATGATTTGAAGTCACAACACATGTGTGTTTCTACCAAGTGTACGTGTACTAGTGTACATGATTTGAAGTCACAACACATGTGTGTTTCTACCAAGTGTACGTGTACTAGTGTACATGATTTGAAGTCACAACACATGTGTGTTTCTACCAAGTGTACGTGTACTAGTGTACATGATTTGAAGTCACAACACATGTGTGTTTCTACCAAGTGTACGTGTACTAGTGTACATGATTTGAAGTCACAACACATGTGTGTTTCTACCAAGTGTACGTGTACTAGTGAACATGATTTGAAGTCACAACACATGTGTGTTTCTACCAAGTGTACGTGTACTAGTGTACATGATTTGAAGTCACAACACATGTGTGTTTCTACCAAGTGTACGTGTACTAGTGTATATGATTTGAAGTCACAACACATGTGTGTTTCTATCAAGCGTACGTGTACTAGTGTACATGATTTGAAGTCACAACACATGTGTGTTTCTACCAAGTGTACGTGTACTAGTGTACATGATTTGAAGTCACAACACATGTGTGTTTCTACCAAGTGTACGTGTACTAGTGTACATGATTTGAAGTCACAACACATGTGTGTTTCTACCAAGTGTACGTGTACTAGTGTACATGAGTGTATGAGTAGTAGTGTGGGTATAGAAGTGTATGTATATTAATGACTTCCCATCAAAACGTGATGACAGTTTCAAATTAGAGGAGACCTAAAAAGGTTACAATAACAAACACAAACTTATTGCTGCACTGTTCAATGAGATCGTGTGCTAGTCTGTACATTGACCTGCGAGGTCAGCAAATACTGAAGCCAGCAACAACACGCAATTAAACTTGCTGTGGTGCAAAGCAATAACTTAAAAATGTTTTTATTTGTTTAAATACCTGAGTGTAGACTAGAAAACTGAAGGTTAGAACAAAAGGAAATGTTAGTAAAATGACAAAATTAAAGTCTCAAGTCTAGATTCACTTTTCCTTCAAAACCTTTTCGCTAAACTTTCCAAAACGAACCCACCACTTTTTCTTTATTCAAGAACAATTTTGTTTCTTGAAAGAATCAGTTGAGAATGAGATTCTCTGCAGAGTTACGCCCTCGTGATACTAGTGAGAAGAACTTGGATTAGAAACAAGTTTAGCGATGAAGGCGGCTCAAAGAAAATCTAGACTTGAAAGTCAACTACTACAAGATACATTGCTTCGTGAAAAGAAAACAAAATGTCAACAAACAAAAAAAGTTTACCATGCATCGCAGTTTAGCTGAGGAAACAAAAAAAAAAGTGTTCTGTTAGTTGTTTAGAGGCACATGCTAACGGCCAAGTCTTTGGTTACAACAAGGGACCTGTCCTGTGGCTGCTGGACATGGCGCGAGCACAAAAACAGTGAGCTAGGACAAAAACAGTGAGCTAGGACAAAAACAGTGAGCTAGGACAAAAACAGTGAGCTAGGACAAAAATAGTGAGCTAGGACAAAAATAGTGAGCTAGGACAAGAGCTCAGTCCATACGGTAGTATGGGATGGGGGGGGGGGGTGAATAGGGGGAGGCTATTGAATGTGACTGCATAACACTGAGTGGCAGATACATTTACACAATCCTAAGCTTTCAAACACGGCACATCATAAGAAACTTCTGTCAAGTTTCATAAGTAATTTTGGAACGAGCGTAAGTGATTAAAAAATAGATTCTGCACTTCATCACCAAATAATTCCGTTAGATATGTGAGTATGACATGTAGAGTATGATATCAAAACATACCATCACATTGAAATAGGGATGGGCTGAAAGGAGGCTACGCAGGAAACATTTTCTTTTGTATTCTATAGTTGAATATTCAATTCAATATTTCATTTGACCATGATAGATTGTTGGTAGTACGGATGAATAGATACATTGGTGATTGCATCATCGACAGACAGACAGATAGATAGATAGATAAACAGATACATAGAGTAAACTAGTGTTGTTTTTTTCACTTAATGAAACTCGCTAGACTGTATATTTATGCGCTTTCATTCTGGTAAAAAAAATGTACTATTAAAAACGTGTACTTATTCTATATCTAGATATTATTCTAAGTACACACATCAAATATTATTCTAAGTACACACATCAAACATTATTCTAAGTACACACATCAAAACCGATGTTTCATTCTGAAATTGATTTTTGCACTTCTAATTTTGAAGTTGTCAAAGAAAAACTTTAAAAATGTCAAAAAGTATTTGGAGGCTACACTACTCAGACAATGTCAGAGCAAATCCTCCCGGTGTGTCCCCACGCGACTCGCGTGCCCTCCTGGACACCTGCCCAGATAAAGAGAAGAAAATGATCCAGACGATTGGACCAGATTTGCTGTCAAAATGAAAACGACCGAATCCCAGCTTCAAATGTGGACCATGGGAGGGTAACGAGACTGACTTCTAAAAGTGGGTGGGACTAGAAAGCACGTGCGATGATGACAAACAGTGGCTGGGCATCCATCGTCCTCATTCTCTAGACCTTCAGAGTCTCAGTTTTCATTTCTAAATTTCCTGATGACTGAATGTAGGCGCCATTGATTGCATACACACACCCTCTACATCCATACAGTGATGAAACTTGATCCTGAAAGACATGGGGCAAAGGGCAGAGGTCAAGCTATTCACGCACAAAATCGTGAGGATTAGACTTTTTTTTTTGGGGGGGGGGTCTACGTTTGATGTGCGAATAGAATAAAAATTTACCCAAAGTATGTACATCTTTGAGATCACGTGATTGGACAAACGGAAGTAGGTCAGAGCAGGTGGTCAAGCGCAAAAGATAATGTTCCTGGTTTGATCTCGAGGGATGTCACGCACTATCACAACTCCCGACCACATGCAGAGAGTGCTATTCAGAGTATTTGAAAGCGTAGCGAGACACAACTATTTTGGTACTAAATCACATACTCTCTCCTGTACTGCTCTTACCGCTGCGATCTTCCAAAAAGTAGAACTCTTGAAAGACAGAGAACTTATGTGGAATGTCAACTAAACCTTGTCAAACATTTCCCCAAGTCAGGAGACGATCGATGTGTAGATGAAGTCAACAGATACTAAGACAATCCATAAGATACAACTAGATCTAGGAGTGTTTCGAATTATGCACGCACCTTGTCTTTTGGATTATAATGAACCCTGATTGGTGAATTTTTGTTTTTGCGTGAGCCCACCAGCCGAGGTCGGTGTCCCCTTACACTGAATGTTCTTTGTTGTAACAGAGTAGGGAGGGGTGGTGGAGACATCAAACACGTTCTCACCATGTCCACTCTAGTATCGTGTTAACGTACAACTACATCGATGTCACGAGATCAAACGTCACACACGAGTTGATGACACGATTTGTTGGACACGTGACTTTCATTACCCTGTCTCTGTGGTAAGGTGGCCACTACCATTTGTTATCCTACTGCATCACACTCGAACCAAAGGTCTCGCATCCTGTGACTGTCATGCAATCGAAAATGTCTAGCGTCTGACCGTTATAGATTTTTCTTCAATGCCATCAAGTCCAAATCTAAACACATACTTTGTAGTTTTTGGTAATGCAGTTTTGAAAGATTAATGCAAAGAATGCTGAAAGACTCAGATGTGCGTGCAGAGAATTCCTCTCAAAAGAGCGTGAAATTTTTTTTTTAAATAGCAAACCTAACACTTGGACTAGGTCTCACTTAACACTGCTTGAGGTGCGTCCAAAGCTGTGACATGGATCACAAGAACGCCACCCAGGATCAAAGACCTTTCTCCGTGTGCCACCGCAACTATATACCTACAACCTTTCTCGGAAGATGACTAGAACACCTGGAAATGGTGATTAAAACACGGGGAACTACATCACCGAAGTCAGTCGCGCCTCCTCTTATTTTCAAAATCATTAATGACAGAGGACGCGATGTTTATCTGTTTTCAACAAGGTGCCGCCAGAGTATGAATGAAGGATGTGCTGGTGGAGATATATATCACTGGTGTGTTTCTTAGAGATCACCATGTGATAAGCGACAGGCTGACTGATACACATTTATAAAGTAGTGAAACAACTGTAATTGCTTTATAGGTAAGCAAACATGTCCTTTTTTATTATTAAACGAGTCTTGTTAAAACAAAGCACTGAGCCCCCCCCCCCCCAACCCTAAGAAACCATATCTCAAGTGTTTGGTCTTATACATTCTATGCCATCGACCAGATCAATATCTAGTTCAGGGCACGAGGCTACACGCCCCTGTCCATATTCCCTAGCAGAGGCGTGCCGATGTTACTGCTTGAACCCAGCAGGATGCCCAGAAACAATTTTTCGCCTCGTATCAACTGGGGTGAATTGACCTCTTTGACCTAGGGTCAAGAGTTCCTCGTGATTGAAAACAATGTCAGCTATGCGAGAAGAACAAAAAAAGAGGGGGGGGGGTATTTTGTTTTCTGGGGTAGCCACAGTTTGGTCTTGCTCAGAGTCTAAGGCTCCAATGTTTATTTAGTTTCACGGAGTATTTATGCTAGCTAAGCTGATCAGAAAGCAAAGGCTGACCATCGTCTGACCGGTTATCTTTGCTATTATCTGAAGGCAGGCTAAAGGTCGAGAAGGACACTTGAACTAGAATGACTTGAAAGAGATTACCTCAATTAGGAAAATGTCGAGTTAAAAAGGTACACAGTAGTAGAAAGACAACTCTAGTCCAAGTGGACGGCGACACTATGACAGAAACTAGACAATCTCAATAAGCGATACGTGTGTAGTGATCAACTTGGGTCTGTTTTCAAAAGGAAACTACTAAAAGATGTCTAGTCCTAACATCGAGCGGGCCAGAGAAACAGGAAAATGTGCTCAAACAAAACCCGCCAGATCACAGTAACCTAGATGGGAGACTTGGACTCATTCTCAAGTGTTCGATATTTTGTTCAGAACACAACCTTGACCTAGTTCTTCAAGAACGTGAAATTTGAAGTGATCCAAACTCGTTATGCTAATATGTTGAAAAAAAACACACACTCCAAGTTGACGAGAAGCAAGCGGAAAGGGGGGGGGGAGGCTAATAAAATGTAGACTCTGACTTAAAAGAATGTTGAGTAGATGCACTGCTCGTTACAAAGCTTGTAAAATGAAAACATTCGCCGACAGACATGAGGTCAGCAGACTGACCATCTGGACGTGACCACTCACGAGCCTGGCGAGTACCTTAGATAAACAAAGTAGTGACCAGTACGTGACCTGGCCAGTACTCCCGTCTGCCTAGCACACACACATACACCCACAATGCTGCGCAGACACACACAGACCAAGTAGTACTGTCCCACACATAACTATTAAGGAATTTAGGAAATTTAGGCACCGGATATTTAGGCACCGCATATTTACGGATATTTAGGCACCGGATAATTAGTCACTTTTTGACAAGGCGGATAATTAGGCACCGGATAATTAGGCACTCTTTAATTAGCGACCTTAATTTTGAAATCATTTTAAAATGTTAACGTATATTTTATCCTTAGGCTATGGGCTATCGGTGACGTTATAATAAATAGCCACTTTAACGATTCTAATAAAAGAAAAGCTCACAAAATGGGGAAAAATGACAATCATGAGAATGTGTGGAAAAAAATGACTCCTGAGTCATTATATAATATAGACATCACAGGATTCAGGGGAGGGGAGGTAGAGAGGATTCTTCGCTCATTTCTTCCCTCCATCACCAGCCCCTAAGGTTGACTGGTGAGTTTTTTTTAATTGATGGTTATGCATTTTGTGTAAATATTTAGTTGCTAATGTAAATAGTTTAGATTTAAAAGTATTATAAAATATTTTTATTATGTCGGGGAGTGTTGGCGATAAATATAATCGCCCTCTGCTTGTGGGAAAGGGAGGGGTCGTACTTTTAAAATGGGATAGGCGGGGGTGGGGGGGGGCACACACTCCCACTTAAGGGAGAGGATTTCTCGCAGATAGATGTAAACTGGGTCGTAAAAGTCACTTAGTGAATCTTAAGGCTACACACTGGGCTTAAGGGTATGGAACAGCATAGGTGCTAAATTGGAAGTCTGGAGAAACTTGTCTCTTTAAAAAGAGTATGGGAATGAGGATAAGGCTTTGCTCGCGTTACTTATAGGGATCTGATATGTTAATAAACTAAAGTAGTATTCATTTTTTTATAACAGCATTAATCTCTATTATCAACCTCTTTAGGAAGATCTATTGTGTGAGTGTATAGGTGTGTTACCTCCTTCAAATTTCATTTTGTGGTAATTAATTTTGACCTATACCTACGCATATATTCAATATATGCAAATTTATGTGCTATAATATTTAAACAAAATATATATGGTTGGACATTGCAAAATGGCTAGAAATGGCGAGAAAATGTTTTGAAATGAAACAAATAAAGAGTATAGGAAAAGACAGATGAGATGAACATTTCTATATTCATTTTGGGAAGAGTGGCTCTCTTTGCATTGAACATCTTTAAAGTTCTGAATATGATGATTATGTTGACAATTTATGACAAAACAATGAATCAGGCTCATTTACACGGGGCGGGTATCTCAAAAGAAATTGGGTCCACCTGTTGATCCTATGAGACTCATGGGTTCGAAAGGTATCGAGTCTTTTCCGCGACATGCGAAATATCATGCCGATGCTATAAACGTATTTATCCAGCTACATCAAAGTCAATTTGTGGTCCAGTGTTAGTGGCCTCTTTCAGCAGGTCAATGTATAAAAGCTACTTCTGTGACTACTAAGTCTCAATGTTCGAAACCTTTTGATACAGACTACTAGAGTGTTTTTCCTGTTCGTTAAGTTGTTAGAGTTCTTTCTGCAACCAAGTGGCGCTCACAGATTGCATAATCATCAATTAAAAACAACTCACCAGTCAACTTTTTAGGGGCTGGTGATGGACTGAAGAAATGAGCGAAGAATCATCTCTACCTCCCCTCCCCTGAATCCTGTGATGTCTATATTATATAGTGACTCAGGAGTCATTTGTTTCCACACAATCTCATGATTGTCTTTTTCTTCCCATTTTGTGAGCTTTTCTTTAGTTAGAAACGTTCTAGTTTGCTATTTATTATAACGTCACCGATAGCCCATAGACTAAGGATAAAATATACGTTAACATTTTAAAATGATTTTCAAAATTAAGGACGCTTATTAAAGAGTGACTAATTATCCGCCTTGTCAAAAAGTGCCTAAATATTCGATGCCTAAATTTTCAGATACCACTATTAAGACGGCGTTCAAGTGGCTCGTGGGCTGCAAACACACACACACTCCTCAGCTGACAAAGTGCTTAGTTTCAGCTATGAAGTTCGCAGTGGTCAGATGTTGAGCTAAGATGATTTAAGCATCAACAATTATTTGAAAACAAAGACTAGACGCCACTTTAAAAAAAAAATAAATATATATATATATATATATATATATATCAGTGTACAGCTCTGAAAATGTGAAGAAGTCTCATCTCCTTAAAAGTCACATTAAAGATCTACGTGTTAGCCAGTGCGATGTACACAACACGAAGACACCATCGTGCTACAACACACACACCCACACATATATAAACAGAATCAGGTGCAGAGAGAAACAAAATGTTATTAAAAACAAAGGAACAGTCGAAGTGTGAGGGGAAGGGTATACCTTTACTGTTCCCTCCTCCTCCTCCTATAGTGTCACTTGGGAGTATCTAAATGTGTGCTATTACTCAATACGACTCTCTGTGTGTGTGTGTGTGTGTGTGTGTGTGTGTGTTATTAGGTTGATCAAAGCAATTACCTTACTTAATGCCAAGTAAACTATGTAGTACTATTTAATAAAATTAGAATATCCGTAATGCTAATAATTATACAACGTTTTCTTTAACTGTTTTAGCCTCTATGTATCCTGGACTAATCCAGTAAATCTCAACTTAACACTAACAACAGCCTAATATAAACTAAGTCTGAAGTGGCTAAATCATATCGGTAGGAACTGGACAAAATACTTCTGCTGGTGTAGGGCCAGAGGAGGCAGAATTGAAAAGAAGTGCAATAAAAAAAAAAAGAACTGAAATTAAAATGTGAATGTAAAAAAACAAAAGGTCTGACACATGCCCATCTACAAGTAGACAGATTGGGTCTTACCGTGACTAGTGGAGAACGTAGTGAAGGCCGAGTCGGCAGACAAGTAACCGCCTAGCTCTTTCACAAGCAAGGAATCGGGGACAGAGAGGGGAGCAAGAGATGAGAAACATTAATAATCCCTGTGGAAATGACCAGTACACACACAACACACAACAATATCTAGACCACAGCAACAAAACAGCAGCACAGCTCAGCTTTTTTTTTTTCTGGCGCCAAATTGTCTCATTGCTGCTCAGTCTGGAGATGCCAATCTGTGAAATTTGGACCAACGTCTGGAGGATTCGGAATGTCCTCACTTAACTCCCCCATCTGAAAATAGCACTGGCATCAGCGGCATCGCAAGAGCAATCGTTGGCCAACTGCGCTAGTTGGACATGCCACGAAATCAAATGAGCTCCAATATTGATAGACTTCAGTTACACAACTATTGATGGAAAACTGTCAACAACGAACAGGGCATTATCTTTGATACCATACAAACGCATGATGTCTCTATCTCTATCTATATATATCTGTGTGTGTGTATGTGTGGGAAATAAAGGGGGGGAAGGGGATATGCCAGAAAACGGACAGATCGTCAGAGCGTGCTATGTAGCTTAGAGTTACAGTGTCAGACATTTGTCAGCTCAATCACTGGGTCATGTCAAAGTGACCTTTGTCACAGGCAAGACGAGAGTTCTAGAGTTACATAACGTAAATGACCAAAAGTGGGCCCTGGGCATTTCAAAATATTGTGCAGATGACAAAGAGCTGAATTGGTTGGAGGTATTACAAAGAGAACTAGAAGTCAATAAAACAGAGTAATGAATAAAGCAGTAAGATGTATAGAGGTGTCCGTACTAGTTGAACAAATCGATTCTATGAACAAATGTTGAGACTCGACTTGACATGAAAGGAACGGAGACTAACACCGACACTGTGTGACTTATGGTTTACTTTTTTTTTTTTAAAGGGGGACGGGCTGGAGTTAAAAGCAGGGTCACACCAGGTGAACACAGGGAATCTCCCAATGGTCCTAAACCCCAGCCGTAGGGACAGGACTGCTTCGTGCTGCTCAATTAAAGAGACAGTCCATCGGCACGCGAACACTAGCAGGTGGAACGTGATATTTGTATTGGACATAGGGGTGGAGCGAATCTTTCTTTTCTTAACAGAACAATACAGGGGTGGAGCGAATCTTTCTTTTCTTAACAGAACAATACAGGAGTGGAAGGAATATCTTTCTTTTCTTAACAGAACAATACAGAGGTGGAAGGAATATCTTTCTTTTCTTAACAGAACAATACAGGAGTGGAAGGAATATCTTTCTTTTCTTAACAGAACAATACAGGAGTGGAAGGAGTATCTTTCTTTTCTTAACAGAACAATACAGAAGTGGAAGGAATATCTTTCTTTTCTTAACAATACATGAGTAGAAGGAATCTTTCTTTTCTTAACAGAACAATACAGGGGTGGAAGGAATATCTTTCTTTTCTTAACAGAACAATACAGGAGTGGAAGGAATATCTTTCTTTTCTTAACAGAACAATACAGGAGTGGAAGGAATATCTTTCTTTTCTTAACAGAACAATACAGGAGTGGAAGGAATATCTTTCTTTTCTTAACAGAACAATACAGGAGTGGAAGGAATATCTTTCTTTTCTTAACAGAACAATACAGGAGTGGAAGGAATATCTTTCTTTTCTTAACAGAACAATACAGGAGAGGAAGGAATATCTTTCTTTTCTAAACAGAACAATACAGGAGTGGAAGGAATCTTTCTTTCCTGAACGGAACAATATAGGGGTGGAAGGAATCTTTCTTTTCTTAACAGAACAATACAGGGGTTAGGGGTGGAAGGAATCTCTCTTTTCTATATAGAACAATGTCTCCACCCAAACCCTTTTAAAAAAATAAATTAAATTAATAAATATATTTATTAAATCAAATTCAGGGAATCTTGACATCCGACCACCGCCCCCTCCCTCGCTGTGCCCCATCTAAATACATACACACATAATACTTGCATGTATTTCAAGCCATCCCTTAGCACAGCCACCTCATCTAGCTAACCAATTGCTACATAGACATCACTGGGAGACCATCAAGAGGATTGTGACCATAACACAATCCAACTCACTAAACACACACGCACTTTTAAACATTTGTTCTATGTAACACAAACTATTTTTTTTTTGGTCACACATTCAGCGGCACCATTTCAATAGCTGACGTGGAAGGGAAAAGGGGTGGGGGGCTGTCCACACTACTCTCCAACTATGTTCATTTCAAACAATCAACTCAAGGGACAATAATTTGTAAGGTTAAACAAGGCGAGTATGTGTAGGGGAGATAACGATAAACAATAATAGAATCATGACGGTTCTTTCCCCTATTTCCTCTTTTTTTTTAAATTTAATTAAGTAAATGACACGATTGAATGATTTTCCATTTGATTTTAATTCAATGTTCCTCATTTATCGACACGAAACTTTGTATTTAGTTTGTTTCTAATGAAGGAATAAGTGAACAGTAAACTAACACTTCTATCACTGTCCTATATAGAGATGTGGGTTAAGGAAAGGTCTACGAGGCCAGTGTTAGACAGACCTATATGAACTTATACAAAGGATAAAGAAGGGAATGGTGAAGGGAGGGTCTTCATGCAGAGTTGCTGACCATTAGTTTTGGTACCGCACACAGCCTGTTAAGAAGTGTCCTGCTTCGTCCAACTCATACAAGCAGACTGCTGCCAGCATACAACAGTCTCCACAGCAGGACAGACACAAAACCACAAGCCACAACAAAATGTTATGAACATGACACAAGCATTGACCAGGGCCTCCTTGGAAACTTTCACCATCAATAGTAGCACTAAGCTTAACCCAGTGACACCTCCACAGAAACCCAGTTCTGTCATCAACCAGGGCACCGTCAGACAGGTTCAAACTTGGGGGAATATACTTAAATCTAAAAGAAAATACTGGTGCCATCTTTGTAGCTTACATGCTTCTCATGGCCCACTCCTTATAGAGTCCAACTAGATAGATGGATACACATAGGGTCAAAGGTCACAAACCAGTTCATTAAATGTCTCTCTTAGGGCACTGGTCAAAGCTTGTGTGAAACATATATCAGAACACAGACATAATTTTACCTTTTTAAAAAATTAAACTGATATTAATATTGACTATTGACTATTAATATCTCTTCACATTGACTTTATGAAAAGAGCTTGGTGTTGCAACTACAACAGTTACACAACTTCCATTTTAGTGGTTTCACATAATAAATGATAAAAGTACAATGTATATCACTTTTGTTTGGTAATATAAAGCATATTAACATCAAGCTCTTTCATAGCTATATTAAACTTAATAATGTTACCATTCATAAAGTAATGAGCATATTATATACACAAATTAAATTTAGTTTTGTTAGATTATCCTTTTAAATACTGCCACTGAATAACAAAACTAAATATATACCTTATCTTTTTTTTTTAACAAGGGGGGATTACTCACCTTCCACTGTGACATAGCATGTTGAAATTGCTTCCCCTAGATTGTTGACTGCTTTGCAGCTATATTTGCCTTCATCCTCTGGATAGATTTCACTTATTTGTAGCTTACAGTGGGACCCGATCATGGAGATTTCAAAGTCCTGAAATCCAAGAACACAATAATAGATCAACTCACCATCACACAGGTACCTGACATTAGTTGGGGAAAAATAAAGGCAGTTGGTCGTTGTGATGGCCACATGACACCCTCCTAAATAAAGAGCACAAAAAAACCGACGATCTTTACACCATCTGCCCTAGAGATTGTCTAAAAGGGAAACTTTACTTTTTTAAAAACTTTTTACAACATCACATTACACTTTAAATAGATGCCAACTTCACAAATGGACATTGAAACAAAATCAATTCTATGTTTAGTAACTCAAGGATTGTATGTATTGCTATAATTGGAGTGTAGGCTTTGTGTGTGTGTGTGTGTGTGACTTTACCTGGCTGTCAAATATTTCCACTCCATCTCTGATCCAAGAGATCTGGGGCCTGGGCTGGCCTTCAATATCACATTCTAATGTCAACCCTTCCCCATCCCTGATGGTTGTGTCTTGGAGTACATTTGTGAAGTGAGGTTTGAACCTGTGACAAAAAAAGAAAAGCAATCATGAGCTACATATTGTAACCTATGCAACAAGGTCTACATCTTGTGAAGTAATACTATCCAATCTAATCCTAGTAAGAAATATCCTTACCCATCTTCTAGTTTAGATTCTTCAGCTGTGAAAACAAAAAAGTTTCCAACTATTCAATAAAACAATGACTTTAATCTATAACACGAATCATTTATTAGAGTTAGAAAACATTTAGGAAGAAATAGAGACATTGATTGCAGCAAATCAAAAGAAAACAGAAAACTATCAAAAATAAAAATGACTTTAAATAATACAATAACTTTGACTTCATAGGCTATTTCATGCAGAAAATTATGTTTATAAATCTTCTGTCATTATGAAGAACAAATTAGCTGCCTATATTTGACTTCCTGCCAACTTTGAAGTTGAAAAACCTGCTATGTCTAGACTTTGAAAGTAAAACAACAAACATTTGTAATGTCTGTTAACAACTAATAAAAGTAAGGACTAATCTATGTAAGGTTTGTTAACCACTACTATGTGTAATGTGTTTTAGGAGATGTACCTGCTATGTCTAGACTTTGAAAGTAAAACAACAAACATTTGTAATGTCTGTTAACAACTAATAAAAGTAAGGACTAATCTATGTAAGGTTTGTTAACCACTACTATGTGTAATGTGTTTTAGGAGATGTACCTGCTATGTCTAGTTTTGTGGACGTGTGAATGAGATCTTTGTTCTTCAGAGTGACCACACAGGTGTATTTGGCAGAGTCCATTTCTGTGGCTTGAACGATGGTCAGTTTGTATTGGTGAGAGGCTTCATCACAGGACACAAAATAGCGAGCATCTTTGGGAAGCTGATTTAAAACACAAGAAAAGAAATTGTAAAATGTGTAGTTTTGTTGCCATATAATTTATATACTGGATAAAGATTTGTTGACCCCTCCCTTCCCTCACTCTTTGTGGTGCACTGAATTATGGGAGATTTTTTTAAAAATGTTATGGTCTTAAGTTTGGCCTAGACTTTTACAAAAGTATTTTCCAGTCAGACAAAAAGAATTGAGTATTATTAATAGCATACAATAGTTTAATCATCAATATTTTTTTGATTAAGAAATTAGATCAAGCTGCAGCGATTTTAGTTTTCAAAATCAGTTTTAAGAGGGTTTTTTTCTGTCCAGAAACAGAATGTGTTAATAATAGTCAGCAATTGTTAACTCTGAATTCAAGAGAAGTATTGGACTGTGTTGGTGCTATGTTTACAAACCTCACTATACTTCTGGTCAAGTGTTGGTGCTATGTTTACAAACCTCACTATACTTCTGGTCAAGTGTTGGTGCTATGTTTACAAACCTCACTATACTTCTGGTCAAGTGTTGGTGCTATGTTTACAAACCTCACTATACTTCTGGTCAAGTGTTGGTGCTATGTTTACAAACCTCACTATACTTCTGGTCAAGTGTTGGTGCTATGTTTACAAACCTCACTATACTTCTGGTCAAGTGTTGGTGCTATGTTTACAAACCTCACTATACTTCTGGTCAAGTGTTGGTGCTATGTTTACAAACCTCACTATACTTCTGGTCAAGTGTTGGTGCTATGTTTACAAACCTCACTATACTTCTGGTCAAGTGTTGGTGCTATGTTTACAAACCTCACTATACTTCTGGTCAAGTGTTGGTGCTATGTTTACAAACCTCACTATACTTCTGGTCAAGTGTTGGTGCTATGTTTACAAACCTCACTATACTTCTGGTCAAGTGTTGGTGCTATGTTTACAAACATCCCTATACTTCTGTTCTGGTCAAGTGTTGGTGCTATGTTTACAAACATCCCTATACTTCTGGTCAAGTGTTGGTGCTATGTTTACAAACCTCACTATACTTCTGGTCAAGTAGCAATGAAAGACAGTTACCTCTTTGCCATCCTTCTCCCACTTGATGCTGGCCACTTCACCAGTGGACACCTGGACTGTCAGGTCAACATCCTGGCAATGGCTAGCATTGGTTGTCTTGGGTAGGCTCTGAGAGAATGACGCTTGGACAGGTTTCTCATAGGGTAAGGCTTGTTTCTGGCCTTTAGGCTGCTCAGACTGTTTCTGTTCTGGCCTAGAGTCTACTTTCTCTTCTCTGAAACAAAAACCGGGAGTTAAAAGTGAAGACGCAAAGGGTCATTAGACAGTGCTGTCAGAGACAGAGACACTGTTCACTATCTCCCATTATCACCATTAGACAGTGCTGTCAGAGACAGAGACACTGTTCAGTATCTCGCATTATCACAATTCATTTTGTATCGAAAGATAGTTTATGATAGCGACTCAAGCTCTCATGACTCTACAGTGACAGGGAGCAACCCCCCCCACCTTCCATCAGGAAATATTCCATTACCTGGGACTTGATTCCTGTGCTTTGCTGGATGATGATTGCTGATGATCCTCTTCAACTACTGGTTGCGTTTGAGAGGGTCTGCGGACAGAGGAATCTGCAACAAATACAAACAACTTGTGAATTAAGGGATCTATTCCCATATAAACACATGTTTAAAATGTTTGTTACGTGGGGCACAACTTTATATTGTAACAGCTCCTAAGTCAGGGAAGTGTGCTTAACTTACCATCAACTATCGTCAAAACAGCCCCACAGGTTTTTGTCCCTGCCAGTGATGTGGCTTTACACACATACTCTCCCTCGTCTGATCTCAGGAGGTTCTTCAACCTCAACTTGTGTTTGTTGCCTACACTTGTCATCTGTACAGAGCCAGTTGCTATCAACAACCTGCCATCTTTGTACCTTCACAAGAGAGATAACCATGTGTACAATTAATTGGAACACTTAAAAATGAGTTTTCTAAAGTAGCTCCACTAACTTTTGAGTAAAACTAGAGAAAAGGATTTTTTAGATTTCAATCTTTAATGAGCCATGTATTACAACGATGGTAGCACTCATATTAAGACTCAGAAAACATTATTTGGTAACAAATGAAAGCAACAACAAAAAAAACAAGTGAAAAATTCATATCAGTAACTAAAAAAAAGTGATGTCTGGGTAATGGCTTACCATTTGATCTCAGGTTCTGGGGTCCCTAATAACTTACCATTTGATCTCTGGTTCTGGGGTCCCTGCACTAGTACATTCAAACACAGCCTCACTTCCTACTGGTCTCTCCAAGTTGTTAAGTGTGCTGAGAAAGCTTGGGTGTTCTAATCTACTTTTACCATCTGTCAAAGTAGAAGATATAAATAACAAGCTAGGGTATCATCAAGCAATATTTTTATTCCCAATGTCATTAATATGATAAACACATATCATAAAAACTATATCAATTTCTAAAATCTGCTAAAGTTATACAAGCTTCTAAATCAGTTAGATGATAAGATATTGATTTCTGAATATGCAAATAATAAAACCACTATATTAGAAATTCTATCTACTTCTGAAGCTGTCAAAAGAATTGATGCGCTATTTCTCTATTTCTTTATTGTTTACCTGAAGGTTTGTCTTCAGACTTAGAACTGTGTGTGGTTGGAATGAACTCTCCACTGAAGCCTTCATCAGCCAGATCTTTTTTAGCTTTTTCAATATCGGAGGAAGATGGTGACCACCTGATTAGCTCAATGCCACGTCGCAGGATACAGTCTAACCTGACGTCTACCCCTTCCATCACATCAATGGTCTTGGGCAAATGTTTAATAAAGAATGGAGCTGGAAAAACAAAATAGTAATTTAATTTAAATTTTGTATTTCCAAAAAAAAACAAATAATTTTAAGAAGCTGTGGTCTAGAAGCTTCTTTCAAACCATTAGTTGTACCTCTTGTTTCAAAACTTGATAATTTTAAAGTTCTTTTATTTTACTCAATGTTTCAATGGGACTTTTCTTTCAATATAAAATATATCTTTTATGTTGGATTATTCAATTTCATGTTAGTTGTTTAAACAACAAAATAGCAAAGAAACTAATCAAGATGAAAATCATTTCCTCTACTATTTACACATTCTCCTGTATTTTCTTTTCTCACTTTTCATTGGCTAATAAGGTTTTCTTTCTTTTTTTCCATGCTTTAAATAGTTAAATATATTTATTTTTTAATTTGTTAAAATTTGTTATTATTAAAACAAAACATTTCAACAAATTTAAAAACTCGCTTAGCATAGAAAATCAAATAAGATATTTGATGAAATAGAATAGACTGCAGATTTATTATTGAAATTATTTATGGAGTCGTTCAATATTAAGTCCTGCCTTAGTTTTTCCACCATCTTTGTATTTAGAGAAACAAAACACACCTTTTTTTTAAAAGTAGACATTAGATACACAATCACATATTTTGATTTCAAATTTTAAACTAATTGATTGCAACAAATATTCATGAATGATTACAAACAGTAAAAATTTTTTAATAAAAATTAATAGAAAAAAACAAAAAAAGAATTTTAGCATTTGCAATTTTTCAATATATTAAATGTATACTATTAAAATGAAAGGAAGATTTTCATAGTCCTACAAGTCACAAACATTGTGTATCACTGTTTAGGCCCTACACTACAGCTATTGTAAATAGCTTGAATGTTTATTCCACCCATGACCACTTTCAGGTTTACACTTTCAGCAGATTATTTTGTCTGTGTTATACAATACTACATCAATAACAAAATTAATTTAGTGACACTGAGATTTAGTAGTGCATAGATCTAGATATTAATTGTGAACACACATATTAGAAATAGATATATTTTCAAATTGAATCTTTTCTTGGAAGAGTTAAGCTGTACAAATTGTGTTCATTAATCCTCCACATAAAATACACATCACTAATTGCAAATAGGTTTAAAATATTCCCTTATTGTACTTGAAGGTGTAGTTAAATAGTTTTTATTTTCACAGGACTGAGAGTAAGCATGGGAAATAGAAAGGAAAGTATTTTGTTCCCTCCCAAGCAAAGAATACAATTAGAAAGGATGAATTAAAATGTGGTGTTGTCACCACAGTGGTCCCAGGGGTGGCCAGCTAAGCCACTGCAACAAAGCCTCACACTATCAGCTCACTGAAATCAAAACAAAATTATTTTCACACACATACTAAAAGTGCATGCAGGAAAATGATTTGTGAGTTACAAAAAAAAATACAAAAAACCCAAACCAAGAAAGAAAACTGTTGGTATTAATGATGTTAAAAGTGCTGCTGAAAATGTTCACTTCATAATGAAACACAGTGCAACCATCTGTTATAGACATTGGTGCTGTTTTATTTGTCTTTGACAAGTGTTGGGACAATACCTTGAGGTTGTTGTGGTCCACGTTCGACCTCCTCATCATCATAGTCTTCCTCTATAGCTGTAGAGCAGCATGCAGCAGGAGGAAGTGGAATAAAATTGAGAATCATCATGCAATGAAACAAAGTTTTCATGGAATAGGAAAAACAAATGAAATGAGCAAGAATAAATGAAGAAAGAAAATGTTGGGTTTAAGTTCTGGACAAACAAAGAAAAGAGATGAATTCATTTTGTTGTTTCAGATGGATGTAGATAATAATAGTGAAAGAGGAAAGCTAAATTAGGAAAAAAATATGAACAAGAAAACTTTTTGGAAGGGGAGTTCTTGTATGGCTGTGTGAAGCTTTCAAATAAACATTTCTTTTAGTAGTTAGACTCTTTATGACAAGAAAAAAAAGACTCAATACTTTTCTATTTTATATATTTTTATAAGGATCTTAAAAACTTCACATAATGTCATAGCAAAGAATGGGAAAGAAGACAAGTAGACATCATACGAGGGTCATGAAAACAACAAAAGCTTTCAAGTCATCACTCAGACTGCACACTCTATTTCAATAAAACTACATAAATGACTACATAATGATGAACATACTTCACTGGGGAAAATAAACACATTTGTCATGTTTTAAAAACAAGATCAAGGCAAAAAGTATTTTGAAGAATCATAGAATCTATGCGTCTGTTGTATGAAACAAAGCTGAACCTAGTAGGAAATGCTCAACTAATCAAAGCAACCAACAGACAGCAGGAGTAAGATCCAGTCAAGTACATACCTTGAGAAGACATTTTGGCTGCATCTCTCATGGCTTCTCTCCTGTAGTCTGGTGGTGTGCTCACCTTGGACCTGCACTTACAATATGAATGGATTATAAACTTGAAAAAAATATATTCTGTTCATAAAAAAATTATCAATTCTTTGTCGCAAGAAAGCCTTGTATCTAAACAAGCCAAAGAAAAAAAAACTAATTGACTAGTATTGTAGCAATGAAAAAAAAAATCATTAGATAACAGTTTATAGTATACAAAGTAAACAAATTATTAAATATATCTTGTGTTAAATTTGATAAGAACTTCTAAGTAATTTTTCTGTCCTTAACAGAGCAAAGAGACTTTATGAGTGTAAAGCATTTGGTAAAAGTGAGTTAAATAAACAATAGAGATTAAATATATCCTCATCTATACACCTTTACACCTTAGCTTATTGTTCTTTCTCTTCTAAGAAAAAGGACTGAACACAAAAAGAGATGACTTATCAAAATAACCACATGAGACACTTGGATGAAGTCTACTTACCCTTTGGGCAAGATGTTGACAAAGCAGGATGTTTCAATTGTGCCATAAATGTTAGTTGCCCGGACAATGTACTCTCCCCTATCCAGGGCCATTGTCTGTGGTATCTCCATGGTATGCAGTGTGCCACACAAGATGATGCGATGTCTCTGGCTATACATGAGTTCTCTGTCTCCTTTGTGCCAAGTCACTGGGGACATGCAGGACAATAACTTTGTAAAGGCAAATCTTTATTTTTATACCAATTATACTTCAATTTCATTTTGTTCTTCAGACTATTTTTGTTGTAATAGTTAAATATGTTTAATTATTTAAACGTTATCCTGGCCAGATTGAGAAGACACAAATGTATGACATGCTCTTAGCCCATCACTTTTTTTAAATGCATCATGTGCCTAATTCCTTCAACAAACACAAAAGTCTTTTGGTCCTATCAATTTATAAGCAATCCATTCTTCCTATCACTAGATCTATTTAGCTCTACTTACCTAATGGAACAGGGAAGCCTTGTACGGAGCAGTCCAGCTTCAGCCTCTCTCCTACAACTACATCCAGTGAGCTGGGTAGCATAAGAACAAGGCTGGGTGGAGAGCCCAGGGTACCACCTCGCTCCACTGAAGCTCCTTCCCTGGCTGGGTGCCTGGCATACTCCACTGCATCTTTGGTGCTCAGTGGAGAGGGAGATTTGGCTGTGGAAATAAAATTATTTGAAATAACTCAACATGAGAATAGTAGGCAATACAATTTCAATAGCAGAAAATAGCAAAATAGGTAAATCTTAATAGATTTTGAAGTTAGAGTGAAAGAAAGAAAAACACAACAAGAAATAAGAACTAGATCTTAAATCATTTAAAATTTCTTTCTAAAAAAAATTCTTCTTTCCCTCAATCTTGGTTTAATTAATAAAAAGAAGACATTTAACTTCAGATAATTAGCAACAAAACAGAGCAGTTTCTAGAAGTATTTTCCTACCTTTGACATGGAGATATGCTGAGCACTTAGCTCTGCCTGACCTGGAGTGAGCTATGCAGTAGTACAGACCACCATCAGTGGGTCTCACCTTTCGAAGAGTCAGTGAGGCATGACCTTGGTTGTCCCACTGGGAGTCAACGTACCTTCCTGGTGTTACATTGATCATGTCTCGTTGCCTAAAAGGGGCAAAGATATATAATTAACTACAGAAGCATACAATTATAACTAAGCAAAGCAGAAAACTTTCAGTTGCACACTGTCTGCTTCTTGGTACCTTTTTTTTTTTATGATTCTATTGATCTTTATACACACAAAAATATCTTTTCTTTTGACAAGCATCAAAATTTTTGGGGGAAGAATATATTTTACCATTTGATTAAAAAAAAGATTAATTAATATTTTATCCATACCTTTAACCTTGACTAATAGTATGAAATTAAATTAGCTTTGGAAATAACCTTAGACTTTAGCATAAAAAAAAAAATCTAATGTTAAGCCATACAGGTTTTTAAAATAGATAAAAGCACATTATACAAATAGTAATACAGAATACACCAAATCAAAAAAAATGTTTGTACACATTTAAGTCCTACAGAGTATAAGAAACTCTCTAGAAACGCACCATTTGAAAGCTGGCATTGGTTTACCAGTAGCTGTGCAGGTGAAGGTAGCATCCTCTCCTTCATTGACATAAATGTCTTCAATCTGAGTCAAGAATTTTGGCCGAAGGAAATCTAGCTCCAAGCTGGTCAGCTCTTCTTCACCTGAAGGATAACAAACAAATGCAGTGACCTTGTCATTCGAATGGTGACTGAGATTGCTCAGAGTTCAACACAATGGGTCAGTTTTCCGTGGAATGAATGAAGTTCTAGTTTATATCACAACTATTAACACAGACTTGTAAGGCCCAAAGTTAATCATTGAATTTGGGTTCATTACATATGTTCAATAAAAAGAAAATTAAAATGATACCAAAAAAATAATAATTGTAAGAATATTTTGTAAAAGTGTCAAAGAGATATGTTACCTTCCACATCTACACTACAGGAACAGGAAACAGTTCCCTCACTGTTGGAGGCCTCCACTGTATATTTCCCAGCCAGACTTTGTTTGGCAAACACTATCTCCAGTGACAGGAGGCCATAGTTGTTCTGAGAAATAGACAAAAAGTAGAAGTAATTAAGGTGTCATTCAAAATAAATACAATAAGCACCAAAATAAAGCATCAAATCCAATGGCCAGGTCAGAAGGCAGGTCACTTACTCTCATAGTATAATCATGTCCATCAAAAATTTCTTGGCCATCTCTAAACCATCGGATGGTAGGCTCTGGAATTCCAGTGACTGAACAGTTCAGCCTGACAGTACTACCTTCTGGTGCTGTCTTGTTCTTTAGCTTGGCTGTAAAATCTGGTGGAACCTTGAGCTGATACTTTTTCAATGGAGCCTCTTCACCCTTAGCCCTGGCATCTAGCTTGGTGGTGATCACAGCTTGGGATGGTCTCTCATCATACACTTCTGCATGTGTCCAACAAACATTTTTTGTTAATAAACTTCAAAAAACAAAGAAACAAACAAACAAAAACAACAAATATGTTGAATATTTTAAAAATGTATTATAATTATCTCATTTGTAAAAATTCGAATATTTTATGATGTCCTATTTTCTGAACTATGAGTGTCATTGTCTTATGATTGTCTTCAGACTAACTTTGGACTCTGATCTTGCCCTCACTGCTGACAGAGCCAGCATCATTCTCTGCCACACACATGTAGGAGCCAGCATCATCCACATCGGCACCTTCAATAACCAAGGTGGCGGTGCCATCCTCGTAGCTGCGAATCTTATAGTGTGCATCAGAGTCGATTCTTAACCTGTCCTTGTACCTGAGGTTACAAATATAATGTTAGAATGATAGAAAATAGAATTGACAATTATATGTTAATGACATCACACTTTTGTAAACTCTGTTTGCTCACCATTTAATCTTAGGTTGAGGTTCTCCTGTCACAGCACACTCCAGTCTGACCAGGCTTCCCTGAGTGACTGTCATGTACTCTAGCTCTCTGACAAATCTTGGTTTGGTATGGCCTTCTGGAATGTGTTCTAAAACAAACAATTGAAAAATCATTAGTAACAACTACATTCTACCTTAAATACTAGACAGAAGAAAGAGAGGCAGCCAAACTAGAAAGCCTCCAGCAAGTGAGGTAGTCAGCTGTGAGGTCCACATGATCCAGAGATTAGGTGGTTATGAGGAAGATTTAAAAATGATCAACTATTTTGTAATTGATATTACTATCACCTATGTTGATTACTAATCTATAATGAAAGAAATATGAAGAAAAACTCCCACATAGATAATTTAAAGACTCACCAATAATTTTCAAGTCACAAGAGCACCAGGCCTCGCCATAAGCATTGATAGCCTGGCACCTATACTCTCCAGCATCCTTTGTAGCAAGGTTGTGAGTAACCAAGCGATAGACTCCTTTCTCATGGTGGAATGATATGCGGTCTGATCTAGCTATTTTCTCCTTGCCATGGAACCAGGTCACATCTGGCTCTGGTCGACAAGTTACTGGAACAAAGAAAACAACAGTAAGTTTATTAAATTCTATCAAGTTTGGCTATACAATTAAATATTTAGTCTGTGATGACAGTCTTACCTGTAACTGTGAAAGTGACCTCTTCACCAACAGCCCTTGACTGGTCAACAAGCGGAAGAGTAAACTCTGGAGCTATGTTGGTGTCAATCATTGTCATGTCATACTCATGTGCTGGATGCCTAAACAAACACACAGACCACCTTTAAGATCATTCATTTATAACAGCTAATTTAAAGTACATGTAAATACCCAAAGCTAATATTGAATACTATCTATACAAATGATGTCTGTTAATCTTAAACCAATAGCAGACTTTACAAATGTTTTCTCAAGTAATAAGGACATAGCCATTTGTTAACAAAAATATTACCAGCAGTCATCTTTGGTAAGGGACAGTATAAATGTTAAGAGCATAACATAATTTTTAACAAAAGAACAAAAGAAACGGAAACCAATCTTTGCCATTAGGAAGCAACTGTTAAGTATTCTACAAGAGAATGTACTTACAACAATCTAACACTGGCTTCTTCATCCTCCATTCTCTTTCTTCTGTGTCTCACCTCTGGAGAGTCAATATGAACAATGTTTGTAAGAACAGAAAGTGAATTCATCTTCTTTCATATACACAATGCAGACAAAAAAACAACAACATATATTTTTAAAGTCATTACTGCTAGTTCAGTAAGGCCATCACATGTGGCCCAGGCCAATGGAACAGTTTAACGCTAACAAGAGAAGAGGCAAAGGCAAGAAACTGGCGACTACACCAGTCAGATCTTGTTTACCTTGGCTGGCTACACCAGTCAGATCTTGTTTACCTTGGCTGGCTACCCACCTAGGAGAAGAAAAACTCTGAATTCAAACATCTGCTGCTTTACAGCTATACCCAATCATGGGAAAGGCTTTGGGAGTCAACCCTGAGGAAAAATCAGGAGCTGGTGACACTAAAGCAGCATGCAGCACACAGTGCTACACCCTGCCAGAGCCTACGATGCAGCTGATCCCAAACTTTACCAGCACAAGTGCCATTCCTTTGGATAAATTAGCAGTGTGAAGAGGGGAGAACTGCAACATATTTCCAACCATAACTAATGCGATGATCCACAGTCAGTTTGCAACTGAAGGAGGCAATACTTCAAGTTCGCTTTGATTGTTAGTACAATGAATAACTTATTAGTATAAAGTTAATTATTTTCATTAAATGACACTATGCCAAGAAATGATAATATTTAACAAAACTATGAAACAGCAGCTCTCCATTTGTTTACAAAATATCTTCCTGCTCTTTAGAGTGAAACAGTAAATTTAGATACCAAGTGAGTAGCCTTTGACAGAATCACCTAAAGATTCTGATTGTCCACAATCAAGTGACACTTTTTTTTTAAAGATTGAGAACCACTGTTTCTATGGTCCCAGCAATGGTGCAAGGTTGGTCATGTCAAAGGTTCTAGACATGGAATCATTCCCAAAACACATTGACAAGAATTTTGATACACATCCATCTTTGTTGGGATTTAATATAAACATAATATTGGCAAACAGCCTTTAACTCATTAAAAAAAAAAAAAAAAAAGAGGAAAGGTCAGGATAACCTTTAAAAGCTCATTAAATCCTCAGGTGAAATAAAATCCAAATAAAATCAGCAATCTATCTACATGGATTTATATGACAGATATGTTTTGATATGGAAAGTTTTTTTGTGTGTGTAACTCACTATAAGCAATATTTTTTATCAGTCTCTCTATCTGTAGCAACTAAGTTTATTAGACATGATTCAAATAGACCAGGTTCACATTATTAACACATACAAATTACTTGGGTATTCCTTAAGAGCTCAGCTACAAATGTCGTTTTTGTTTAAATAACACTGATTTAACTATTTCAGACAATAAAATATTAAAAAAATAAAATTATTGAGACTTATCTGTTCCATATCATTCTGGACTGTTATTTACTTGATATAGTATTATTAGGGAAGACAATCCATTTTTTTGTAACTTTCAAGATTAACATTAGATTTTTGTTTCAGATGCTGCTGAATCAGAGTCTCACCTTCTACACTGAGGGTAGCGCTGGTCTCAGCCTCACCCAAATCATTGACTGCCTTGCAAGTGTATGTACCAGCATCCTCTGTACTCAAGTCACTGATCTGGAGGGTGGCCTCCCCTTCTTTGAATGTGGTGCGGTGTTTATCATCTTCTGGAACTTGCTCACCATTCTTCAACCTGGAAACAGATTTGAGTGACATTTCAACTATGTAGAAAGTAAATGTCTGCCTGTGTAGGAAGAAGGAAGAAGAGAGAAAAACATTCAGAGAAAGAGAAAAGAAAAGAGAGAACTTCCATTGGTCCCGAGAATGTTAGAGACATGGAAATAACGTTTACATACTTTTTTATCAGACAGACAGTGAGTTGATATAAGCTTTGAAAAATACAGTCAGTTGTAGAAATGTGATGTGACCGTGAGTTGATATAAGCTTTGTACAAATACAATCAGTTGTAGAAATTTGATGTGACCGTGAGTTGATATAAGCTTTGTACAAATACAATCAGTCGTATAAATGTGATGTGACCGTGAGTTGATATAAGCTTTGTACAAATACAGTCAGTTGTAGAAATGTGATGTGACCGTGAGTTGATATAAGCTTTGTACAAATACAATCAGTTGTAGAAATGTGATGTGACCGTGAGTTGATATAAGCTTTGTACAAATACAATCAGTCGTAGAAATTTGATGTGACCGTGAGTTGATATAAGCTTTGTACAAATACAATCAGTCGTAGAAATGTGAACTGATAAAGGATTAAAGAACTAGTACTAAATAATCATTTCTATTTTGTGAGGGTGAAGTTTATGTACTGTTTTTAAAGGTTAGACACAATGTACACAGAGTTGGAGACAGTGTTATGAGATAGCTGGAGTCGGACACTTGAGTACGATGGTCTTGGTCAGTAGTAAAAGAAGTATTAGTCGTGCCGGCAGTGGGAGTATTTTACCACTGCTTACTTTTGGCGCAATTTTCGACACCTAGAGCATCAAGCAGTATATGTGTGTGTGTATGTGCTAGTACCAAAGACTGTGTGTGTGCATCATTCTGGGTTCTACTCTGTTTATTTGATGCTGCTGAGGTTTGTGACGTTGTGACGTGTTGCCCCTTTTAAGAATTATTGTTATTCGCGTCGCTGCTAAAATTTCTATAGAGCAGCAACCGCACGGGCTATTACAGGGATCTAGAATTGGGATAAGAACTAGATCTAGAACCAAGCTTAAGGCTTGAGCAGTGCTTTTGGTTCTTCGTTATTTGCTGATCAGCATTGGGTGACACGTGCGCCGAAGAGCTGGGACCCTGGGACTAAAGAGGTGCGCTTATGTTTATGCTAGCTGTAAAATGTTTGACATGTTTCGGCTGTGCCTTCAGAGTTGAAGATAATTTACTTCTTAGTCCTAACCTCCCGCAGGACGACAGTGGATAATAGCAGGCGAGCTTTGAACTCTGGATCATCGAGAAGACTGAACGACAGCCCAAAGCGTATACGATCAGGCAGCTAACGAATATGGCATATACATAATATTATATGCTATACTACATGCAGGAAACTGTTCTTAATGGATCACAGGACACATTGAAGTAGAAGGCAAAGCAGACCTACTGGTCCCCACAGATGGGAGAGTTCAGCAGAAAGGACGAAAAGGATAGAGAGTTGAATAAATGAGAACTAGACAAAGTTTATTCTACGAATAAAGTATACGTGTCCATGAATGCACATTAAGTTATTTTACTGGCAATATACCAACAGTCATGCACAGAAGTCATTGTTTTGGCTTTCATGTTATATTTAATATTTATAACAAAGAAAGTTGTTATACATACCATGGAAGTATCTCAAAATTAAATTGTAAATTTAAATTTTCCATAACACCCCCATACACACCAAAAACACATACTAATCAATCACCTCATCCATTCTTTTGGCCCAATCACCTCATCCATTTTTATGAGCCAATGAACTCATCCATTCTTATGGACCAATCACCTCATCCATTCTTATGAGCCAATCCACTCATCCATTCTTATGAGACAATCATCTCATCCATTCTTATGTGCTAATCACCTCATCTATTCTTATGAGACAATCATCTCATCCATTCTTATGTGCTAATCACCTCATCTATTCTTATGAGACAATCATCTCATCCATTCTTATGTGCTAATCACCTCATCCATTCTATGAACTCATTGCTTTATATCAAAATATCGTCTTGGTTCAAATTGAGAGTAATATTTTGGTCGAATCATTCCAAATGTCAGACTTTAACAGCAACAAGTCTTCTCATGCTAATAGTTGAGAATATTTTACATCTAAAACCAAAGATAAGTCTAATGGCATATGTTAGCGTATATGAGGGACTGTATGCATGCATTTTCTAGTACATTTACAAAGCGGCATGTTGGTACATACTGAATTTTTTCTGGAGCACTTTCCGGAACAAGAATTTCTTCCTGAATCAAGGGCAACGACTCTTCATCGTTCTCCATCTCCCTATCGCTGCAGGAGTCGAACATGACGCCAGAATCCAAAGTCATCACTGACTCGTAGTCACTGGCTACCGACTGCTCCCTGGTGGAGGTGGAGAGGGGCAGAGTCTCCTCGTAGTAGGCGTGCTCAGCCCTGATCTTCTCTAGCTCGTGGTGCTGTAGAGTGATGTCATGGCTTGTCTTCCTAGGGAAGTGCAGGTGATTTCCTTCCACCAAGTTGCTGGATATCTGCTGGGTAATCTTGGCAAGCTTCTCAGCCAGAAGCTGGTCCGATATTTCCCGTTCATTGGCGGTGAGTGAAAACGACCGTCTTTTGCTGACGATGGTGATTTCAGCCTCTTCCAGTTCATCTTCTTGTTCCTCCGGGGGATGGAACGGGCAGTGCTTCTTGTTTGGGCACTTATGGTTTGGCAGAAGAAGATAAAGCTTCTGCATTGTAGCCATGGGTCTTACAGACTGTGATCTAGTTCCGAAAGAAACTGCTACTACAAAAACCTAACAAGAGATTAGAGTGTGTTTGTATGTTGACTGTGCGTGGAAGTGGACAAGATATTTCCTCTAGCCAATGTTTCTCTCCTTGGCTGCCATCACAGTTCGTGGCCAATCTCTTGTTGTGGTTTGTGTATCTCGAACTACTAGACCACTGAGTCGTGAAATCAACACCACAACTTGTCTGCACACTAGAGAATCTGTACGAAATGGAAAGCTTAACAAGACACAGAAACAAAACTTTTAAAATACAAAATGATTATCAGTGAAGGGAAATCTCTCAAACAAAATAATAGCTTAGAGCTAGATCTTCATTGTATTCAAATCGAGTCTGACCAAAGAAGGCACTTCAATAAGAACTGATTGACGGTTGTAAACTAACATAGAGTAATAGACTCTAATGATTAATAACAACGATTGTCTTCGAGTCAAATACTAAATATGCGACACATTATTTTTGGTCAACACGTAGATCCATTTATGACCTACATAATTTGCCAGAATTAATAACAGACTGTTGAAAAGTAGCCTAAAAGAATGTAGAATGAATAACAAACTGATGAAATGTAGCCTTATAGAATGTAGTAAACCAATAGATAGAATATTGTGAACTGATATACCGTTAATAACAGTTTTTAAACAGACAAAAGTAAAATAATAGACTGTGGTTAACTAATAGATTAAAGTGAACCGATACGCTGTAAGGAAATAATCTACTTAAAGAATCTATTTTATTGAATGCAAGATAAACACTAAAGAATGAAGTCTAAAGTGATTGTGATTTGTTTCATTAAAGCTGAAAGATTTCAAACTCAAGTTTAGCCTGAAGAGAATCACGAGAGAATCATTTGTTAAAATACAGACATACGCATGTCTACACAACGTTTGAATAAGAAACTTAGATCTAACACACAGTCTTATCATCACTAGTACAGACTTCAACAGAACATACAGGGCAAATAGCACAAGTATAGGTACTATTTGTCTGAAGAAAACTTGATCTAACCAAGAGAATATGTCTGTTACAAGAAGAAATGAGTGATTTAATATTTTCCAGCTACAAAAACAAACAAAACTTTTGTTATATTGGCAGTTAAGGCAGAAAGAAATGATCTCAAAGTGAAGCAGATCATGTGCCAACATTCAATCATTGCACGCATGGCATTTAATAAAGGCAGGAAATATTTCTAACTACAAATCTCCAACAAGTACGACATAATCAAAACAATCCCAGAGTTCCTATGAATAAGTGATCACGCACACAAGAATTATACCATCAGAAATAAACAACGCGGTTGCCAAACAATTCCTCTGTCCTCCAGAGGACGTAAACAGACACACACGACAAGGACTGGATCCAACTAGATTCTCGTTAGTGTACAACTAAATAGATCCGAGGTGCTGAACCGTTTCACGAAAACACATCACCCCCCTGGTACACTGTGAGCCAACTGAAGCCTCGCCCTTCAGATGACTTCTACTTCTGCTCACAGCAGCCGCCCACTGACAGTCCTGAGCGGATGGAGCTCATTCTACAGCTAAAAAAAGACGAACTTTAGATGCTGATTCACTCCCCTTGTGCATTCTTTAGTAATCAGATTCTCTCCCCTTTTGATTTCTTTTTCCCCCTCTTCTTCAAATAACTCGAGATAAAAAGTTTGAAACGATTCCAAAATATCCCACACAATTCACTCCCTTGTCTCTCTTGCTTTCTTCAAGGTATACATGTCTTCCACCGCAAATCTTTACTATCTCAAAAAAGTAACAACTATTTTTAGAAACCCTAATCCAGAATGAACATTTCTCTTTGCGTACAATGCATATGTCCACTGTTTCTACAGTAACTTCCAATGTAGCGTACACAGAGTAACACACGGCAAGTATTTGCATGAGTATCCAGTTCAGTGAGTTTTCTACTCTCAGTATACACGACATAATGGCAGCACGTGACCTAAAGAGAGAATGTCTGATGAAAGGTGACGTCTGCTTGGGTTGTAGTTTTAAGTAAGATTAATAATGGGAACAAAAAAAAAGAAAAGCTAGAAATATTCGTGAGCAATATATTGACAGCTTTCTAATCAGCGCTTGGGCTCAACTCCACAAAAGACCGGGGGGGGGGGGGAAATGAAATTAGTAGGTAACAAAACGTCCATTATTTGGATAAGATAATAACTATGAGTCTGGAGGATTTGATTCTCGTTCCCCAGAACCTACCCACAATTCTTTCAAACAACTCGATCTATTTCCTAACACTTTCAAACAACTCGATCTATTTCCTAACACTTTCAAACAACTCGATCTATTTCCTAACACTTTCAAACAACTCGATCTATTTCCTAACACTTTCAAACAACTCGATCTATTTCCTAACACTTTCAAACAACTCGATCTATTTCCTAACACTTTCAAACAACTCGATCTATTTCCTAACACTTTCAAAATGTAGATACAGATCAAAGCTACATTTTCGTTCCCCTACCGGTAACGCTAACAAGAGTTATCAATTCAACAAAGCAGGAGACAATGTTCCAAGTTTACAGTCGAGTACTTTCCCCTGAAGATATCCAAGGGTGAGAATCCTATGGGCGTCACTTCTGGTATTTCATACTAAAGAGAACTTGAAAAGAACAATTAATAAGAAGCAGAAGTTGATTTAGTGCCACTATCATCAAGGCTACAGATAAGAGTTCCCAGAACTCGTTAGTTAGTTGACTATGTAAAAGTCTAGTATTCGTGCGCCTGTGCGTCACGTGACAAACTGAACAAATCAACATCAACAATTGGTAAGCCAACACTTAGATGTCTACGTCCTAATCGTTGAATCTGCTCCAACTTTCCTATTGTGCTGTCAGTCTCTGTCAACATACTTCTGACGTTCTGAAGATACTCTTCATTGCTGTGTGGCTTCTAGTACATACTATTATATTACTGGTAGTTCTCTCACACACGAATCTTCCACGCATCTCTCAAGTCACAACCTCATCTGACCTTTCACCTGCTTACTGATGATGTTAATTGCTAGAACCAATCAAGTGTTGAACAGTGTTTACATAGATAGCAATAGTGAATCTATGTAATTACACTATCAGTAGCTAACATTCTATCAATCTCTCAAGAACTCTTGCTACGGTAAGCCAACAAATGTCTTCCAAGTTATTGCACAACAATAAGTACCAAATATTTAGCACAATCTTCAATTAGAGAGGGAAAAAAAAGAAAACTGTTGCCAACTAAAAGAAAAGTCAAAACTGGATGATTAATAAGTTGTTAGAGTGGAGAGAGACAAGAGAGAGAGAGAGAGACAGAGAGAGAAAGAGAGAGTCTACGCGGGCGTGTGCGTTGGCAAAGTTGCCAACGAATTATGTCTTGTTATTCCCCCCCCCCCCCCACTGCTATACGTTTAAAAAAACAAACACGCTGAAAAAAAAAAATAGAATCAACCAAAAAAAAAGGTAAACACAGAAAAAAACCAACATGAACCCAAACAACGGAACAATCTACTCATCAACTCATCATTTCAAGAGTAAATATAGAGTTTGAATCCCTTGTTAAGTTCAAGAGTCATAAACACAGTGTGTTAGTATACAGCACTCTCAGTGAATATTTTGTACTTCTGTTGGTCAAGTTTCCAATGAAACACAGAAGAAAGACTGGGAAGTCATCCCGTCCTCGTAAGCTATATGAAACCAGTTTTTTTTTTGTTCATTTATAAATGTCAAAATGTAAACGTCGTATTGAATGTAAAAAAAGGTGAGTAAAAAGTGAAAGAAAAACTCTTGCAATCCTTGAGCAAAGAAACTTTCAGAGACAAGAGAGACTGGCTCTTTACCGACGTGTTTCTAAAGAAGCACTTCAGTTTCAGAGACAAAGACTCTGTGACCACGAGGAAACACTACAGTTTCAGAGACAAAGACTCTGTGACCACGAGGAAACACTACAGTTTCAGAGACAAAGACTCTGTGACCACGAGGAAATACTACAGTTTCAGAGACAAAGACTCTGTGACCACGAGGAAATACTACAGTTTCAGAGACAAAGACTCTGTGACCACGAGGAAATACTACAGTTTCAGAGACAAAGACTCTGTGACCACGAGGAAATACTACAGTTTCAGAGACAAAGACTCTGTGACCACGAGGAAATACTACAGTTTCAGAGACAAAGACTCTGTGACCACGAGGAAATACTACAGTTTCAGAGACAAGGACTCTGTGACCACGAGGAAATACTACAGTTTCAGAGACAAAGACTGTGTGACCACGAGGAAACACTACAGTTTCAGAGACAAGGACTCTGTGACCACGAGGAAGCACTTCCTGTCTCTACAAAGTATCACCACTAGCGTGCTATTGAGAATATGCTCCCGGGCGGAGAGGTGCGGGGTAGGTCGTAGCTTCCGTTGTATAACGTCCACCTCGGTGTTACAGACTGTGTGTGTGTGTGTGTTGTTGTTAGGCGCTTCCACGGTGTCTAATGCAGATAAACCAAACGGAGGTGGTAACACTCAACGAAATCCAATAACAGCGGGCGAAAGGCCAAACTATCAATAGAAGTTAGTCGACGCTGATACTAAATGACGAACAAGAAGTTTAATAGTAACGAATGGAACTGTCGAATGTCAGCTCTCTACGTTCATAACAAGCTTCCTATCTCCAAGCCATCCCGAAAGTAGTCTGTTTACATCGTCTGATATTTCGCTATCTCCCACTAAAATCTAGTCTTGTTTTTACAAGTTACGTCATTGTTACTGAGTCAAAACTTCCCCTATTTCCGAAACAAATAACCAATCCTTAATTGTGCCCTAACAGTGTGTAGCTGTTTCCAAGGTGAAGACGAAGTAGGGAGCATTCATTTTGGGAATTAGAGAATGATGAAATCGTGACAGGGTCTATAATAATGTATGTAAAGAACGGCGGACGATCATGAAAGAGTAAAGATGTGTTTTTTTTTGTGTGAGTTCGAATTATACATTTCAATTTATTTTATCGCTATTAAATCTACATCTCATTTCAAGTTAAATCTGTGAATATTGTAACAAAAATTATGACTTTTGTCACAAGAGAAGCTTGTTATTTAGTTGTTTTTCACAGTTTGTTAATTAATACGCCTACATCGGTTTAGTTGTGCTTGCAATCTGGTACTACAAACCAACGACCGACCAATAACACTCGGCTGGGTTGACCACCTGAACATATCGGATGTGTACATTCTATGGGCGTTGTGATCTGGTCCATACAAATGTAGATCCTACGTTAATTTTGATCAAACCCATACCAAAAAAGATCATCTACGGATATGCTCAACACAAAGTCAGATAGTCATTATGGATTGATACAATAAAACAAAAACAAATTGTTTCATAATTATCCTGCTGCAATTATTTCCTTTGAGTCTTATGGGAAGAATACGGGAGTTTATCAAGAGAGCTGCTGAGAATAAATTCCGTGCCAAAACTCCGCAGGTCAACTGACTTCTGCTCAATCGCAAAGTTTCCCACAAGGTGTTTTCAAGTGGTCTGCAGGTGGAGACATGATGGAGGGGAGGGGCGAAGACAGGCCAACTGTTTCTCACCTGAGATGCACAACACTCTGCAGACTAAATTTAGAGGCAGAACGTAAATACTTCAGTCTGGCACGGAGAGAGATACTAGGGTTTGAACCGAGACGCCTTTCAAAACGTCAAATAGGATTCAGAATGAAATTTGTTTCGTATGTTAGACAACAGATTGCCACCAATCAGGTAGTTTGTAGCTCGTGTGTTTACCAAGATAATGTAGTGAAGTCAAAGAAACAGAAAATAAAGTCTACTTGAGAAGGAATAAAACGGACTTCCAAACTATGCCAGTGAGACAAACTAGAAACAGTAACCGATCAATCAAACGTCAACAAGATGCATTGAATAGACAGGCTGTAACTGTTTATCGATATCACAGAAATAGGTCTAGTCGCCATGCTAAAATATATCGAAAATGGAAATTGTATAGGCCTTTTTGTTTTTTGAAAATGCATTTTTGTCTATTACATTTCAGCAAAAAAGAGTGAAATGAGAACCAATCAAGACTAGATGTATAGCAAGTGTAGGACTCTCTTGATTCAGACACAAACAAATTGGGCACATTTCAAAACGTACAACACGAAAAAAGCGGATTAAATAAGTTCATGTATCTGTAAGTTGGTGTATCTGTAAGTTGGTGCATCTGTAAGATGGTGTATCTGTAAGTTGGTGTAGCCTATCTGTAAGTTGGTGTATCTGTAAGTAGATGTATCTGTAAGTTGGTGTATCTGTAAGTTGGTGTATCTGTAAGTTGGTGTATCTGTAAGTTGGTGTATCTGTAAGTTGGTGTATCTGTAAGTTGGTGTAGCCTATCTGTAAGTTGGTGTATCTGTAAGTTCATGTATCTGTAAGTTGGTGTATCTGTAAGTTGGTGTAGCCTATCTGTAAGTTCATGTATCTGTAAGTTGGTGTATCTGTAAGTTGGTGTATCTGTAAGTTGGTGTAGCCTATCTGTAAGTTGGTGTATCTGTAAGTTGGTGTATCTGTAAGTTGGTGTAGCCTATCTGTAAGTTGGTGTATCTGTAAGTTGGTGTATCTGTAAGTTGGTGTAGCCTATCTGTAAGTTGGTGTAGCCTATCTGTAAGTTGGTGTATCTGTAAGTTGGTGTAGCCTATCTGTAAGTTGGTGTATCTGTAAGTTGGTGTATCTGTAAGTTGGTGTATCTGTAAGTTGGTGTAGCCTATCTGTAAGTTGGTGTATCTGTAAGTTGGTGTATCTGTAAGTTGGTGTATCTGTAAGTTGGTGTAGCCTATCTGTAAGTTGGTGTATCTGTAAGTTGGTGTATCTGTAAGTTGGTGTAGCCTATCTATAAGTTGGTGTAGCCTATCTGTAAGTTGGTGTATCTGTAAGTTGGTGTATCTGTAAGTTGGTGTAGCCTATCTGTAAGTTGGTGTATATGTAAGTTGGTGTATCTGTAAGTTGGTGTATCTGTAAGTTGGTGTAGCCTATCTGTAAGTTGGTGTAGCCTATCTGTAAGTTGGTGTATCTGTAAGTTGGTGTATCTGTAAGTTGGTGTATCTGTAAGTTGGTGTAGCCTATCTGTAAGTTGGTGTATCTGTAAGTTGGTGTATCTGTAAGTTGGTGTATCTGTAAGTTGGTGTATCTGTAAGTTGGTGTAGCCTATCTGTAAGTTGGTGTATCTGTAAGTTGGTGTAGCCTATCTGTAAGTTGGTGTATCTGTAAGTTGGTGTAGCCTATCTGTAAGTTGGTGTATCTGTAAGTTGGTTTAGCCTATCTGTAAGTTGGTGTATCTGTAAGTTGGTGTAGCCTATCTGTAAGTTGGTGTATCTGTAAGTTGGTGTAGCCTATCTGTAAGTTGGTGTATCTGTAAGTTGGTGTAGCCTATCTGTAAGTTGGTGTATCTGTAAGTTGGTGTAGCCTATCTGTAAGTTGGTGTATCTGTAAGTTGGTGTATCTGTAAGTTGGTGTAGCCTATCTGTAAGTTGGTGTAGCCTATCTGTAAGTTTGTGTATCTGTAAGTTGGTGTAGCCTATCTGTAAGTTGGTGTATCTGTAAGTTGGTGTATCTGTAAGTTGGTGTAGCCTATCTGTAAGTTGGTGTATCTGTAAGTTGGTGTAGCCTATCTGTAAGTTGATGTATATGTAAGTTGGTGTAGCCTATCTGTAAGTTGATGTATCTGTGACAACAGACACAAACACGAGTCCAACCAGTAGAATTGAAAGAATCCCCAGCAGACATAACCAGCTCTAACGAAGTCAGTGACATCTTCTTGAAATAACGCAAGAAACTCTGCTCCACTTTCATGCTAAGATGTCAAAACATGCAACACTGACGCCTCTTCCCCAAACACACACAAACATAAGAAGGAGGAAGGAACTGGGTCTTGACTAAACATGTCATGCATGGACAACACAGTCTGCACCCACCTGTACTGGATAGTCATCCTGCTGGGTCTTGAGGACCAGCCCAAGCCACACAGTAGACTCGAATAGAAAAACACAAACCTTTCTTAATTGTGAACAGTTTAGGACAAGTCCTAGATCCAAGTGTGGCTCATCAATTTTAGTCCGTCAATTCCTTACAAGATTTAGAAGCACCTGGATGTTTCATCTATGGATTCCGTAGAAACTACACTAGAACTGATCAAGTCGTTCAAGAATACACTAGAACTGATCAAGTCAGTGTCTCAAGAACTGCTATATTCTGTTACTACACACGTGAACAATCATTTCATCGAATACATGACAAGTCAACGATAATACCAACGTCTTCAACAGAAACAAAACTATTCATGATAAAACTATTCATATACAGTCTCATAGTACGAGATCGAATTTATAAGGGTCAGTGGCCATTCTACAGAAATATCAACTAAACATTATTATTTTATTTTTTTTTGGTAAATATAATCCCCATTATCTCCGGGTCTTATTCTAAACATAATTGTTATTATCTCCGGGTCTTATTCTAAACATAATTGTTATTATCTCCGGGTCTTATTCTAAACATAATTGTTATTATCTCCGGGTCTTATTCTAAACATAATTGTTATTATCTCCGGGTCTTATTCTAAACATAATTGTTATGATCTCCGGGTCTTATTCTAAACATAATAACCATGAGCTCTACCAACAGCTCAAATAAGCCACTATGAACGCAAGGCGCCCTATTTGATACACCTATCAGCCCTACAGCTACTGCATACAAACTAGGAAACAAGGTGACAGCACTGAATCTTTAAACATCAGACCGAGTCGAGGTGGACGAACAGCAGTCCTCTTGGCCTGAGGTCTCGAGTTCGATAACTTTTTTATCTCGGCACACTAAGGAGTCCCCAAGGTCCAGTGGATACTTAAAGACAGCTGAACGTTGTTATTTTAGAACACACAGAACTGCGACTACAAACCTATAACTACTACCTGATTTCTGAAGGGACAATCACTTGACAAACGTATAGGGTGGCTTATAGTGACAGAGGAAGTGATTCAATATGGTAACCAGTATATATATATATATCGATGTACACAGGCTATAATGATGCTAAGCAATAAGGGACCACTGTGCCATTGAGCCTATGAGTAGCGCCTGAAAGTCTGTTGTTTGAATCAACAAATTGGTTGTACAAAATACAAAATGCAGCAAATATGTAATTTGAACAGGTAAAAAAAAAAAACTTTTTTTTTTAAAAGCAAGCATTTTTATCTCTTCTATGATAAAAAAAACATGTTTCTCTGATAGACTAATGACGTAATAGACAGCAGGTAGAACAGCAACATTGAGTGTATCGGGATGTCAGAAGCAGGGAATGCAACTCTTTAAGGAGGGCAGGAGTAAATTACATTCTCAATAGTTCAGTTAAAGCTACCAGTAAAGAAAATTACTTCTCTTTAAAAAGCCTATAAAGCATTTAAAATTCCAAATGAAAAACAAAAATTAGTCCCCACCCAAAAAATCCCAAAAGCCCAAGAGTCTCAAAGTAGTGAGTAGAACTACACCGAGCATTTGTACCAATCAAAACAAATAGAGCCCTTTCGTTTTGTTTCAAACTAAAATCTTTGAATTTCCTACTGGCCTGCTGTCACGTTAAAGCAAAATCAGAACGAGACAGAGCTGTCATAGTTATTTGAAGAAGAAAAGATGTGTCTAAACAGTAAGCTAATACAGTATATAGAGTAAAAACTGTATTTCAATGTCCATTAGTACAATGTGTCTAGACAGTAAGCTAATACAGTATATAGAGTAAAAACTGTATTTCAATGTCCATTAGTACAATGTGTCTAGACAGTAAGCTAATACAGTATATAGAGTAAAAACTGTATTTCAATGTCCATTAGTACAATGTGTCTAGACAGTAAGCTAATACAGTATATAGAGTAAAAACTGTATTTCAATGTCCATTAGTACAATGTGTCTAGACAGTAGGCTAATACAGTATATAGAGTAAAAACTGTATTTCAATGTCCATTAGTACAATGTGTCTAGACAGTAGGCTAATACAGTATATAGAGTAAAAACTGTATTTCAATGTCTATTAGTACAATGTGTCTAGACAGTAAGCTAATACAGTCTCTAGAGTAAAAACTGTATTTCAATGTCCATTAGTACAATGTGTCTAGACAGTAAGCTAATACAGTATATAGAGTAAAAACTGTATTTCAATGTCCATTAGTACAATGTGTCTAGACAGTAGGCTAATACAGTATATAGAGTAAAAACTGTATTTCAATGTCTATTAGTACAATGTGTCTAGACAGTAGGCTAATACAGTATATAGAGTAAAAACTGTATTTCAATGTCCATTAGTACAATGTGTCTAGACAGTAAGCTAATACAGTCTCTAGAGTAAAAACTGTATTTCAATGTCCATTAGTACAATGTGTCTAGACAGTAGGCTAATACAGTATATAGAGTAAAAACTGTATTTCAATGTCCATTAGTACAATGTGTCTAGACAGTAAGCTAATACAGTCTCTAGAGTAAAAACTGTATTTCAATGTCCATTAGTACAATGTGTCTAGACAGTAAGCTAATACAGTATATAGAGTAAAAACTGTATTTCAATGTCCATTAGTACAGACTCAAATGAAAAATTAAACGAATGCAATATTTATTATTAAAAATTTAGAAATCATGTGAAAGCCTTTTTAAAGCTCTTGGGTTGAAAGCGGTGTGTGTGTGTCATGGAGCAGAAGATCAAATAAATACACAGAAAAACTGCAGATGAGAAAACAAAGACGCACCAAAACACACAAAAAAACCCATACAGAGTTGAATCATGACTTCAAGATGGCATCCCCTTTAGGGAGCAGATGAAAGAAAGAGTGCTCCTCCTAGACACCACAAAGGAAACACCAAAGTAAATATACTAAAACATTTCTATAAACTAGACCAACACTTGCAAGAAACACAGGATTGAATTATAGAGTCCCACCTACACACAGACACAAAAATTCCTTACCGGCTTATGTTGAAAATACTTCATAAAATAAAATAAAACAAACAAATTCTTGAATCCAGAAGTTCAAAGTTCACAGATTCAAATCAAAAGAAGAAACGGCGAAATGGAAGAAACGAAACAACAAACCACGAAACCCTAAGCTGTGTAGAGCAACTCTCCTCTAGCCTACCCTAGCTGTGTAGAGCAACTCTCCTCTAGCCTACCCTAGTCACCTTCAGAAAGACATCAACCATAAGGCCCCAAGTACACGGAGGTAACCATGGCAGTAGAGGAGAGGAAAAACGGGTAAGGAAGGGTAGAATTAGAACAAAGTCACATGACCAACGTGTGCTGCTAAAGGTCAACGGAGGTGTGTGTGTGTGCATGAGTACCCATGTTCACTCTCCAATATATCGGGGGAAGGTATAGGATGTGAGGGTATTAGCTCACCTGAACAAGTGCACCGGTAAGCTGAGGTGCAGTGATGTGTAGGAACAGTTTTTAGAAGGAGGGAATGAACAGCCGCTAGAACAAACATACGGATGCCCTTTAGGGGCGCAGACCGTTGCCATGGAAACATCAAAAGCGATCATTGTGTGTATGTATTACTATGTATACATATATATGTTAGATATCGCTGCACAAATCTGGCCCACAAAGTAGGCAGGTATCAAGACTCCACCTTCAGACTAGAACATGGTCCTGCACGGCTTATCGTTGTGATAGGAAACTTAATTCAGTGAAGCCATCAAATCAATTCCTCGCACACACTCACACACACCTAAAAAGAAAATCAAAGAACTGCCAAAAAAGAAAAAAGGAGTGGTTGATAACATAGGAAATGTTTATACGCTTCGTTTACTGATATGACGTCAGCAAGGGGATGACGTAGCTCCACCCATTTAACTAAAACATAAAGATGAAGATATTTTGAGGCTTAAAACTTCGTCTCCATGGATACCTCAGTTACATTTTCACAGCTACACCAAAAGTTTGGATACAATTCTAGCATCCGTCTGTCTGGGGTATCTAACGTTACCGTGGTCACTTTGTAGAATTCTAGCATCCGTCTGTCTGGGGTATCTAACGTTACCGTGGTCACTTTGTAGATATATAGCATCCGTCTGTCTGGGGTATCTAACGTTACCGTGGTTACTTTGTAGAATTCTAGCATCCGCCTGTCTGGGTGTCACGACCATCAATTAGTGGAATGTCAGATGTCAAGATCTATGAAGATACTATGATAGTTGTCACGTTGAAGATTATCTTGATCTATATCACACTAACAATGATCGTGATTGCCGAGGATCTTGAAATCTTCTTTTAATAAGATGATCGTATAGAAGTAGCTAGATCTAGTCGATAATACGATCATTCAAAATGTTGCCAGTTGATCATCTAGAAGTTGTCAATCGCTAAGTCGATCTAAGTATGTTACTATATTCAATGAAGAAACTTCTCTTCGTCTAAAACAATTACTTTAATTCAGAACTTGAAAAAGCTATTCACAAATAATTACAATGGTTAAATGTACTTGAATAGAATGATAGATCTACACAATAATATAATTGAGTTCTAATAAAAAACTCTAGTACATGTTGTCATTAACCCGTTCCATACAAGACTGACTTAAAAACCAGAACCTTTTTCCCGGGTCCAGCGATGTCACGTGCCTAACGCAGCTCATTGCAATGCCAACCAATAAATGCAGCCCAATTTACAATAATTAACATATCTCCGCGTGAGAAATTACCCGAGGTCGTTGACGAGCTAAATATAGATACTGTGTACGTGACACTGAGGTATCTAACGTTACCGTGGTCCCTTTGTAGAATTCTAGCATCCGTCTGTCTGGGGTATCTAACGTTACCGTGGTCCCTTTGTAGAATTCTAGCATCCGTCTGTCTGGGGTATCTAACGTTACCATGGTCACTTTGTAGAATTCTAGCATCCGTCTGTCTGGGGTATCTAACGTTACCGTGGTCACTTTGTAGAATTCTAGCATCCGTCTGTCTGGGGTATCTATTTTTACCGTGGTCACTTTGTAGAATTCTAGCATCCGTCTGTCTGGGGTATCTAACGTTACCGTGGTCACTTTGTAGAATTCTAGCATCCGTCTGTCTGGGGCATCTAACGTTACCGTGGTCAATTTGTAGAATTCTAGCATCCGCCTGTCTGGGGAATCTAACGTTACCGTGGTCACTTTGTAGAATTCTAGCATCCGTCTGTCTGGGGTATCTAACGTTACCGTGGTCCCTTTGTAGAATTCTAGCATCCGTCTGTCTGAGGTATCTAACGTTACCGTGGTCCCTTTGTAGAATTCTAGCATCCGTCTGTCTGGGGCATCTAACGTTACCGTGGTCACTTTGTAGAATTCTAGCATCCGCCTGTCTGGGGCATCTAAGGTCACCGTGGTCACTTTGTAGAATTCTAGCATCCGTCTGTCTGGGGTATCTAACGTTCCGTGGTCACTTTGTAGAATTCTAGCATCCATCTGTCTGGGGTATCTAACGTTACCGTGGTCCCTTTCTAGAATTCTAGCATCCGTCTGTCTGGGGTATCTAACGTTACCGTGGTCCCTTTCTAGAAATCTAGCATCCGTCTGTCTGGGGCATCTAACGTTACCGTGGTCACTTTGTAGAATTCTAGCATCCGTCTGTCTGGGGTATCTATTTTTACCGTGGTCACTTTGTAGAATTCTAGCATCCGTCTGTCTGGGGTATCTAACGTTACCGTGGTCACTTTGTAGAATTCTAGCATCCGTCTGTCTGGGGTATCTAACGTTACCGTGGTCACTTTGTAGAATTCTAGCATCCGTCTGTCTGGGGCATCTAACGTTACCGTGGTCCCTTTGTAGAATTCTAGCATCCGTCTGTCTGAGGTATCTAACGTTACCGTGGTCACTTTGTAGAATTCTAGCATCCGTCTGTCTGGGGCATCTAACGTTACCGTGGTCACTTTGTAGAATTCTAGCATCCGCCTGTCTGGGGCATCTAACGTCACCGTGGTCACTTTGTAGAATTCTAGCATCCGTCTGTCTGGGGTATCTAACGTTCCGTGGTCACTTTGTAGAATTCTAGCATCCATCTGTCTGGGGTATCTAACGTTACCGTGGTCCCTTTCTAGAATTCTAGCATCCGTCTGTCTGGGGTATCTAACGTTCCGTGGTCACTTTGTAGAATTCTAGCATCCGTCTGTCTGGGGCATCTAACGTTACCGTGGTCACTTTGTAGAATTCTAGCATCCGCCTGTCTGGGGTATCTAACGTTACAGTGGTCACTTTGTAGAATTCTAGCATCCGTCTGTCTGGGGTATCTAACGTTACCGTGGTTACTTTGTAGAATTCTAGCATCCGCCTGTCTGGGGTATCTAACGTTACCGTGGTTACTTTGTAGAATTCTAGCATCCGTCTGTCTGGGGCATCTAACGTTACCGTGGTCACTTTGTAGAATTCTAGCATCCGCCTGTCTGGGGTATCTAACGTTACCGTGGTCACTTTGTAGAATTGTAGCATCCGCCTGTCTGGGGTATCTAACGTTACCGTGGTCCCTTTGTAGAATTGTAGCATCCGCCTGTCTGGGGTATCTAACGTTACCGTGGTCACTTTGTAGAATTGTAGCATCCGCCTGTCTGGGGTATCTAACGTTACCGTGGTCACTTTGTAGAATTATAGCATCCGCCTGTCTGGGGTATCTAACGTTACCGTGGTCACTTTGTAGAATTCTAGCATCCGCCTGTCTGGGGTATCTAACGTTACCGTGGTTACTTTGTAGAATTCTAGCATCCGTCTGCCTGGGGCATCTAACGTTACCGTGGTCCCTTTGTAGAATTCTAGCATCCGTCTGTCTGGGGTATCTAACGTTACCGTGGTCACTTTGTAGAATTCTAGCATCCGCCTGTCTGGGGTATCTAACGTTACCGTGGTCACTTAGTAGAAGTCAGTGGGGTTGTATTAGCCACTGGTCGTTCTTCTAACAACTCAAAACTAGCCATCAGAAGAGAGTGGAGACATCAAATTCAAAATGTAACTCTACGCTCATTTATTGGTCAGAAAAAGACAAATAAACCAATTAAAATGTCTGTCCGATCATAGATTTAGTAGCGTCTAGAGCAGTGATTCCCAGGGGTCTACGAAGACTTCCAAGGGGTCTACGAAAGGGAAAACATAATTTGGGGGTCTATGAGATGTCCACGGGGGTCTACGATAATAGATTTCTTTTAAACAGATCGTGACTTTAATTTAACATCAAATGAATGTAATTCTTTTATACACTAACATATGATTTGTTGATTTTTACCCGAGTTAATCCTTTAAACATTTATCCTGCTATTCAAACGAAAAATAGTTATATGTAATTTCAATACCGTACTTATTTAAAAAGCTTATTTTTGTCTACATGTAACTAATGCTTAACAAAAAGAATGTAGACTGTACAGCGTTGATTATTTAAAATTGGTATTCATTCTTTCCATGTCATACTAGCAGTTGCCTAATTGCCTTTTTATAACGCTATGAAACCAATGGCGCTGGAAGATCATTTGAGACAAATCAACCCTAACAAAATAGATGACATCTCTCTTCGACATTATTTAGAGAAGATGATGGTTTGCAAGAGTCTTACAATATCTCTTTACTTATATCAAACTACGGAAAACACTAAAGCTAAAACATTGATTTTACCAGCCGTTGTAGTTTTAAAAACTTTTTACAGAAACCTACATCTGACATTATTGAACGAATTTCTTTAAGCAACAATACAGTTCAAGGGCACATCTGTGGCATGAGTTATAAAATTAAAAGCTTCTTATGTAATTCTTTGCAAACGACATATATACAGTTTGGGCTCATCGGCGTCGCAGACTCTGGAAGGGTGTAGAGAGCTGTGTGCTGCAAACTGCCTAAGGGTGGCCGGCTCCTTATTTTTAACAGGGTTGACCCACGAAGCCTTTCCAATGTTCGGGTATAGCTGCAAGGCAGCACACTTTGAATTCAGTTTTCCTTCTGCTAGGTAGGCTGCAAGCCATGTCTAATGAGCCCTTACTGCCCAAAGCTGACTGGTTTAGGTGCTCACAAGGTACTCACCTTCACCCCTTCTCTTGTAAGTGAAAACAGTTCTGCGTAACAATATTAGACCCACACGTGAAAGATCAAGAAATACACGAGAAACTTCTCTTAGCGAAAACTTTTACAATGATACATTAGGCAAATTAATTAATTGATTAATATTTAATTTGTTTGAAGGACTACTTAATAGAACAACAAAATCCTATATGAAACATTTATCCGTAGTAACGGAGAATAGATGTTCAAAAAACAATCAATTCTCTGTGTGTTTGGGGATTCCAATACAAATATAAATTGTTATTTTAATTAGTTTAAATTTGAATTTTATCAATAGAAAATAGATCTCTATAACTTCATGTGTAGTTTTAAATTTTTTTTTTACTCTTTAACTCACTACAGTTAGAAATTTGTTTTAAAAAGTTTTTGATGAATTTGCAAATATCCAATACCGAAAACCCAGAAAACATGGCAAGGGGTCTACCAGACAAAAAAGTTTGGGAACCACTGGTCTAGAGACAAAGTGTTGATCAGCTGGTTGTAAAATGCAATTACAAATAGCAACAAAAGTAGAGTGGACTCTCTTAACACATGGGATTTGAGTGGACTATCTAACACATGGGATTTGAGTGGACTATCTAACACATAGGATTTTAGTGGACTATCTAATACATGGGATGTGAGTGGACTATCTAATACATGGGATTTGAGTGGACTATCTAATACATTGGATGTGAGTGGACTCTCTAACACATGGGATTTGAGTGGACTATCTAATACATGGGATTTGAGTGGACTATCTAATACATTGGATGTGAGTGGACTCTCTAACACATGGGATTTGAGTGGACTATCTAATACATGGAATGTGAGTGACTCTCTAACACATGGGATTTGAGTGGACTATCTAATACATTGGATGTGAGTGGACTATCTAACACATGGGATTTGAGTGGACTATCTAATACATGGGATTTGAGTGGACTATCTAATACATTGGATGTGAGTGGACTATCTAACACATGGGATTTGAGTGGACTATCTAATACATGGGATTTGAGTGGACTATCTAATACATGGAATGTGAGTGACTCTCTAACACATGGCATGTGAGTGGACTCTCTAATACATTGGATGTGAGTGGGACTCCCTCTAACACAAGGGGTGTGAGTGAACTCTCTAACACATTAGATGTGAGTAATGATATATTGCAGTCTTGTGGTGATCTAATGATATACTGTAATGAATTAGTAGCCTATTGCAATGATATTTTGTAGTGATCTAATGGTTTATTGTAATGATATATTGTACTGATCTGGTCATCTATTGCAATAATATATTGTAGTGATCTAGAGGTTTTATGTAGCAATATATTGTAGTGATCTGGTAGTCAATTGTAATGATATATTGTACTGATCTGGTGGTCTATTGCAATAATATATTGTAGTGATCTAGTGTTCTTATGTAGCGATACATTGTAGTGATCTAGTAGTCAATGGTAATAATATATTGTAGTGATCTGGTAGTCTATTGCAATAATATATTGTAATGATCTAGTGGTCTACTGTAATGTTATATTGTAATGATGAAATGGTCTTGACATTTCAAAGTTCATTGTAATGATATATTGCATCATTGCAATAGACTAATAATTCATTACAGTATATCATTAGATCACCACAAGACTGCAATATATCATTACAATGAACAATGAAATGGTCTTTTGTAATGCCATATTGTAGTGTCGTAGTGGTCTAATATACAGTGTACTCACCATGTGATGCTTGGCGTTGCTTTGCCAATAACTTTACAGGCCAGCTGTGTCCTTGACCCTTCATAGCCTGTGACACTAGACAGCTCTTCAAGGAATGAAGGTGCATGCTCTGGCAGTTCTACATATATAAAAAAAAAAAAAACACATAATAATTTCTTTCAAAGACAAGAACTTGTATGTAAACAGACGAGTCTTGCTTGAGTTAACTAGCTTCTCCCGATGCAGGTTGTTCTAAATGTACTCACCCATCACAAGTGTCCTCCTGACCACCCCAACATCTCCCTCTTGCCTCAGGACAGCGCTGTCCCTGGACAGTTTACCAATAGGGAGAACATCGAGCTCATCCTCCTACAAACATCAAACAAGGTATCAAAACTTTAAGGTACATCTTGTGTTAAGTAAGAGAGACAACTCAACATAAAACAACAAGTCATTCAAACTTCAAGGTACATCTTGTGTTAAGTAAGAGAGACAACTCAACATAAAGATATAAGGAACAAATCACCAAAAACTCACCTTATGTTTAGTGCGAGTACGGTAATCTTTGTGGTGAGCAGTGGAAAGTGGCTGTCCAGTAAGCTTCTTCTTGGCTGAGCCCTAGAAATGAAAAAAACAAACAAAAAAAAAACAACAATCAAACATGAAAACATTAAAACAATGACTTAAATTAAAAACCTTTTTTCTAGCCTGAAGTCAGTAAGTTCTATTTAAACTTGGATACATACTGATAACTATTACTAAAGCCTTAGCATTTAGTGCCTACACAATACAACAACACAAGCCAATGACATAAGAAAGAACTGCAATAAAACAAAATAAGAACAAGAGGGAAATAAACATATTTTTTAAATAAAATCAAAAAGTGCAAAAAAAAAATTAAAAAATGTCTGTGTTAATAAAAAGTGCTGTGAGTGTAGAACTTCACACTTCTAGTGTAGGTGTGGAACAAAACAAAAGTTCTAGTGTAGGTGTGGAACAAAACAAAAGTTCTAGTGTAGGTGTGGAACAAAACAAAAGTTCTAGTGTAGGTGTGGAACAAAACAAAAGTTCTAGTGTAGGTGTGGAACAAAACAAAAGTTCTAGTGTAGGTGTGGAACAAAACAAAAGTTCTAGTGTAGGTGTGGAACAAAACAAAAATTCTATTGTAGGTGTGGAACAAAACAAAAGTTCTAGTGTAGGTGTGGAACAAAACAAAAGTTCTAGTGTAAGTGTGGAACAAAACAAAAGTTCTAGTGTAGGTGTGGAACAAAACAAAAGTTCTAGTGTAGGTGTGGAACAAAACAAAAGTTCTAGTGTAGGTGTGGAACAAAACAAAAGTTCTAGTGTAGGTGTGGAACAAAACAAAAGTTCTAGTGTAGGTGTGGAACAAAACAAAAGTTCTAGTGTAGGTGTGGAACAAAACAAAAGTTCTAGTGTAGGTGTGGAACAAAACAAAAGTTCTAGTGTAGGTGTGGAACAAAACAAAAGTTCTAGTGTAGGTGTGGAACAAAACAAAAGTGCTAGTGTAGGTGTGGAACAAAACAAAAGTTCTAGTGTAGGTGTGGAACAAAACAAAAGTTCTAGTGTAGGTGTGGAACAAAACAAAAGTTCTAGTGTAGGTGTGGAACAAAACAAAAGTTCTAGTGTAGGTGTGGAACAAAACAAAAGTTCTAGTGTAGGTGTGGAACAAAACAAAAATTCTATTGTAGGTGTGGAACAAAACAAAAGTTCTAGTGTAGGTGTATGTAAAAACAAAACAAAAGTTTTAGTGTAGGTGTATGTGTGGAACAAAACAAAAGTTCTAGTGTAGGTGTATGTAAAAACAAAACAAAAGTTCTAGTGTAGGTGTATGTGTGGAACAAAACAAAAGTTTTAGTGTAGGTGTATGTGTGGAACAAAACAAAAGTTCTAGTGTAGGTGTATGTGTGGAACAAAACAAAAATTCTAGTGTAGGTGTATGTGTGGAACAAAACAAAAGTTCTAGTGTAGGTGTATGTGTGGAACAAAACAAAAATTCTAGTGTAGGTGTATGTGTGGAACAAAACAAAAGTTCTAGTGTAGGTGTATGTGTGGAACAAAACAAAAGTTCTAGTGTAGGTGTATGTGTGGAACAAAACAAAAGTTCTAGTGTAGGTGTATGTGTGGAACAAAACAAAAGTTCTAGTGTAGGTGTATGTAAAAACAAAACAAAAGTTCTAGTGTAGGTGTGGAACAAAACAAAAGTTCTAGTGTAGGTGTGGAACAAAACAAAAGTTCTAGTGTAGGTGTGGAGCAAAACAAAAGTTCTAGTGTAGGTGTGGAACAAAACAAAAGTGCTAGTGTAGGTGTGGAACAAAACAAAAATTCTATTGTAGGTGTGGAACAAAACAAAAGTTCTAGTGTAGGTGTATGTAAAAACAAAACAAAAGTTTTAGTGTAGGTGTATGTGTGGAACAAAACAAAAGTTTTAGTGTAGGTGTATGTGTGGAACAAAACAAAAGTTCTAGTGTAGGTGTATGTGTGGAACAAAACAAAAGTTCTAGTGTAGGTGTATGTGTGGAACAAAACAAAAGTTCTAGTGTAGGTGTATGTAAAAACAAAACAAAAGTTCTAGTGTAGGTGTATGTGTGGAACAAAATGTTCCCAGAAACTAAAATAAAAAACTGAAAAGTAAAAAAAAAAATTTAAAATCATAATTTGTTTTTATTGATCTCTCATAGTGCAATCATTCTTTTTTTGTTAATTATAAAAACACAATAAATCCTTATAAGAATAAAATGAAAAGTGAGGTTGTGCTGTGAGCACATTGAAGAATGTCCAGCGCTCAATACTGTGACAGTTTAGTACAACAGGCAATATTTTAGAGTCTGGCGAAGTATACAGTTGACTACCATGCCTAGTGCTATTGGAGGACATAATGAACATTTTACTTTCATTTACACCATAATATTTATTTCAGGTTGTGATCTATAACTTACGATATTTTGTAGGTTAAGATATTTTTGTCGTTTTTGGTTTGAACGCAGTATGCCATTTGGCTAATTTTGAATAAAATATAAATAATTGACTACAATTATAGACCAGATAATAATAATCATATTAAGCATAGCCTTATTTGCTCAATCAATGGAATCAAATTAGCAACAAGGTAGCTCAGCACTAAGATTGAACTCAACAATTGGACTGAGAAGCTTGTGTGGCTTGGATACCTTGGAACAACTGGATGTTCTTTTACCCTAAAGTCATTTAAAGTTTTCTCAAATTAGTGACCAAAGTTCAGATGGACTGTTGTGATCTATGGATAGGCCACATTCAGCCGAAAGAACAACTATGGCTCCTTTACTACAGCTCTGCTTGTTTGAGGCTATAGATCTCTATAGGTGCTGAACTATCCTGTCCCTTTGATAGGTTACATAATAAGAAATTTTAAAGACCTCTTATTAAAGTCTAAAATAAGATAACTATAGTATGTCCATAATCTCTCAATGGTTATTCCCCCTTCAAAACTCATGTGCTGAATTTTATACAGTTAAGTCTTTAAAAACAAGGTCCATTCACAGTTCAGATGGTAAAAATAGTAAAAATGTATTAATTTAATAAAATATGTTGTAAATATTACATATTCAAAATTTCTTTGCCCTATCACAAATCAAAATATGCTTTTTATATATTATGAATTGTATGACTACATCTTGCTAAATTAAACTAGATGGTAGTGTACAAAATGTGTTTAAAGATGCAAGATTTTAATTTCAAACAAAAAAAAAAAGGTCTTAAGAAACATAGAACTGTGCTTGCACTAGGAATGGATAGCCAACTGTCAAGTTAGATGATGCTGGGCCATTAAGAGGATAGTTATAATGATGTTAAAAAATAAAAGCCAATGATATCAGATGGTACTTACATCAATCAAAGCTGTAGCAGAAAGATGGCCAGGCTGTGGGGCGGGCATGAGATGGAATGAATTGGACCACCACCATAAATGACATGTAATTTTAAGCATTTTCAATTTTAAAATTATCATCCTTCTAGTATATTTATAAACAATATAACTTTTTATTTACTATTTGATTTTATTAAAGATACTATTTTTCTCTATCAAAATAAAAATCTTAAAGGGAATTCAGCTATACAGCCAGCGAAGAGTCAAACCAATTGAACACAGTTTGAATAATGTTTTTGCTTTGGAAACGAGTTGTTTGAATGATATGCAGACAACAAGATATAAACAAGCATGTATATAAATTGGAATTAAAGGACTATATGAACTATGAGATGAAAAAGCAGTTTTGACATCAGGAAACAGTTAACAAAGAAAGCAACACTAAGATTAGAGCCAAGGTTATGCCACAAATGACTAGAAACAAAAATGGAAAGAGCTCACAGGTAAAATGAAATGTAGAAGACAATGATGTATGAATGAGAACTAGCATTTGTCAAAGGATTCATTGCAACTAAGAACTATGCTGCTAACTATAGATCTGCTAGTTAATTCCAAAGTGATGGCCTTAAGCTACTACAAGTAAGAATGACAGAAGTAATGCAAGAAACTGTTGATAGATTCTAATGAAAGAATTGAGCTGTTAGGACAATATGAAACACAATATTATGTTGACTCAGCAATTTAGTTAACAAGGTCAAATGCATGTATGACTCATGATTAAGTTTAGATTAAAGCAGAAGAATGTATATTATGCTAACAGAAATGTAATAGTCTATATAGTATGTAGATCTAATGAAAGCAATAGCATTGCCATACAACTAAAGACAGGTTACTTACATTAAGCCAGGGATGGTTTAGAGCTTCATCAATGGTCATCCTTTGCCTGAACAAAAAATAAGAGAATAATGATGTCTCAGACATGCCAGGATTAAACAATGACATGAAAGAAGAAAGGGTGTGAAAAGGATTAAAAATGAGAAAGCAAGAAAAGAAATATCAAATAAGGAGAGAATTGAAAAAGCAAAAACTAAGTTCTGTGAAGACATTCTCTTACTTTTTGTCTTTGATCAGCAGTCGTTTAATGAAGTCTTTGGCATCATCTGACACATGCTCCCAGACTTCATCATCAAAATCATAGTCTGCCTGGTTGACAAACTGCAGTGTCTGATGGTTATCATCTCCAGCGAATGGGGAGTAGCCACTTAGCCTGTGCAGACAAAGATTTAGACAAGTTCTACTAGGAAAACAAGTAAAAAAAAAAGTGAAATTCAGAAACCAGAAGTCATGAGGCAAATGATGTTTAGTTTCCCATGGGCAAGGGCTAATGAGGGTTTTATGTGTCACAATCACCATGTCACTTCATTTTATTTCCGAGTTCTTCTATGGTGAGCAGCTTAAGATACAGATCCCTTTAGAACTAATGATTGTGAAGGATACTTTTAAATTCAAAGATGTTAACAAGTTTTTTGAACTGTTTATGCAATAGTTGTTCTGCATATTTCTCATGTGTGTCCTGGACAATGATCTAAAACCAAGATTAACTGTATAATAAACAGAGAATTAGGATGATGTAGATTAAAATAAATCTAACAAGAAACTATCTCATGTTCTTTAAGGGTTGAGGGACAAGTTTTCTTATTATTGCATTACATCCTGACAACTGTTATTCACATTACATCCTGAGAACTGTTATTCACATTACACCCTGACAACTGGAATTGACAAACAACACTCAACTATGGTGCAATACATACAAATAATATACCACAAGTGAAACAAAAAATGATTCTTAACTCACAGCACATAGGAGACAACTCCAAGTGACCACATATCTGTAGAGAATGACACAGGTTCATAGTTGATGATCTCAGGGGCACAGAACTCTGCAGTTCCAAACAAAACTTTGACAGACTTGCCTTCTTCTAGCCTCTGTGCAAGGCCAAAGTCTATAATCTTGACATCATTGCTGTCTCTGGTCACACACATCACATTCTCAGGCTGTTAAAATAGAAACATCAAACACAGTCATTAAGAACAGCAGATTGTGTGTAATTAAAATTAAAAATAGAATAAGACCTTTTTGTACAACCTGTAATGAAAATGTTTCTTGGTTTGAAAGGCATGAAAAGGAATTCAGAAAAAAAAATACTGTCCAATAAAAAAATTCAAGAGAAAGTTGAAATCTCAAAATTTTAAAATTGAAATCTTAAAGATATGTTGGACTAGCATTTCTTGCTTTATAGAAACATGATACCAGAGGAAGGAAAATTATAATCAGAGTCATTTCTGTACACTCTAATTTGCTTCCCTGTTGCAGGCCAGAAGCCACCAGTGGAATAAAAAACAAACTCACTACAAACAATATCTATAATCTAGGCTTATTAACCCCCTTTTAAAAGGTATCAACCAAAACAAAAAAAGAGAAAGCAATTTTGTCTATATATTAGCCACTCCAAAGCAGATATTACTTTACCCACATGTTTAAGCATCAAGTAAATGTAAAAGAAAATAAGAGTGATGCTATTACCTTTAGATCCAGGTGCAGGATGTTGCTGTGATGCATGTGTTGTACACCCTCACAGATCTGTTTCATGTAGGTGATACAGTCCTCCTCTGTCAGAGTGTACTCTTTCTCCACCAGTCTATCAAACAGCTCCCCACCACTCAGTCTGCAGGGAGAACAACACAGACAGTGATAACATGGTGAACTAATGAATAATACACAATTAGACAGTGATAACATGGTGAACTAATGAATAATACACAGATAGACAGTGATAACATGGTGAACTAATGAATAATACACAATTAGACAGTGATAACATGGTGAACTAATGAATAACACACAATTAGACAGTGATAACATGGTGAACTAATGAATAACACACAATTAGACAGTGATAACCTGGTGAACTAATGAATAATACACAATTAGACAGTGATAACCTGGTGAACTAATGAATAACACACAATTAGACAGTGATAACATGGTGAACTAATGAATAATACACAATTAGACAGTGATAACATGGTGAACTAATGAATAACACACAATTAGACAGTGATAACCTGGTGAACTAATGAATAACACACAATTAGACAGTGATAACATGGTGAACTAATGAATAATACACAATTAGACAATTATAACCTGGTGAATTAATGAATAACACACAATTAGACAGTGATAACCAGGTGAACTAATGAGTAATACACAATTAGACAGTGATAACCTGGTGAATTAATGAATAACACACAATTAGACAGTGATAACCAGGTGAACTAATGAATAATACACAATTAGACAGTGATAACCAGGTGAACTAATGAATAACACACAATTAGACAGTGATAACATGGTGAACTAATGAATAACACACAATTAGACAGTGATAACATGGTGAGCTAATGAATAATACACAATTAGACAGTGATAACCTGCTGAACTAATGAATAATACACAATTAGACAATTATAACCTGGTGAACTAATGAATAACACAAAATTAGACAGTGATAACATGGTAAAACTAATGAATGTTTGACTGATTTTTAGTGTAGGTTTACTTTATAGATTAGATGTACAGATACTTACAAATTATTATATAACCTAGACCAGTGTTTCCCAAACTGTGTTCCGCGAAACACTATGTCTGAATAGGTGTTCCACAAACTACTGGAATAATAAACTAGAGTAGGCCACCCCATGAATTAATCTCTCTAAAACTAAGCAAAGTGTTCCGCTAACTACTCAGAATGTGCTAAGTGTTCCACTAAGGGAAAAGTTTGGGAACCACTGACCAAGAGGTACAAAGACTTACAAATTTAAAAATTCAAATAGAAACAGGCATTAAAAGAAGAAATAACTGCCATTTACTGTTTAGATGGTGGATAATAGATCTTAGAGGAGGAAGCTTTCAAATTCATAACAAGTGAACAGGGTTTTGGAATGCTCTTGTTTTCAAAGAATACTATTGTTATAGTAAAATGATTATTCCAAAATTATAGATCCACCAGTATAGATCCATTTGTGGGGAGGGAATATAAAACAAATATTTTGCTTGTTATTTCAGCTTGCATATCTACGTACAATTCCAGAATCATCACCATCTCTCCTCTCTGGTCAAAGGCTTCATGAAGCTGCAGAAGTTTGGAATGGTGAAGGCTGTTCATGATATCAATTTCATGGCGAATGATGTCCTTGTCTTGTGGTCGACAATGAATGAACTTGGCTGCCCAGTTCTTGCCTGTGGCTCTCTCTACGGCTCGGTGAACAACTCCAAAAGCACCTCTGAAATATCAAGTTGTCATTTCAAGTTGGTGTTGATAATTAGTGTGTAAAACAGTCTCACACATAATTATTTACATCTTACTTATCATGAAAGCCCAACATTTGACAAGCATTATTGCTATGTTTTAGAATACATGATGTTCAGGGTAAGACTTTGAAAGAGACAATGTCATATCACTAAAGAATATTATGCTTCACACACCTGCCAAGTTCTTCACAAATGATGTATTTTCCTGAGACATCTCCTTTGATGCAGTTGATGTCAACCACAGATCCTAAGTACTGACTGTCATCTAAAGAAATTAAAACTTGTTAATTTATGAAGCATAGTAAATATAAAAATTACCTTCATGTCTAGAATATAAATTGTAAGTAACAACCAAAACTAAAATTACTTTTCTTTCCCCAAATAAAAAAAAAAGCATTAAAGGTGTGAATAGTTCTAATAGACAAAAGATAACAACTGTTATTTATAACAGATGAACTACAATATAACTTACAAAAATCATTGTAATCAATATTGGGCAAAGCTTCCTTAGTAACCACCAGCTCAGACTCCTCACTGGGCTCGCTCACACCAAATCTGTTCTCTGCCATCACTCGGAACTTGTGCTCCCCATGCTCATCTAGGCAAGCCACAGTGCAGTAAGCATCAGGGGTGGCTAGAGCCCACCTCCAGATTCCAGTGATGGGGTCCTTGCGCTCCACCACATAGCCAGTAATAGGAGATCCACCATCATAGTCAGGCTGACACCAGGTTAACTCAACACTGTGCTTGTCTACTTCTTTAATTTCTGGTTTCTTTGGTGGGTCTGGTGGTTCTACAAATAACATGATCATTTGTGTACATCAGACAAGCAAAAACAGCAAGCTCTATATACACTTAATTATCAATATCTATAATGAAAACCTATTAAAGCACTACAACTGTTTACTAGTCAAGGGCAACTCTGTTAGTGCATGAGCCAAGGACCTGAGTGAAATTGATTTGTCCATTTCAGTTTTATGGATCCCATGCATTCGTTCTTGAAATGAAATTCTACAGCGTTACCATACTAAGACAACTAGAAAGTTTCAAGATCTTACCAACTACAGCAATGGGAATGTCCAAAGTGGCTGTGCCTAGTTGGTTCTCAACTTGCAGAGTGTAGACCCCTTCATCTGACTTGATGCAATCTTCAATGATAAGGGTAGTGTGCAAGTTGGTCTCAGCAATGTCAACACGGCCTTTACGGCTGCCAACTTCCAGGATTTCCCGTCCTCTGGTCCAGGTGGTCAGTGGTGTTGGGGTGCCAGTGATAGGCATTCTCACCTTGATAGTGTCACCTTTACAGAACCTTAAGCCCTTTTTGTCTTGGTAGTCTATCTGAGGTGCAGCTGGAAGAGATATGGAGAAAACAAAAATCAACATCACAGCACTACACCTGCATGTAATTCTCAATAGTGCTCTAAAATTTTATGACTTACAACCAAAGTTATTTATTTCTAAATGTATCAATAAAATATTTAAAAATTAAAATTTATATTTATCTGCTGTAAGAAACTTGAAGTTTATGTTCCTGTTATGTGGTTTTTGTATTTAATTTTGTCTAAGATATACACTATTAAGATTTTTTTAAATTTCAGAAATGTTTGCCATTTAAATCATATTTATTATTTCTTGTATGTATGTTTACTTGTACGTTAAACCTTTGCTATTTCTTACACTAACTTCTTGACACATTTGTTCTACATCATGTGTCTTCCAGCAATGAAAGACAACCCACTCACTCACCAAGAACATGTAGCTTGGCTCTAATGCTCACAGCACCAAAACGGTTTCTAGCCTGGCATTCCACATCGCCGGCATCACTAAATTCAACATTCTTGATGAACAGAGTATAGTTAAGTCCCTCGTGTCTGATCCAACACTTGCGTCCATCATACACTTCACGGTAGTTACGGTACCTAAGAAAAGAAAGAAAGATTTTAATTTTTTTCTTTTTTGGAACATTTAGAGTTTATTAAAAATATGAAAGACTCAATCTGTAGATATCCTAATATAGGAATATGAAAGACTCAATCAGTAGATATCCTAATATAGGTATATGAAAGACTCAATCAGTAGATATCCTAATATAGGTATATGAAAGAATCAATCAGTAGATATCTTAATATAGAGTATTTTATTTATTTTACAAGTATCAGTATTCTAGAATCTTGAACTAGCCATAGCTTTCATTTGTTTTCGTTAAGAGTGTGTGAAAGTTGCAAGCATAAATATTATTATGTAAAATAAATTAAATAAGTTTTATTTTAAGTTTCATTTTTTTTTTATGATTCAAATTATTTATGAAAAAAAAAGTCAAACACCATTAAAATACTTTGTAATTTTTGTATTACTAGATACAAAAAAAAAATTATAACGTACCAGGATACTTCTGGAGCAGGCAAACCAATTATTTGACAAGTAAATTTGGCATCCTGGCCAACTGGCACAGACAGATCACCAAACTCTGCAAGAAACTTGGGTGCTGCTAGAGCTGTAAAAGAAAGACACAAGTGCTGCCTTGTATAAAGTGTGTAGCAGAATCATAAAACTGACGTGTATTACAAGATTACATTAAAATTGTACATATACTTCTGAAGCTCACCTATCTTGTGGCCACACATAAAAGGCTCAGATGAAGGTGAGGGTTCAGATACCCCCACACTGTTCACAGCCCGGACACGGAACTCATAGGTCAGATTGTTCTTCAGCTCTGTAACACGATAGCTGGTTTCTTTGATAGGCTGCTGCGTCACAGGTAGCCAGGACCTTCCACTCATGTCAATCCTCTCTAGAACATAGCCTGTGACAGGAGATCCTCCATCAGATTCTGGAGGCATCCAAGACAGCTGAACAAACGTTTCTCCAATCTCTTCAATGGAAGGAGCTTTTTTGATAGCCTTTGGTTTTTCTGTTGCAGGTAAATAATGGATTTGTGAATTGTGGTTTCTATACAATTTTACATTAATCTTTAAATAATTAAAATAAAACATTCAAAAAATTAAAAAGTATAGTAATTATCAAATTATGATAAATATACAAGTAATTGAGCATATACAAGCGAAATAAAAAATTTATAGCCAAAAAGGAAGCATATTGGTAAGCATTTGAAAAGAAATTAATCAAGAAATATAAAAAAGAAAAGAGCCAAAGTAAACAAGATAAAAACATTAAACAAAAACATTAAACACAAAAGAGAAACAAAAACATGCCCATGAGCCAACACTTAATGGAGAGTGTATCCAAAATGAAATCAAGATGATAAACTTAAGATCAATACTTAACCAAATTGCTGTGATTAAAAAAAAAAAGAAAAAAAAATTAAAGCAAAAAAAATGTTTTTAGGCAACAAAATCATAAAGCTCAAGAAAACTTTCAAAAATAATAATTCTGCAAATAAAATAAAAAAAAAAACAACAACAAATCAAATTCAATGAGATTTTAAAGAGAAACTAATCTAGCACTATATAGTGTTCAACGCTTTAAAGTTGTATCATTATGGGATTCTAAAGGCATAAAATATAACTTTTATAAATAAGCGTGCAAATGATATTTATCTAATCTTATTTGACATGTCTTCTTAGACTACAAAATCTTGTGTTGACTTCATGCTGATAATGTTCATGAAATCATGCAATACATAAAGGTGAAGCTTATTTAACAATTTGCATGCTCAGATCATAGCACAGACCTAACACACATAGGCCAGATGCATGTCATGATTAATCTTTTTTTATTAGCTCTTATCTACCTTTAACCACTTTCAGGGCCACTGGACTGGAGAGCTCTGTGGGTTCACTTCTGCCTGCAGGGTTCTCAGCAAACACACGGAAGACAAGGGACTTGCCCTGAGAGGTGATAAAAGAAAAGTTGTTTTGATTACATGGAAAAATATAAGATCAGTTCTAAATAGAATCAGCAAACATTTCCATTGGAGATCTAAAAGTCCATTCTACTGGTAAAGTCCAAATCATGTTTTCTGTAGCATATATTTGTATGAGGGTTATATGTGAGCTGCTTTCCCAAAGAAATATTTTAGTCATAAGGCTGAGCAAACTAGGAGCAAAGTCTTCAGTGAAAACCCTAAACAGCTAGAAAGTTAAGATTCTCTGATAAGTAGTTAAGTAGGCTAGTTTTTCATGTTCCTTCTTTTATAGTAAACAAATTTGAACTATTTTTCTAGGATTGAAAACTAAATGAAACTGAAGTGAATCTCTGAACCATGCTTGAGAAATTAAAATCATTACTTACAGGCGGCAAATTCTTGGCCATGAACCATTTAGTTTTTCCAGACACTTCAGCTGTCTTCTCCCACTTGTCAGAATCTGCCAGGCGCTGCTCAAGGATATATTTGGTAATGGTTCCATCATCATCCTCAGGGGGAGACCAGACCAAGGTAAGGGAGTCTTTGTCAATCTTTTCAGCCCTTAGGTGTTCTGGTGCTGAGGGCTTGGCTAATTACATAGAACATTTAGTCAAACAAAGACAGAAATGTGCCAAAGACATATTAACAGATAATTATAATATATTAGATTTTGTTCTTTGAATTGTTAAGCAGTTAAATGTCCAAATATTTTTTAATGCAGGGTTGTAAAAGGTCTTTGTGGAGAGGGAAGAGAAATCTTGAACTGATGGCTTGATGATACCTGCCTTGGGTTTTTTTTTTGGGGGGGGGGGGGGGGGGGGTTATAAGCCAATCATTCTGAATCTCTCATTTGTGATTATAACATTCTATAATTTGTTATTAATATCTTTCATTTGTTTTTAATAGCTTTCTTTCATTCATAACTAGCTTTCTCTCATTTGTTAATAACAGCTTTCTCTCATGTGTTATTAAAAGCTTTCTTTCATTTGTTTTTAATAACTTTCTCTCATTTGTTATTAACAGCTTTCTCTCATGTGTTATTAATAGCTTTCATTTATTTGTTATTAACAGCTTTCTCTCATGTGTTATTAACAGCTTTCTTTCATTTGTTATTAACAGCTTTCTCTCATGTGTTATTAACAGCTTTCTTTCATTTGTTATTAATAACTTTCGCTCATGTGTTATTAACAGCTTTCTCTCATTTGTTATTAACAGCTTTCTCTCATGTGTTATTAACAGCTTTCTTTCATTTGTTATTAACAGCTTTCTCTCATGTGTTATTAACAGCTTTCTTTCATTTGTTATTAATAACTTTCTCTCATTTGTTATTAACAGCTTTCCCTCATGTGTTATTAACAGCTTTCTTTCATTTGTTTTTAATAACTTTCTGAGCTGTCAACATGATTGAGTACAGTAAAGTGCCATGTATCAATGATGAGGAAACACTGTAGACCAAACGAATGCACAAACTAATCTACAAGAAATGTTTGAAACAATTTGAGTTGATTTTTGAAAATAATTTTATTATGGGAATGTCTCTATCAACCATTCTATTGATCAAAATCAAAGGTTTGACAATATATGATCTGGGGTATTGCTGTGCTGCAAGTGGATTACAAAAACAAGTATTGCACAATAAATGTTGTTTTAAAAAAATAAAAAATAAAAAAGCTCAGGATAACTGAAGAAAAATACTGACAAGGGGAAATAGAAAAAAACAACATTAACTTAATTTTTAATTTAAAAGAAAAAAAAATATTTATATAAATACACAATTAGTTTTTAATAACAAGTGTATGGTTAGATTGTGAGCACACATTGAAGTGTATAATTCAATTTCACTTCTAGACAAAAAGGTTTACATGTTAATGCTTGAGTTAAAAAAACAACAACTATAAATCTATTATAAACATTTGGAGCAAAAAAATTATGGGAAGGCTCGATTTTCAAATCTTAAAATTTGGATACTTTGGAATTATAAAGTGAATAGTCAATATTGATGTCCCAAGTCACTGTTTCAATTGCATGTTCATTTGAAAGCAACAACAACAAGCATTTTGATTTCTTCCTATCATACAACTAAGTCTGGACACAACTAAATCTGAGCACAAGATTACATCCAGCAGAGGGAAAAAATAGGGAAAAATTTGGGAAGCAATGAAGAAAAAAAAAAACAAGTGAAAACATGCTCTGAGCAAAGACAAAATGAATGAAAGCATTGTTTCAAGTGTTTCTCTTTATGTTAAATTCAAGTTGATAGAAGATCACTATGTAAGGACAAATTGTTTCAAGTGTTTTGCTTTTGAAAGGAAATAATTCCAAAGTATCCACAATTTTTAGGATTCATTATTTTGATAACCAAATTAATTTCTTGTAAAGTTTTGCAATTTAGCCAGACAAAAAAATGAAAAAAGAAACAGACTTGCTTTAGTTTTTTTTTTTTTTTTTATATGTAATTTTGATTAAACTAAAAGTTGAAAACTATATCCAAATTTATACAAGTTACAAATTAGTAATTGTTCAGATTATATTTCAAAACACAAAATAAAAACATATACACATAGCAATATACAACAGCAATGAACAGCCACGGATAAAATTGAGTTTCATTTGTCAATTACAAAAAGCAGAAGCAGCAGCAGAAAATTCAAATCAAGTTTCAATTATTAATTATGCCAGTTGTTAATTTACAATTTTTGTTATATATAGGTTATGCTGCACAATTATTGTTAAAGTTATGACAGAAAATGTGTCAGTAGCTCTCAATACGGTGGCCAAAAAAAAAAGTGCCATTGGCTAAAACATTTATCAATATGATGGTGTGAGTTAAAATCTTCCTTCAATAGAGCTTAAATCTATAGTGTCCCAAATAGAACTAAGGGGATTATCTGCATACACTCTGTAAAAATATTCATATCTGCTCAAGTTCTGTGTCATGTAGACATCAATGCACGGCTGTAGGCTGGCCTCTTTGAACCAAGTCAAGCCGGAATATTCTGGTTTTTAAAAAACAGAACATTAACAACGTGGCCCAGTTAAACTTCTCATTATTTTAGAATCTTGGCGTCTTCGTTTAAGAGATTATACTAATATAGTTTTGCTATGAAAAAAAAATGACTTTGTCATTAGTTAAAATTAAATGTGACAATTTAGGAGATTGCTATCTCCAAATTTTATTCCTTGTTAAATGTAAAAGCAAATGTGTAAAAAAGTACATTCTTAAATATTAGAACAAAATTATTTTTATTTTTTGCAAATTAATAATAAAAGTAAAATGCATTATTAAAAAAGCTTATTATTATTATACTATATATATTTTAATTATCTTATTATTGTCAAGATTAAAGAAGCAGCACACTATGACAACAACAAAAAAAGGGGGGGGGATAAAAATTGTTTAGTTTATTTAGTTAAAAATTGTTTTAAATTTGTTCAATGCTAATGGTAAGATTAAGTGTTTCTTAATAAATGCTTTTGAATGTGAATAAATATAATGTACCATCAAGTAATTGAGTAAAGAAACAAACATTAGTATGATTATTAATTTTATTTATTATAATTGCTGAGCACCGCCCCCCTCCCCCAAAAAAAAAATTGTACAAGTTGTACTAATGAACAGACAAGATTTTTGCCTAAATGATTGAATTCAAAATACAAAAGCATTTCCATACTACATGCCATGCAGCAAATAGTACAAGTAAACATCTCTGTTGTTGTTGTTGTTGTTGCTTTAACTAAATAACTAATTCAAAGAACAATGAAGAGGCACAAATCAAAATACTAAAGAACTCACTACCACATTTGAAACACCAAACTCAAAACATTCACACTTAAAAAGAGAATCTGTATCATGGTCTACTGTGTTCTTTACTAAGAACTCAAACATGTGGGCATATTAAGATGAATATTTTAAATAAATTTAAGGTTCAGGACAGGTATCACCAACAGCCTTAGTTCTAAGTACAACACAGGGTTTAGGTTCAACACTAGGGCAAGAATAAAGTAAGCTGCTAAAGTGTTGAACAAAATGTACATTTTAACAGATGGAAATAAAAAAGAGCTTAGAGCTTGTCATCAATGTAAGCAAAAGGTGTGACTAGAAAGCTATACAGAAAAAGGTTATTAAATAAATAATTATATTGAGATTTCAATAGTCTTAAAAAGGATCACAGCAGAAACAACCTAATTTCTAAAGGAATTGTAATCAGTTTGATGTAAAAATAAACCTTAATTAACTATCATCTTATTATAAAAAATATTTTCCAATATAAACATTACTCTATTAAATCAGCATAATTTTTAGATTAAATGTTCATGTTTTAAGAAATAAATTCCAAATATTGTTTGGAAATAATTAATTTTAAATGATTTATACAATTATATTTTAAATATTTAACATCAAACTATTTTTGTCTATTAGGGTCAGAATGAAAAAAAAGAAAACAGTTGGGGTAACACCTAATTTAAGGATGAGACAAAGGAGACACTCTAGATGAAAGAAAAGGTACTTACCAAAAACTCTCTTTGGAATAATGGCGATGCCAGACTCTAAAGGCTTGCTGCGACCATATTTGTTCTCTGCATAGACCCTGAAATAGTAACCTTTGTTCTCTGACAGGGCACCACAGGTGAATATGTTCACACTACCGTCTGTTCGGCCACAGTACATCCAGGCTTTTTTGCCCTCCTCAAGGCGCTCCACCACATAGCTGGTGATGGGTGAGCCGCCATCTGATAAGGGAGGCTGCCACTGAATGGTGACAGAGTCTCTAGTGATCTGAAGTGTTTTGATCTCACCAGTTGGACTTCCAGGTGGACCTGCTCATGCATACATAGACAATATTAATAGAAATAGAACACGAGTGATTTTCAAAGCAAACATTAGTTAAATAGTTTTTGTCATAGCTGAGTTTAATTTATGAAATTTACATCTAATTAAAAATAAACTCCTAAGGTGCAATTTATTCTTTTCATTTTGAAAACAAACAAAAAAATAAAATTACTTATCAAGATCAAGAAGTCAATTTAAATCATTCAAGGATATTATAGATTGTTAGAAAATAAATCAAGCCTTACCATAAGGACACTTGAGCATGACAGCTTTTTCTGTTTCTAGTGGTTCACTTAGACCCACTTTATTCTCTGCAATCACACGGAACTTGTATTCCACACCTTCCAGTAAGTTCTCAGCCTTGAATGAGTAAAACCCCAAAGATTTGTAATATTAAATCTACTTCATAAAGAAATATCAGGAATTTATTTAATCTAACAATTTTTTATTTTATATGGAAATTTTCACTTTATTGTTTAAGAAATTTTTTTTTTCAAACAGTACCTTGAAGGTTGTGCTATCTGCTGGGATAGAATCCATGCGTATCCATTTGGGTCGCCTCAAGTCAGATTTCTCTATTATGTAATGTGTGATTGGAGTACCTCCATCTGTATGTGGTGAGTCCCAAGATAGGACAACGCTGTCTTCAGTGATGCTGCTGATATCTAAAGGTCCCTTTGGTGCAGAAGGTTTCTCTGCAAAATTCATTATAAGCAAACATGATACATCAAATATCATGACATTGATAACTGAAATTATGACTAAAAGAAAAAATCATAGAAGATCTATAACTAAAAAAGTAAATAAAAAAACATAACCAAACCTAGTTGTTTAGAGGGAATGACAGGTGCTTTGAGATAACCAGGTTCTCCAAGACCAACAGAGTTCTTGGCCCTGACTCTGAACTCGTAAGAATATCCTTCAATCAGGTCCCTGACTGTACATTTACAAGTAGTTGAGTCAGATTCAGCAGCAGGCCCCCAAGAAGCAGCTTTACCCTCTTTCTTTTCCACTGTGTAACCCTTAATAGTTGCACCACCGTCATATCTGGGTTTCTCCCACTCTAATGTCAAAGAATCACGATCAATACGAATACATTCAACATTCTGAGGTGCTCCAGGGCATTCTGTGTAACATAAAGCAAGCAAAGTGTTTACTATAAATTAAGTAACAAAAGCTGCATCGTTTCAAATGAATTCTAAATGTTTAATCAAATTTAGTCAATAAATACATATCCATTAATTAAATTGTGCCACCAACCTAGTGGTTTTTCTGGTGTTATTGGCTTTAGCAGAGTCAAAGGTTCACTCAAGCCTTCCTGGTTCTCTGCTAATATTCTAAAAGAGTAGGGTCGACCTTCCAGCAGGTTGCGAGCTTTGATAGATCTGGTCTTGGCATCTGTGTGCCCAACCCTAGTCCACTGCTGCTTGCCTGCCTCTTTCTTCTCTATTAGATAGCCAGTGAGTTCAGCGCCACCATCATTCTCAGGGGCAGCCCACTCAATGTTGGCAGACTCATCTGTGATGTCTGAGATAACCATGTCCCTTGGAGAAGATGGGACACCTGAGGACAAATGGCAATGATTTACCAAATTGCATTAGTTCAGGAACAAAAGTCAGATTATTTGCAGACGATTGCATAATATATAGAACAATAAAAACAAAACAAGACACAGATATTTTACAAAGAGAATTAGATGAATTACAGAAATGGGAATCAAATTGGTAAATCATTTATGTAAATTAAAAATAGTAGTGGACCCAAGACTGTTCCTTGAGGTACACCTGAGTTTACTGTTATTGGTGTTGATTTAGAGCCATTTATTATTACAGTTTGTTCTCTCCCTATCAGAAAATCTTTAATCCACAGATGCAGTGGACCGTTAATGCCGAAATATTTTAATTTTTTAAGCAAACTATGGTGGTGAACTTTGTCAAAAGCCTTGGAAAAATCTAGTAAGATAGCATCTATTTGTTCACTATTATCTAAACCTTTTGAAAAATCATCAATTAGTCCTATTAGTTGTGTTTCACATGATCTATATTTCCTAAAGCCATGTTGGTATGGGGTGAGGACATTATGTTTGTCTAAGTGGTTTATGATATTGCTACATATTATGTGTTCTAGTATTTTACATGTGATGCTGGTAAGTGATACTGGTCTGTAGTTTCCTGGATCAGATTTTTCTCCTTTTTTAAATAGGGGGGTGACATTAGCTTCTTTCCAGTCCTTTGGTACTCTGCCCTGGTTAAGCGACGCCTGAAAGAGTATTTTGAACACTGGGGCTAGCTCATTGCTTAGTTCTTTGAGTAATCTAGCTGGAATACCATCAGGTCCAGACGCTTTATTTGGTTTGGTGTTTGCTAATAGTTTTTTAATTCCATTTTCTTGTACTACTAAATCTTCTATGTTGTCTACTTGGTTCAAATTAAGAAATATGTCTTTGTCTCCTGGGGCTGAGAATGCTGATGCAAAGTATTTGTTTAGGATGTTTGCTTTAGTTTCATTATCATTATGTATTATGTTATGTTCATCTTTTAATGGCGCTATGCCTGTTGTTTCCATTTTCTTAGACTTAATGTATGACCATAGGTTTTTGTTGTTATCTTTAGATATTACATTGTTTATGTATTCACTCTGCAGCTGTCTGCTTACTTTTTGGGTTAGGTGTTTAATTTTTATATACTTTTTGTAAACTCTTTCTGCCTTGGTTTCTTTAAATTTTCTATATAGGTTTTCCTTCTGTTTACAAAGCTTCTTTAGTCTATTATTAAACCAGCATTTATTTATTTTGTTTGATGTGTATTTAGTTGGTATATGATTTTCTATAATGCTTTTAAGATGGTTTTTAATGAAATTCCAGAGGTCATCGACTGGTTGGTTAATGTCTTTTTCTAATAAGAATGTTTGTTGAAAGTTTAATGCAGCTTGGTGTAGTTGTGTTAGGTTACATTTATTCCAGAGTAAGATTTTTCTTTTGGTTTTTGTATTGGCTACTGCTTTTATCTGACTGTGTATTTTTATGATCTCATGGTCTGATAGACCAGGGATAATATCATAATCAACTACTAATCCAGGTCTGTTGGTTAAGAAGAGATCTAATGTGTTGTTTAATCTAGATGGCTTTTTAATGATTTGATCTAAACTTAGGTTGTGTAAAGTTTCTATGAAAAGCTCATTTATGTCCTTAAGGTTTTGGTGTTTATCTATGGTTAGTGTTTTCCAATTTATATCAGGTAGGTTGAAGTCACCCATAATCCAAAAAACTGCATTTTTATTTGTCTCTTTAAGTGTAGTAATCTGATTACATAGTTCCTGCATGTATTCTAAACTAGAATTTGGTGGTCTGTAAATGCTGCCTATTATAAGGGATGTTGAGGTGGTATTAATTTTACAAAATGTAGATTCTATGTTTTTTGAGTTAGGTAAGGTAATTTCTTCTGCTATAAGAGTGTTTTTTATTGCTAAAAGAACTCCTCCATGATTATCAGCCCTATCTTTTCTAAAAATTTCATAATTACTATTGAAAATTTCTGCATTATAAATTTCAGGATGTAGCCAAGTTTCTGTTCCTGCAATTATGTCTGGTTTCTCACATTCTAATAAAATTTCTAATGCTTTGAAAATTTATTACTAAGGTTTTAAGGTATTTTGGTATTACTTCTTTAGTAGGTTTGTTTAGTGAGGCTGTTGTATTAATTTTAGTAGATTTAGGTTTAACAGGAGTGGATCTGGCTAGTGGTTGGTGAGTTGGTTTTGGGATGGTGTTTAGGATGTTGTATGGGTTAGAAGTGTCCGCATCAAAGGAATCAAACAGCCCTGATGTAAACTGAGGTAACCCACACGGTATACAGTGCCATGATGCATCTTTGTTGCCTAAGGCACAATACACAGGTGTATTCATATGGAGACATGATGCATGGTACCATTCATCGCAGGTGTCACATTGAATGGCTTTCTGTTTTATGGTGCATACTTTTTTGCAGATGTTGCATCTATCTTTAGATCTAGGCCCTGGATTTGACTCTACATCTCCTGCTATTAATATTAACACTGAAAGGTATTTATTTCTACTGTGTCTGATTGAGAACTTCCATTTGTGATGGGTAATCTTCTTTAATGTTATGGATGTGTATGTTAGGTTATTTTTGAAGTTGCATTGATCTAAAGTGTGATGATTGATTATGACTGTTGTTCCCTTTTTAAGTTTAGTGTTGACTAAGGTAGATCTAGTTCTGTGTTCAGCTAGTGTGTATTTAGTAATTATTAGGATAAATAGCCAGAGCAATTTCATGATGACTGTTGTTGATTTTAGTTTTAAAAGGTCTAGTCTAAATCTAGTTTAAGGTTAAAAATGCCTAAGATGGCCTAAGCTAAGTCTAAGTCTAAAGTGATAGCTAATTTACAATGACAATCAAATGGTTTATTCAAAATATAGACCTAGACTAGATCCAGATCTAATTCTAGATCTAGATCTAATTGTAGATCAATATATTTATGTGTTTAACTAACTTTAACTAACTATATAGAGTATTACTATTAGTTTATAATTAGTAGTATTTGTAGATGATTAGTAGATCTAAGGCCTTAATTAAAGTCTAAGTCTAAGACAAAGAGAATTAGATGAATTACAGAAATGGGAATCAAATTGGAGCATGTCTTTCCACCCAGAAAAATGTCAGTTGTTAAGAGTAACAAAAAAACTAAAAAAAATTAATTCCACTTATCTTATTCATGGCAAACCAGTAACACAGACTAAAAATGCAAAATACCTAGGTGTTATAATAAATGAAAAACTGGCATGGAATCCACATATTGATGAAACTATAAAAACATCCAACAAAGCATTAGGGTTTATTAAAAGAAATTTCTATAAATCAAATAAGAACTTAAAACTAAAATGTTATTTAACCTTGGTTAGGCCAATAATAGAATATGCATCCACCGTGTGGGACCCCTCAACTCAAGAAAACATTAAGAAACTGGAACAAACACAAAATAGAGCAGTGAGATTCATAACAAAGGAATAGTCACATTTGACTAGGGTAACACCATTAGTAAAATCACTAAATTTAGAAAGCCTTCAGGACAGAAGACTCAAAAGTAAAGTAGCAATTATACATAAAACACTGAACCATAATCTTCAAATACAAAAACAAAATTTAATAAAATACTCTGAAAGACACAAAAATAAAGGCACATTCCTCGTCCCATATGCTAGGACAAATTTGTACAAATACTCCTTCTTCCCTAGTGCTATTAGAGCATGGAATGGGTTGCCTGAGCTAGCTAGAAAAACCAGTGACTTGGCAGAATTTAAGTCATTGGTTAATATGCATGACTATATGCATGACTAAATGCATGACGCGTAGGACGTAATCATCTTCTTTTTTGAAGTAACGTCTGTATTATATAAGAAGATAAGACAAAAAAGTGATGTTATATCCTTACATTTTATAAAATAATATAAAGACAACAAGAATTCCCAAAGAGAGTTAAAAATTAGTCAGTGGCATTCATCCAAATCAATGTTTACAATCAAATGACTTACTGTAAGGACTCTTGCATTTAACTGAAGCTTTCATCTCCAGAGGTTCACCAGCTCCAATCTTGTTCTCTGCATACACCCTGAAGTTGTAGTCATGATCAGCCACAAGGCCACTGACTGTACAGTTATTGCCAGTGGCAAGGATTCGAGCTGCTCTGACCCAACCACCTCTCTGGATGTCTAGTTTGTCCACAATGTAGTGAGTAATCTACACAAATGAAACAAAGTTAAACATTGTTCTGACATTCTGACAAACTCTATTGTTTTGTTTTTTTGGCATCGATAAAGTAAAATGCACACAATTCTGTTAATACAAGAAAGGACTTACTGGTGACCCTCCATCATCTAGAGGGGGTTGCCATGAAATTAGTATGGAGTCTCTACTGACATTCTCAGCTTTAAGTGGACCTCGAGGAGCTCCGGGTGGTTCTGTAAAAAAAATGAACACTTCATTTCAATTACAGTAGAGACATTAAAAAAAAATTATGTTAACGGACACTGTCGTGAAGTTGAAAGAAAGGGGGGATGAGAAGCTAAAGGGTAAATCAAATTTAAACTCAGCTCATTCTTCTCAACACACAAGTCACCCCCAAATATTAAAAGCACCCAACATCAATTTGCAAGTTACAGTGGCTTGCATAGTATAGATCTGAATTTTAGAGTTGTTTCTTTATTCGTGTATAATGTTTGTATTTACAGTACACATTTTAAGATATAAGATTTTAAGATAATTAAAGATATCACACTGAAAAGTTCAAAGCTAACCCATAGGTCTGCTGGGTGTAACTGTGGTTTCCATCTCCACAGGTTTACTTCTACCAATAGCATTTTGAGCACAGATCCTGAATCTGTAAGTCTCCCCTTCTGTCAGATTTCTTATTAATTGGCGAGTAGCATTAGGGTCAGCTTCAGCTACTGTCTTCCAATCTGTTCAAATGAACAAAAAAAAAACTACTTATTTTTTAAAGCACAATTTTTAAATTTTGTTTTTTTCTTCAATTTCTTAACTTCTGTTTAATATTTTTAGATTTTGCAGCTTTACTTTTCAATGGCAAGTTACCATTAGATTTGCTGTCCATGGCCTCAATGATATATGCAGTAAGAGGTGAGCCACCATCATCCAAGGGTGGTAACCAATCCAGAGTGACAGAATCTGGGAGGATTTTACTGGCCCTAAGTTTGCCTGATGGTGACCCAGGTTTTTCTGAAAATTAGACATTTTTAACAAATTAATAAAAGATCTAAATCAATTAAATTTTATAATTTTCTAACCCAATGTAATTAGAATATAAGGGAGATATTTATTGGACTATTTCATTGCTTAGCTCACCTGGTGCCCTGCGACATGTGATGGGAACACTAGACTCCAGTGGAGGGCTCATGCCTTCTGCATTTTCTGCAAACACTCTGAATACATAGTTGTTACCCTCCATCAGTCCAGTGACTTCGAATGTATGAACTGTGGGTTTCACAGAGTCCACCTGAAAAACAGGATTATGTATCTTGAACAAACAACTTGTACTGGTGATGAGACTCATAAGCTATAATACAGCAGCATATTTTCTTGACTGAACAAATATTTCCTACTGCTACAGCCATTAATTTTTTTTTTATGAATGATAGCTTTCATTAAGTAAAATTAGAGAATTGAATCTGGGTCAAGAAGAGTTAATAGCATAAGAATACTGTAAGATTTATTTCCATTTTCAATATCAAACAAAATAAATTAATTACCACTATAGAACTAATTAATTGGCTTATCTTTTTGATTGGTTCATGTTTTGTTAGGTACTATGAATAATTGTGCAAAGTTTCAACTTGTTCCAAAAATGGGAAGTGGCAAAATTTTTACCAGAAAGACAGACAAACAGAAAGAGTGAGTTGATATAAGCTTTGTAAAATAGAGAGAATCAATTACCTTCATCCATGCTTGCCTCTTAGCATCTCTGCGTTCTATTGTGTATTTCTTGAGAGGAAGCCCACCATCTTTCTCTGGAGGTTTCCATGAGATGGTAGCTGATGTGCTGGTGACATTGGTAGCCTCAAGTGGGCCCACTGGTGCAGATGGTGGCTCTGGTAAGGTACCAAGTTTAAAGTATTAATAGTTTCAATTTTTACATACACTTTACTCAAAAGAGTGCTTATTACATTAGGCCTAGCACTACACCAATTTAGAACTTACTGTAAGGACTCTGTGGTATGATAGCCTCCTCTAGGATGGCAGGCTCAGATATACCTGCAGCATTCTCAGCCGTTACTCTTATCTCATAGGAGGTACCCTCAGTCAGATACAAAACTTCAGCTGATGTCACAACAGCCTTAACCTAAATAAAAACATCAAGGTCCTGGCTGAGTTGTAATAAGTAAGCAATAAAGTACACATACATCATAGAAACCAAAGTCACTGTCTTTCAACTGATCAACAAAATTATGTTTATCTTCTTTGATAGTGATACATAACAACAAAAAAGACTAATTTAAATTCTAAATCTGAAATTAAAATTTCATGTGTAATGTGTTAAAGTGAAACTGCTATGAATGTACATTTTGTTTGCTGTAGTTATATTTTTTTGTTACGTGTTATAGTATGTGTTACGTGCTCAAATTGTAAGACAAATTTCCTTATGGATAGTAAAGATTTTCTTTCAATTATGACTGAATTGAAACTTTCAATTTTTCATGAATTGCAGTTAAAAAAAAGAAAATGAACTGACCCTGTCTACATGAGCCCAAGATGTTTTCCATGTCTCCTTCTTCTCAACAATGTAGTTTGTGATGGGGGAGCCACCATCATTCTTGCTGTGCTCCCAGGTAATGCTGACAGCATCACGCTGAATTTCAACAGCTTTTAGGTTCTGTGGTGGTGATGGAGGTTCTGGAAGTAGAGTGCATATAATATGTACAAATCATTGTAGGATACAATAAATGACAAATCTTACTTACTCTTAAACTTTATACCTAAACTTTAGCTTGTATATTCTTCCAAGACTGTACTTACTAATGGCCTTGGTGGGTCCAGCTGGGCGATCAGTCTCTAGGTAGTCTCCAAGTCCAACTTCATTTTCAGCAGCAACTTGAAACTTGTATTTCTTGTTGGTATCGAGGCCAGGAATGGTCACCTTGTTGTTGAATCCCTCAGTGGTAGCCACATCAGTCCACTTAGAGGATGGAGTATCTTCCTTCATCTGACAACATTAGCACACAAAACTGAATACCAGTATCATATGTGCACACTTTATATACTTATGTAGGAGTAAGTCTGTGCTAAGAAAGGGCTTAATGTAAATGCATTCTCATTCAAATACTCATCACTATTCTCTTTTTCCCTTACCTGAACAATGAATTTCTTAATCTTTGAGCCACCATCATTTGTTGGTGGTGTCCACTCTACAGTAAGACCTTCATCTGTAGTCTTAGGGACACTTATAGATCTAGGTTTGCCTGGAGGAACTGTAGAGCAAATAAAGTTAAGAAAATAATTTTTTAAGAGGTTCCAGAAAATGTATCACAATAATTTCCTATTGTCTTATCAAATCATAAGAAAAAGAACTAGAATTTTATAAAGTACAAAAGAAAATGTTAATGAAAAACCCTGCCTACTTAGTACCATTACACTAGCATTAAAAGATGAATCATTTGTTCACCTTGTTTTGTTCTTGGAGTGACAGACTCAGTTCCTTCTAATGGTTGACTTTCTCCCTCTGCATTGATTGCCCTAATGCGGAAGAAGTACTCATTGTTGATGACCAAATTACGAGCAGTGTATTTGGTGACAGGGCCCTTGGTCAGACCAGCCCTACCCCACATTGATCGACGAGACTCACGGATCTCAACAGCATAATGCAGAATGGGTGAACCACCATCATGTTTGGATGGAGACCACTCTAGATCACATGAATCTTGAGTCACTGTCATTATTTTCAAAGGGGCTTCAGGTGGGGATGGGACCTCTGAAAAATGAATTAAAAATTATTGCATTAGAACCTTCAACACTAAACTGCTAGAAGTGATAAGTTCTTTTGAATATAAACAAATTAATAATACCATAATTTTAAAAAAAAAATATAACCATTTTCAATGCAAAATGATAATACATGATTTTTACATTTAAATAAATAAAGGATTATCAATAAAAATGAATAAAATAAATGTTTGAAAAAAAAAATTACAAAAAAGTATGTAAAATATTAAGCCAGTAACTGTGTTAAGTTTAATTAGTAATAGATTTACTAAGTTTCACACTCACCAAATGGAGATTTGACCATAATGGGCTTGTCCATTTCTAAGAACTCACTGGACCCTTGCTTGTTGACTGCTGCAATGCGGAAGAAGAACTCGCTGCCCTCAATCAAGTTCTTAACAGTCAGCAGTGTGGCATCTGTCAATGTCTTGTCCACTCGAGACCAGTTCATTCTAAGAGCTTCTCGTTTCTCAATGATGTAGCCAGTAACTGGAGAGCCTCCATCATCCTCTGGTGGTCCCCACTCAAGTGAAACTGAATCTCGTGATAAGACTTTGGCATTGATAGGTCGTGTAGGTGGACTAGGTGGACCTGCAAAATGAAAAGTGTCACTTCAACTTTGAATTTTTACATAATTGATACTTTTGTTTTGGTGATGTGAATTTAAGGTAATATCAAAAGAAGTTTCTATAGGGCCCTAGAGTTACAAAATACAGGCCAAATTTCCTTCCATACATTTAGGTTCTGGAGACAAGCTAACTAAATTTTCAAGGTACAAGGGGGGCAGGTCAAGTTCATCAGTTTCTGTGGGTATGTGGGTTTTGTGTGGCACCTACAATATCAGGTACCAAATGGGGTGGATTCTGTGAGACCCTCAAATTATACAATCCAGTACTAGGCCTATAACAAGTTGAACTCAAGTCCCTCTGTCTGGCATCTGTGTTTATAATCATTCCATCACAAAGTCCCATAGTTAGTATAATATTGTTAATGTGAAGCTTTAGTTTAAAATTTCTGTACCTTTCTGTCTTTGTGGAACAACAGAATCTGATTCCAGAGGCTTGCTGGCTCCAACTTTGTTGAAGGCTGTCACTTTGAACCAAACCTTTTGGTTCTCTGTCAAGTCTTTCACTTTGATTTTGGTGACATCAGCATCTGTTATGGTAATCTCTGTCCACACATCCTGCTTTGAGCTCACTTCCACTTTGTAGGCAGTGATTGGAGCACCACCATTTTCTCTTGGTGGGAACCATTCCATATTTAGGCTGGTAGCCTCAATCTGACTGAATCGTATGGGACCAACAGGTCTGTCTGGGGCCACTAATCACAAATTAAGCAAAATGTATGCATGATAGAACAATTTAAACATTTTTTGTAAATATTTTTTAGTGCAAATCTTGTTCAGTTTATATTTCAAAAAACAAACTAAAAATGTGTTGATGCTAATAAAAATAGAAAAAAAAACACATTTGTATATCTTTTATTTCTATATTTTCTAAATGAAATACCTGGCTCTTTATTAGGGACAATGGCTTCTGCCATTTCAGCAAATGGACCAAGGCCTTCCTCATTTTCAGCAGCAACGCGGAAAAAGTACTCAGCATTTTCCAAGAGTGAAGGTACATCCATGGTGTTGCTTTTAGTGACACCCACGTTAATCCATGAGCCCCAGCGTTTATCACGACGATCCACCTGGTAGTAGGTTATGGGCAGACCTCCTGTGTCAGAAGGAGGCTTCCAGACCAGGCTTGCAGAATTGGATGTGACCTCTGTGGCTTTAATATTCTCAGGTGCTCCAGGTTTGTCTATAGAGGAAACAAAGTTTAATATTTCAATGCTTACATCTAAAAAACTTTTATCAGTGAAGAATTTAAATCATCATTGCCGAATAGCTAACACTCACTGTATGGTGATTTAGGGACCAGTGGATTCTCTCCTTCTAGAGGCTTGGACTGACCAGCAACATTCTCAGCCAGGACACGTATGAACAACTCTTGACCTTCCTGAAGATGTGTCAGTTCACAGGTCAGCTTGTCAGGGCTGACTCTTTCCACAGGCTGCCAAGATGTCTTCCAAGCCTCTTTCTTCTCTATGATGTAATGTGTGATAGGAGAGCCACCATCTTGTTGGCTGTGTTTCCAAGACACTTTGGCACTTCGCTTTGTGATGTCTGAGAAGAGCAGAGGACCTTCAGGTGCAGATGGGGGATCTGAAATATTGTAGACTAGCAATCATCTCATGGTTCCAGAAATGAGTGAACTACTACCTTATATGCTCCATGGTATCAAGAAAACTAATGAGATCTCATCCAGAATGTAAAAGCTAGAATCAAACTTAAATGGGTGACTTCTTTCTCTCTAAACCAAATTAAGATAATAGATTTGTCTTGGCTGGTTTCATATTCTTGTATTATTCTCATTCTAAATCATCAATACAAATTAACTCATCTATATAGACTTTAAAATATTTTCTTTGCCTTTACTTGGAAAAATACAATGAATCTTATATATTGGTTTTAAAAGTCTCATTAATTCATTCTCAACATTGTTATAGTCAAGGAATTAAATGCTTTTAATAACAAATTTTATTTTAAAGAATGAAACAGTAGAACAGTTTAACTGTAATGATTTGAATGTCATTAACAGAATTTATAACAAAAATGTCTAATTACACTAAAGTCCATTTTATTATAAAAAATAAATGTATATCCAATATACTCACTTATTGGCTTGTCTAGTCTGACAGGCTTGGATGTGACTGCCCTATCCCCAAAGCCAATGTCATTTTCAGCAGACACAGCAAACAGCCATTCTACTTCCGGTTCCAGGTCAGAAATAAGTTGGAAGTTCTTGTAACCATCAACCGATAACACCTGTACAAAAAAAAAAAAGAATCAGTTTAGGAACGTTTCCTTTTTCACCCTTTTATTATCCTGAATTGACTACAAGTAATATCAAAAGATGTATAGAGCTGGGTTTACCTTCTCCCATTTCTCTGAGCCTTTCTTGCACTTTTCAACTGAATACTTCTTGATGCGTGAGCCACCATCATTTTCAGGAGCATTCCACTCCAAGGTCAAATTGTCTTTGCCAATGTTCCTGACATGGAGAGACTGTGGTGCACCTGGGACAGCTGTTGTCAAACAAGAAGGAAAAGAGAATAAAATCCTTTCAAAAGTCTCTTGGTTCTCAATCACCTTTCAATACATTCAAGATTGCTCACCTAGTATCTTTTTGGGTCTTATTGGAGGGCTGATTAGTCCTTGGCTATGTCCTTCCTTGTTGACTGCTATGACCTCACACACATACTCATTGTCAGGAGCAAGACCAGTGAGGGTAATAGAGGTCTCCTCAGCATTTAGCTCTTTGAACTTGGTCCAGGTGGAGCGTTTGGTCTCCCTAAACTGTACAACATATGCAGTAATGGGCAGTCCACCATCAGACACTGGGGGCTTCCAAGAAACCTTGGCAGTCCTGTCTGTGACATCTGAGACTGTGATAGGGCCAACAGGGGAGGATGGAACATCTGAAAGAAACATTCAAAATGAAACCAGTACACCAAAACAACAAATACAAAGAAAACAAGAACTCATCACATACTAAGCTCCTAAGCTCATTGGCACAGATAAAAAAAAAAACCTGTAACAAGATGTGTGGAATCATAAAGATTTGAGTTATACCACTAAAAGAAAGTAATGGCTTAACTAAATCAGTAGATAGAAGACCAAAAGACAACTTTTAAGAATGCTCATATTGACACAAGGTTTGAAAACACAAGCTATTCTGCTAAGATAAATAATAATCTTGAGAACTTCTTTCTAAAACGCTGTACCATATGATTTGAAAAGAATGCAGCTTATTTATTTAAGTATTTACATTCTTGACAGAATTTTTCAGGCAGGGGAATCCAAAACCCATAAAAAAATAGTCTAAGGACAAACTGAGAGGATTAGCTGGGATGAAAATTTCTTCAACTTCTAAAAGCCCATGGTATACAAGAATGTAAAAATGTCCTTCTGACTGTAAACCTGTGTTTTTGTTGGATGCACCAGAACCCAAGGTAAGAAAAAAAGATAAGTGACTTGGATGGCTGCCTGGTCATGTGGTATGCGCTCTTAACTGTCTATCGATGGTCTTGATGGTACAAGGTTAGAATACTGCCTTTTGCCATCCCCCGTCCTTCAGGAAGTTTGAGCTAGGATGTAATTATTTTCAAATCTGAAGAAACATCCAAAACATATAAAACAAAACAAAGATTTACTATGGCACTCTCTCACTACAAACTAGATAGCCATATTTCACTCACCAAATGGACTCTTGATTTTGACAGGTTTATCCATCTCCAGTGGGTCACTCATGCCTACTTTATTTTCAGCAAAAACACGGAAATACAGTTCTGAGCCATCAATCAGGTTCTGAACACAGTAGCTAGTGATGTCTGGGGAGATTTTGTCCACACGACTCCAGCTGGTGCGGGTGCCATCTCTCTTCTCTAGCAAATAATTCTTGAGAGGAGCACCACCATCATCTGTTGGTGGCTTCCACTGGATGGTAACTGAGTTCTTGGTCACTTCTAGAACAATGATGGGCCCAACTGGTTTAGAGGGTTTAGCTGTAAAGTACAATTTAGAAATGTTTTAATTTTGATTAAGCAATATTCTGCTATATCATAGAAATTAAACTATAGACCATTGGGTAACGCAAGAATAAAGATATTTAAAATGAAATAATATTATTTCTTTAATCTAAATAAGTCAAAAGATTGATGTTATTTGATTGGTGATTTTTTAAAATAAACTCTGTCTCTGAGTAATATGAATTTTACAAAACAAGAATAACAAAAAGACCACACCCAAAAAGGCAACAGGAGAGAAAGGCTGCATATGTGAATATCTTGATGGCCAAATAATTGTAAAAAGAAACCTCTATTAAGAACCACTAATGAATATTAGAAAGTGGATAAATTGGTTGCTTCTAAAATATGTTTAGAAAGCTCAGCTGATGAAGTAGAGTCACAAGATAAACATTTAAGAGCACCACCCTATGTGCTGAATAAGGCAGAAGGATCTAAATTTAAGTAAGTCATTTACAAAGAACTTACAAGCTTTCTTCTGTGGGACCAAAGTTTCAGATTCTAAAGGCTTGCTCATGCCCACTTTGTTCTCTGCTATCACATGGAAGATATGCTTTGAGCCAAGCTTTAAGTCCTTCACCTTTAGCTTGCTGGTCTTTCCCTCAGTTTTACCAATATCTTTGAATTCCTGACCATCCACAGACATTCTGATGGTGTGGCCAGTAATGGGAGTGCCTCCATCTTCTTTGGGCATAAGCCAGTCTAGTGTTACTGTGGTCTCAGTCAGGTCCTCAAATCTGATTGGTCCAGTTGGTGCTGATGGGGCAACTATAAAATAAAAATGTACATGTTTTAAAGTGTTCTTGCAAATTTTAAATAATGTTAGATTTTCAACACATTTAAAGTTTTAAAAGTAAATTAATATGTGCTATTTTTATTAGAAGTGCATTATTGTGCTTATTAGTAATAAAAAAAGTAAAATTAACATTAATCTTGAAAAAAAAATTTCATTTTTTTTTTAATGAGGTTGTTAAGATTTATATGTGAAATTATTATTTTACAAAATATAAGTGCTTAAAATTTACTTTAAATAAAAACCATTAACTACAAAAAATATGATGCAAGCAATGCCTTAAGTCTTGTGTACTACTAAAGACAATGTCAACAAAAAATAGTACTAAAATACAACTGTTAGTAAAAAAAAAATCTCTACTAGTTATTTTGTAAATGAAGTAAAAGAAAACTCAACAAATGAATAGAATGAACACTAGGCTGTACACTATATGAGCAAGAGCTCAAATCATTGGATTAAATAAATTAAGGTGAAGACAGAGGCACCATGACACATGCAATCATTAAGTTCTATGAAAGGAAAATAAAAGAGCTAAATTTATTATTCTTGCAGTGGAAACTAATTCAGAAACGATTTGAATTTTTTTTAACTCAATGAAATAAAGAGAAATTTAAAAGATATCATTTTGCATAAAGGAATCTGTAACATGTCAAGGCAATGAGAAAAAACTCTAAAAATATCTACAAAGTCTATGGGAGGATCGTTTGTAAGTCACTAGAACAAAGAGATGGGGGGGGGGGATAAACTTTAAAACCTGCTGGTCTGCCAGGGATAATGGCTTGTTTTGTTTCAAGAGGTTCACTTCTGCCTTCCATATTCTCAGCAAATATGCGGAAAACATATTCATTGCCTTCCAGTAGATTCTGAATGCAATAGCTGTTCATGTTGGATTTGACCGTGTCTACTTTGATCCAAGCAGTATATTTCGTGTCCCTGCGTTCTATGTAGTAGCAAGTCAGGTCTAGGCCACCTGTGTTCACAGGAGGTTTCCACCTAATGGAAACATCAGTCACCCCAACATCCTCAATAACAATGGGCCCTTGTGGAGCATCTGGCACATCTGTTTGTGTTTGGTTTAACAGAAGTTTACCATGTGATTGGTGGAAATGTGATCATATGACATTTTGAGTCAATGATAGTTGTGATTGTAAATAAAATATGGTTAAATTGGATTAAAGCAAGTTGTCAATAGAGAGTATCTTTTTTACAAGATCTATTACGTAACGTAACATACTGTGCCGAAATGATGAACTGTTGTGTATGAAATACTAATTAAAATAATTCCTTTGTAGGTGTTAAAGTCAGTAAAGTGTTATATGTTAAGAAGGCAAATTTTATGTGCATAAATGTAGAAAACTAAAAATATCTTCGTTTAGTATTGTACAAATTTATAAATTTACAACTAAGGTTTTCTTTCTATTAGAAGATTAAATGAAAATGAGGAATGATTTATTTGAAATACAATTCTGAACACATCATTTTTGTAGTGTCTTTTACTCTTTCAGTGGAATGTTTGGTCACAACTTACGGAATGGACTTCTAGGCCTGCATGGTGTTGTTGTCTCAATGGCCCTGGAAGCACCAACAGAATTCTCTGCAAAAACCCTGAACATGTAGTCCTGGTCTTCCTTCAGACCCTGAATGCAATAGGTCAACTTCTGGCCACTGGACTCTGGGGGCTTCACTTTGGATACATGCTGCCAGGTGGTCTTCCAACTTTCTCGCTTCTCCAAAACATAGTGCAGTATTGGGGAGCCTCCATCTTTCTGGCTTGGGCCCCAGGTTAAGGTGATTGTAGTTTTGGTAAACTCTGTCATTGACAATGGGGGCTCTGGTGGCCCAGGTTTCTCTGTTGACATAAATAGTTCCAATAGTATGGGACACAGTCAAATATTTGATCATTTTCAAACAGTTTTGAGTATAAAAATGTTTGAAAAACAATTCTTATATTTCTCTATGGAATAGTTTCACCAAAAATATTTTAACTTTTAATTTGTATTAAGCTAAATGGATTTATAAAGTATGCGAAGTGGTATGGATTGGACCTTAACTTACAAGGTTTGTTAAACTATGTTAACATATACTCATACATTAATCTCATACATTTAACTAGAATCTCATACATCGAACTAGACCATCAATAATTGTGTCATTACATCAAAATGTATCATGTGATAGCAGAATATCAACTTGAGTATTGATAGATGCCAGGGTATCAGAAAGTCTAATAATCCATTCTTCTATAACATCAAAAACCTATCCACATTACCAAGTATTATATCTAATCACATGTTGTAAAAGATATACCTGGTGGTTTCTCTAGAACAACTTTATCTGACTCTAGCCACTCTCCTTGACCAATTTTGTTTACTGCAGAAACACGGAATGTGTAATCTGTTTTCTCCTTCAGATCTTGGACCTTGTACTTGGTGGAATAGCTTTCCACTTTGGCCAGGTCCACCCATTCCTTGCTGGACACACGCATCTGCAGGACATACTTGGTGATCTCACTTCCACCATCATCCTCTGGTGCCAGCCAGTTGATGGTAACAGAAGTGTCAGTAAAGTCAGAGAGTCTAATGGGTCCCTTGGGTGCTCCAGGTGCACCTGAATCAATTGGAAGAGAATAAAAAGGACTTGAACATGTTGTTTAGTTATTTGTCAATGTTACAAACTCACTGAAACATTGGAGTAGCAATAGGACACAAATGATGGGGGGATTTCATCTTTAGGACTGGAATATTTTTAACCCTACAAAAACAAGTGAACTAGTACATTTTAATAGAGAAAAATGACTAATATAGACTATAATATAGAAAGCTAAAAAAAAATGCCAAGCCCATTATGCACATCTTTTGGTAGAGTTGTACGAAATGTAGACTGTGGAAATACCCAACGCAATGAACACTGCATTACAGTATTACATTTTCACTAGAAGTCTATGAACAGAATATAAGGAAAAAAATTACTTGTAGGCTTTGTCAGTTTTATGGTTGCTGACGTCTCTAGTGGAGGGCTGACACCTTCACTGTTCTCAGCCATGACCCTGAAGTAATAATCCAGGCCAGTGGTGAGGTTCTGTACAGTGTAGGAGGTCAGATTTGGTGAAATTTTTTCCACAGGTACCCAGCTGGTGTGTTTCACATCTCTACGTTCAATGATGTAGGCTGTGAGTGGCTGCCCACCATCTGACTTTGGCTGTTTCCATGATAAAGTCACAGAGGTGGTGGTTAGGTCTGAGGTCTCCAGAGGTCCTTGTGGTGCAGTAGGTGGACCTGAATACCAACATTACACTCAATAAGTAACAAAAATACACAAACACAAGGCTAAGAAATGTAGATTAACATAAGTTACTATCCAACTATAAAAAACAAAACAAAAATAGAAAAAGTCTTTAGGATGTTTACCAAAAGGATGCTTAGGAGTAACAGAGTCAGACTCCAGGGGCTGGGATCTGCCCACAGCATTCTCTGCCATGACCCGGAAGACATACTCCTGACCTTCTTTTAAGTTCTGCACACAGTAGCTGGTGATATCAGGGGCCACAACCTTGACAGGGGTCCAGGAGGTCTTCCAGGATTCTCGGTACTCAATAGCGTAGCCAATGATGAAATCCCCTCCATCTTCCTCTGAAGGCTTCCATGTGAATGTCACACTGCTGCGAGTGATCTCTGTGAACTTGATTGGACCAACAGGAGCTGAGGGTTGAGCTAGAAAAAACAAAATAGAACATTTTTTGTTTCCAAGCAGTATAAAATTGTAGCATATAAAAAAGGATACTTTGGTAATGCAAAATGTGATGTCTATTTTTTGTAAAGAAAGCATACTTTGGTCAGAAAATAAATATCTTACTAGCTGGCTTTTTGGGTTTCACTGCACTGTCTGTTTGAAGTCTGTCTCCTTGACCTACTTTGTTCTCAGCAACAACAGCAAAGAAATATTTGTTCTTGTCACTCAGGTGTTTGAAGGTAAATGCTGAATCAAGTCCTCCAACCTTACCACCTTCCTTCCACTCATCAGTGCCATCTTCACACACGAGCAGGTGATAGCCAGTTATTTTGGATCCTCCATCTGACTTAGGTGGACTCCATTCAACAGTTACAAAGTCTTTGCCGATTTCTTTGATCTTTAAGTTTGTTGGGGCAGCAGGAATGCCTATATAGATCATCCATTACAAAACATGAGTGTGATTCAACTAGTTAAAATTGACCATAAAATATTAAAAATATTATCATTTGCATACAAAAAATTAAGTTGAAATTTTACCCGCAGGTTTGACAGGTTTAATGGAATCCGTAGATTCAAGAGGCTGACTCTCTCCTTCATCATTGACAGCAATGACTCTGAACTTGTAGTCATTGCCTTCATTTAGTTTTTCAGCTTTGTAGGTCAGCACATCTCCAGGAACAGAGCCAGATTTGATCCAGGTGGTACGACGCAGGTCTTTATATTCAATGATGTAGTTCTTGACTGGCTTGCCCCCATCACTGGTTGGTGGTTTCCAGGTCAAGATGACAGAGTCTGCATCTATGGCTGAGAAGCTAATAGGTCCTTCTGGCTTACTTGGTTTGTCTTTGGGAGAAAAGATGCATACATTTAAGTTAAATTATTAAGATGTACTGTAACGCTAACTTAAGAAAACAATGAAGTAAATACACTAAGTTTCCTGATAAACTCAACTTACCAAATGGATGTTTAGGAGTTACTTTGTCAGATTCAAGAGCATCTGATCTACCAACAGAGTTCTCAGCCATGACTCTAAAGACATACTCTTGACCTTCCTTCAGATTCTGTGCTGTGTAGCTGGTGATATCTGGAGCAACCACCTTGACTGGTGTCCAGGTCATCTTGAAGCCTTCTCTATACTCCAAAACATAGCCAGTAATTTCAGAGCCTCCGTCTTCCTCTGAAGGCTTCCAAGTCAAGGTCACAGAAGAGCGGGTCAAATCGGTCAGTTTAATAGGTCCAATGGGGCGAGAAGGTTTAGCTATAAGATAAATGTTTAGTAATTAGTATTTTTTTAATCTATGTTTTTATCAAAACGTATTTCAAATTATGACATGCCAACATACTTGCTGGTTTCTTGGGTTTGACTGATCTCTCAGTCTCCATTCTGTCACTTTGACCCAATTTGTTTTCAGCCACCACAGCAAAGAAATAATTCTTCTTGTCATTCAGGTTCTTAAAGGTGTAGTTTGAGTCCATTCCACCAGCTTTGCCCACCTCTTTCCACTCCTCAGTTCCATCTTCTCTGAGTAGCAGACGATATCCAGTCAACTTAGAACCTCCATCTGACTTGGGTGGGCTCCACTCAACTGACACAAAGTCTTTACCTGATTCTTTCACTGTGATGGTTTTTGGTGTACCAGGTTTACCTAGAAACAAAAAGGAGGTCAAACTACAGTGCAATGTTCAAATACCAGTGAATGAATGAATGTGAAGAACAGCTCCACAAAACATTCAACAAAAGTTGTTGACAAAAGACAAAATTAAAAGGGGATGTGTTAAAAAAAAAAGTCTCATATAAAAATTAAAGACACATTTCAGACATATAGTAAGGTCAATTAAAAATTCATCTGTATTTCAAACTAGAGGGAGACCACCATATGATTCATTTATATTTCAGACACTTAGGAAGGTCTCCTTGAAATTCATCTACTTTTTAGTGAAGGGAATGTAGTTGCTCAAAACACTATCTATTCCCTTCACTTAGCCCAAAGGATGAGATAACTCACAAATGAGAGTGGACTAAAAGGACTGCACAATCTGAAGTGAAAATCCAAATATTTGATCTTTGAATCCAGAAAATTGCATCCTCCATAACTACTTAAGCTCCAGCCATATAGATAACAAGAAGTTCATTGCAGCTTTCTACAGAACAAGATTGAATGTTAGTTGGGAACATTCTAGATTGCAAAAGGTACTACAATTCCTGAATATTCTAGATTGCAAGAGATACACAAATGAAAGGTTACTTATTTCAAAGAAGATTCAAAGAAAATTTCAAACCAATTAAGCTGTTTGATGTGAACAAGCCCATTACATCTTAAAATGAATTAAAAGAAATAGCAATAAGCAACTGCAAACCTAGTTATAATTAGATAGGTAAAAATGTTTATACCAGCAGGTTTAACAGGTTTGATGGAATCCGTAGATTCAAGAGGCTGACTCTCTCCTTCATCATTGACAGCAATGACTCTGAACTTGTAGTCATTGCCTTCATTTAGTTTTTCAGCTTTGTAGGTCAGCACATCTCCAGGAACAGAGCCAGATTTGATCCAGGTGGTACGACGCAGGTCTTTATATTCAATGATGTAGTTCTTGACTAGCTTGCCCCCATCACTGGTTGGTGGTTTCCAGGTCAAGATAACAGAGTCTGCATCTATGGCTGAGAAGCTAATAGGTCCTTCTGGCTTACTTGGTTTGTCTTTGGGAGAAAAGATGCATACATTTAAGTTAAATTATTAAGATGTACTGTAACGCTAACTTAAGAAAACAATGAAGTAAATACACTAAGTTTCCTGATAAACTCAACTTACCAAATGGATGTTTAGGAGTTACTTTGTCAGATTCAAGAGCATCTGATCTACCAACAGAGTTCTCAGCCATGACTCTAAAGACATACTCTTGACCTTCCTTCAGATTCTGTGCTGTGTAGCTGGTGATATCTGGAGCAACCACCTTGACTGGTGTCCAGGTCATCTTGAAGCCTTCTCTATACTCCAAAACATAGCCAGTAATTTCAGAGCCTCCGTCTTCCTCTGAAGGCTTCCAAGTCAAGGTCACAGAAGAGCAGGTCAAATCGGTCAGTTTAATAGGTCCAATGGGGCGAGAAGGTTTAGCTATAAGATAAATGTTTAGTAATTAGTATTTTTTTAATCTATGTTTTTATCAAAAAGTATTTCAAATTATGACATGCCAACATACTTGCTGATTTCTTGGGTTTGACTGATCTCTCAGTCTCCATTCTGTCACTTTGACCCAATTTGTTTTCAGCCACCACAGCAAAGAAATAATTCTTCTTATCATTCAGGTTCTTAAAGGTGTAGTTTGAGTCCATTCCACCAGCTTTGCCCACCTCTTTCCACTCCTCAGTTCCATCTTCTCTGAGTAGCAGACGATATCCAGTCAACTTAGAACCTCCATCTGACTTGGGTGGGCTCCACTCAACTGACGCAAAGTCTTTACCTGATTCTTTCACTGTGATGGTTTTTGGTGTACCAGGTTTACCTAGAAACAAAAAGTAGGTCAAACTACAGTGCAATGTTCAAATACCAGTGAATAAATGAATGTGAAGAACAGCTCCACAAAACATTTAACAAAAGTTGTTGACAAAAGACAAAATTAAAAGGGGATGTGTTAAAAAAAAAGTCTCATATAAAAATTAAAGACACATTTCAGACATATAGTAAGGTCAATTAAAAATTCATCTGTATTTCAAACTAGAGGGAGACCACCATATGATTCATTTATATTTCAGACACTAAGGAAGGTCTCCTTGAAATTCATCTACTTTTTAGTGAAGGGAATGTAGTTGCTCAAAACACTATCTATTCCCTTCACTTAGCCTAAAGGATGAGATAACTCACAAATGAGAGTGGACTTAAAGGACTGCACAATCTGAAGTGAAAATCCAAATATTTGATCTTTGAATCCAGAAAATTGCATCCTCCATAACTACTTTAGCTCCAGCCATATGATAAGAAAGAAGGTCATTGCACCTCTCTACAGAGCCAGAGTGAATGTTAGATGGGAACATTCAAGATTGCAAGAGGTACTACAATTCCTGAATATTCTATACACAAATGATTGAATATTTGTATGAAAGGTTACTTATTTCGAAGAAGATTAAAAGAAAATTTTAAATCAATTAAGCTGTTTGATGTGAACAAGGCCATTACATCTTAAAATGTATTAAAAGAAATAGCAATAAGCAACTGCAAACCTAGTTATTATTAGATAGTTAAAAATGTTTATACCAGCAGGTTTAACAGGTTTGATGGAATCCGTAGATTCAAGAGGCTGACTCTCTCCTTCATCATTGACAGCAATGACTCTGAACTTGTAGTCATTGCCTTCATTTAGTTTTTCAGCTTTGTAGGTCAGCACATCTCCAGGAACAGAGCCAGATTTGATCCAGGTGGTACGACGCAGGTCTTTATATTCAATGATGTAGTTCTTGACTAGCTTGCCCCCATCACTGGTTGGTGGTTTCCAGGTCAAGATAACAGAGTCTGCATCTATGGCTGAGAAGCTAATAGGTCCTTCTGGCTTACTTGGTTTGTCTTTGGGAGAAAAGATGCATACATTTAAGTTAAATTATTAAGATGTACTGTAACGCTAACTTAAGAAAACAATGAAGTAAATACACTAAGTTTCCTGATAAACTCAACTTACCAAATGGATGTTTAGGAGTTACTTTGTCAGATTCAAGAGCATCTGATCTACCAACAGAGTTCTCAGCCATGACTCTAAAGACATACTCTTGACCTTCCTTCAGATTCTGTGCTGTGTAGCTGGTGATATCTGGAGCAACCACCTTGACTGGTGTCCAGGTCATCTTGAAGCCTTCTCTATACTCCAAAACATAGCCAGTAATTTCAGAGCCTCCGTCTTCCTCTGAAGGCTTCCAAGTCAAGGTCACAGAAGAGCGGGTCAAATCGGTCAGTTTAATAGGTCCAATGGGGCGAGAAGGTTTAGCTATAAAAATAAATGAAATATAGTTTAACAAAACTAAGCATATTTTTTGTTGTCCTTTTAGTTTTCTCTTCATTAAAAGTAATTTACTTACTGGCTGGTTTCTTTGGCTTGACAGGGATATCAGTTTCTATCCTATCACCTTGACCAACTTTATTCTCAGCCACCACAGCAAACAAGTACTTCTTCTTGTCGCTCAGATCCTTGAAAGTGTAGGAAGACTCAACACTTCCAACTTTACCAGCATCTTTCCAGTCATCAGATGTTTCTTCACGCAATAAAAGGTGATAACCAGTTATCTTAGAGCCTCCATCAAATTTGGGTGGGCTCCACTCAACCTTCACAAAGTCTTTGCCAGTTTCCTTGACTTTGAGATTGGTGGGAACTCCAGGTTTGACTGAGAATATATCAAGCATTTTTACATAAATTTGTCCCTTATATCTACGAAGTTTTAAGTCCTGACGTATTTTATATTCCAATACATCTATTAAATCCGACATCTAAGTCTAGACTTTATACTTTAACACATTAACATACAAAATAAAGTCCATAAAGTTCATATTTTAATCAAATGAACACTCAAATTTTGTGTTTCTAAAGCATTTCTCATACATTCATTCGCTATAGCTTCCATGTTGTCATGCATTTTAATAGTCCCATTCATGTGTTGTGCACACGCTATGTAAACAGAGTATGATTGGACAGGCTACATGAGGCTCTATATGGGGGATATTAAATATACAAACATACAATAATTAATAACCTTCTTGAGCCATTGAATTCACTTTTATTAAAGTAAGTCTACATCTATTATAGTAGTATCTAGACTCTAGATCTATATCTAAATATATGTAGACCTACTGTGACAGGTTGGGGAAAGTGACGTGTTTGGCGCGTTTAATGTCTAGGGAATGATTATTTAAGTAATTATCACACACCAACCTATCAGCATATAAATCGGGAGCAGACACGTAACGAGACAAGCAATGAAAGATAGATACAAAGTTAAAAATGAAGAATATTTATTTACATAAATATTTACATAGAAGAATAAAAAGGGGGAGGGTTTGCATCTATCTCTAATTGATACTATATTTAATCATCACTCTTGCACTTAATAAGAGAGTATGTCAATTTTTCCTTTGAACTTAGCTGGTTGTCCTGTTTATGTCGCAGCTGGCTGTGATCCTGGCTTGAGGTTCGGCAGCTGGAGGTGGCGCTCTAGCGGGTAGAGGGACGCCGGTGATATAGTTCTTGTGGAGTCTCAATCCAAAGTTCTAATATCTGTAAGTGGGCACAATAGGGCGGGTGGCCGGCTACCGTTGGCACAAGGGTACTGCGGGCAGAGCTGATCTGCCGTGGGCAGCGTGATATGTCCAGTGAATTGCAGAGGGTTGGTGTAGCTATGACGTCTCGCACGGACTCTGGGTCTATAGGAACGTCGTACCTAATAAGTTGACAGGTGGGCTGTCGAATAGGCGGGCAAGTAGAGCCAATAGTGCAGAGTAGTAGAGTTGAGTAGATCCACGTAGACAGTAGAAGATACTCAACAGCAAATAGCGTAGTGATCTGATAACTAGTTGAGTCGTGTTGTGTAGGCACTGAACAGCAAATAGGCAGATAATGCTAAATAAATAGGCAGGTAAATAGGCAGACACCTAAGGGAGGCTGCGGATAAATAAAGACAAGTTATTACATGTCTCCAATGCATCTTATCGATGCCCTCGACTGAGGTGCATTCGTCAGATTGGTAAAATTGCTTTTGAGCACAAAGGGGAGATGATGACAAATGGGATTTGGAAAATAGATGGCTGATAGTAGCAATATAAAAATGTACATAAAAAGGGGAAATAATAATCTCAAATAATCAACACAAGTTGGAAGAGAAAAAAAGGGGGGGGGAAATGGGCGGTGGTCAGCGACCATGACGGTTTGTTTACATACAACCTTCGGCCGAGAACAATGGAGCGCGCTTGAATGGAGAGGGTGTCCGTTCAAGGGGCGCAACTCTCGTTAGAGTAAAATGACTAAAGAGGAGATAATTCATATCTCTTTTCTACGCGCAGTGTTATTGCGCTAGTTAGATTATCAAGGCGGTCAGCCGAGATAAAGGAAATAAAATAAGATGTACAAATATATGCATGGTTGCATCAATGATCAATTGAGCAACGTAGCATAAATAGATTAATGCAATACATAAATATATACATATGCCATGTTTATGTTTTCTACTTACGACAGTGAGAAATACACAATGCACTAATTAATTATAAATGAAATAATAAAATACACATGATAATATCCAGTGAGAAATATACACAGAGTAATTAAGATGGAACTTGTGATTAAGTTCAATTTACCACCAGGTATTCCTCTAGGAGTAAGAATAAATGATATAGTCCAGACTCGACTGTTCAACGAGAATGAGAAATAAGAGGGTCTGGTTTGATTTAATTTACCTTATAAAGGCCTGGGAAAGACGGGCGGAAACAGGAAATGTCCTAGGCTAAGAATTATCTTACACGTGGGTACACAAGAGTCGCACCTTGGAAAGGTCAATAGGCGTGTTGGTCTGAGTGATCTCCTAGATCAAAGACAGACGTGGGAGAAAGGGGGGGGGGAAGAAAGGTTGGTTTGCATTCCACCCAAGGTGGTGTCGACTGCGATTGTCAGACATCCGGCCAGTAAGAACAAAGAGACTGTGTTTATCTTTACCCCGGTCAAGGGAAGACAAGTGAAAAGCCGCCAAAGTGGTGGAGTGAGACGCGGAAAAGGTGGGGCGGGTGAATAAAATGGGGATAAGACGGGGAAATAATTAAAATAAAATAAATAAATAATGATAAATAATAATTAATGCTGTGATAAAATAGAGTGACTCTGACAGCAAGTTTTTGACTTGTCACACCTACAAGCAAATGTTTTTATTTAAAAAATGGATTTAGGTTGATTAGCTATTTTGATAGCTCCATTCATACTATTTTGTAAATTCATGCATACGCTTTCTTAAAGCATTATTACTTCATTTAATTGTTTCCAAAACACTCTCAGTCACTATATCGACAGTGATACGCAAATTAAGACTTGCAGGCAATATATGTCTAGCTTTTTATAAAAATAAATAAATCAATTGTGACTAACAGGTTAATTAATTGGTTAATTTTTCTATTGATTCATTTGTTATCATCAACCATGAATAATTGAGCAAATCAACTTGATCCAAGAATGGGAAATGGGAGAAATAATGTTTAAAAGAATGAATTGATAAAATCTTTGTAAATAATAAAACAGCTATTTTGCTACTTTGGAATAGTCCTATGAAACATCTGATATTTATAGCTGCTGTGCTGAACAAATTTTTTTACCTTACACCCCTCATGGACCTCAACTTACCTGCTTGTTTCTCTGGCTTGACAGTGTCCAGCGATTCTAGTGGCTGACTCTCTCCTTCACTATTGACTGCAGTTACTCTGAAGATGTATTCATTTCCTTCCATCAGCTTCTCCATCCTAAATGTGGTGACCTCCCCTGGCACAGAGCCAGCCTTTGTCCACGTGCTCCTGCGCACATCTCTGTACTCAATGTTGTAGTTTTTAACAGGCTGGCCACCATCACTGCTGGGCGGTTTCCAGGCCAAGGTCACAGAAGTTTCATTCAAGTCAGAGAAATCAATTGGCCCCAAAGGCTTGCTTGGAACATCTGGAAGAAAGAAAGACATAAAATATGTTGAGTAATAAGGATTGATAATAAAATCAATACATTACATACACTATTTTTAACTTTAGTTCAGAACTGCAGCTTAAACTGTTTTAATGTTCATTTGGAAAATAATTCAGTCCTAAAACTTAAATAGAAAAATGAAAAACCAAATCAAGAAGGACTGACAGTGAAAGCATTACTAAAGAAATTCACTGTCAGACTAACTACCAAAACTTACCAAATTTGCTTTTTGGCTTGATGGATGTCTCTGTGGTCAGTGGCTCACTGACCCCATGTTTATTTTCTGCAGACACCCGGAATAGGTAGTCAGATCCTTCCATCAAATTTTGTACTGAGATGATGGTCTTGTCTGGGCTGACTTTCTCCACTTTGGTCCATGTGGGTCTAGTTGCATCTTTTTTCTCAACAATGTAACCAGTCAAGGCAGAACCACCGTCATCAGTAGGTGGCTGCCAAGAGAGAGTCACAGAAGTCTTTTCAATATCTTTCACTTTCAGAGGGCCTACTGGTGTACTAGGTTTACCTGGGTAATAAACACAAGTAGTAGTTGTTAAATAAAGACAATATCATTAAAAATTAAATTAAATTAAAAATAGGCCAAGTCATTTTTTTAGTTAATCTCATAAGTATGTAATGCTAACTGAAGACTATTAACACATTTTAAAACAAGGTTACAAAGACAGTTTGTGTGGAAACACAAACTGAAAATCAGCCCTTAAAGTGGTCCACCCAGGCAGGTTTCAATATTTTCAGAAAGAATATCAGAATGAAATTCTATCAAAGGCAAATGACAGAGAAGAATGGAGAATGAAGGTTGACAGATCTTGTGTAATGCCCCAGCGGTTCAGCAGACCAAAGGATAGTTGAAAGTGAATGTGAAGTTAGATGTGAACCTGGCCTAACTGATGTCTTATAATGAATATGTAATTGTTTTGTAAGGGTCAATCTCTAATTCCTCAAGAAAAAAACATTTACATAAAAAAAAAAAAAATTCTTTGAATTTCTCCACTTTAACTGTACAACACAAATAATATGAAGAACTACTTATTAATTGTTGGTTTAAATTATGTCCAACTTATATGCATACTAAATAGATTTTTTCTCTAAAAAAAATTTTACTTTTTTTTGTGTAAATGTAGTAGTTAGTTTAACAGAACTTAGCAATACAAATGTAAAAAAAAAATTTTGACACAAAATCTAAAACCGTTTGCATAAATGTGTTGAAAATATGGTAAATAGTTTTCTCCCTACTAAATAGCCTCCAGTGTTTGTTACTATAAAATAGTGGTGTATTTTATGGAAAAGATGCTTGCATAAGTGATTTAAAAAATTAGATATTTTTGCTTTCAGAAAAGAAAAAAGTAGCTGTTACATCAGAGCTTTGAATGGTATTAAATATTATGATGTCAGATTTTCACTATCATTTCTAGTTTACGAGATCTAAACGGGACGGACGGAGGGACAGACATTCCACACAAAACTAAAAGCATCTTTTCCTAATAATGAAAATTTTAGCTTTTACCTTCAGCTCTCTTTGGTTTGATTCCCTTTTCAGTTTCTACAGGTTCGCCAAAGCCAACCTCATTCTTGGCTGTCACAGCAAACAAGTAGGCTTTGTCATCTTTCAGGCCTGACACCTTGTAGCTGGTGTCATACCCCAAGACATCTGCCACCTTGACCCAGTTGTCTGCATCCTCTTCACACTTCTCAATTTTATATCCAGTAATCTTGGAGCCACCATCTTCAGTTGGAGGCTTCCACTCTAGTGTAACATAGTCAGGTCCCACTTTGGAGGCTTTCAGACTAGCTGGGGGTCCAGGTTTTTCTAAAAAATGTTTAATATTTATTTTTATCCAAAAGGTCAGTTTCAAAAATTAAATTAAAGTAGGTGAAAGAAGAATCTACAGACCTGGATCCCCAAAAACTTTTCATTTATTTCCTGTTTCACCAGTTACAATAGTTAGAGAAAAATGAGATTCTTTGGAGCTAAAGTATGATCATGTATCATAAAGAGAATACAATGAGTCATTGATGTCATTCAATTACAGACTTTAAGGCTTCTTTAGGGTAAATGAAGCCCAGTTCCCTTGTTTATGTGGACCAATTATTACAAAAAGTGTTAACCTACTTATGTAAAATGCACAATGATCTTTCCCTTTTACTCTTCCACGTCAGGGAATAGCAAGGAGACTACGCTAAAATATCAGACTCTACCAGGATTTAAACAAAACTCAGAGATTGGCAGAAAGATATTATATCTCTTGTACTATTGTCTATTACATAGTATTTCCAAGACCAAAGAAAACATTTTTTAACAGTAACAAGTGAGTACAACTCACCAATCTTTTTCACTGGTTTAACGGTTTCTTTGCCTTCAAGTGATGGGCCTTGACCTTCAATATTGACAGCACTGACTCTGAAATGATACTCAGTTCCTTCCTGGAGATCTTCAGCAATGTATGTCAAGGTGTCACCTTTGACTTTCCCTATGGCTGTCCAGGAGGAAATGGCAGATGGGCGTGACTCAATGATATAAGCTGTCAGCGGGGTGCCCCCATCACTTTCAGGAGGTTGCCATGCCAAAGTGACAGTCTTGTCAGTCAAATCATTCAGTAAAAGTGGACCCAAAGGTCTTGTTGGCTTTTCTGATGACAAACAAAATAAAGTTTTCTCAATGTCATACACATCATTACATGATACCTACACATCATTACATGATACCTACACATCATTACATGATACCTACACATCATTACATGATACCTACACATCATTACATGATACCTACACATCATTACATGATACCTACACATCATTACATGATACCTACAAACAAAAGATTCTAACAAATAATTACCATATGGACTTCTCATCTTAATAGAGTTGTCAGTTTCCAACCAATCACTACGGCCATGTTTGTTCTCAGCACAGACACGGAAATAGTATTCATTTCCTTCTATCAGATTTCTTGTGGTGATTGATGTTTCAGTGGGTGGGCAGGAGTCTAATTTGGTCCACTGGGTGCGTGCAGCCTCACGTCTCTCAATGACATATCCTGTGAGAGCTGAGCCTCCGTCAGACTTTGGTGCTTTCCAGGTTAGTGTCACCACAGTTTTGTCAAGGTTGGAGATTTCAATTGGACCCACAGGTGTATCTGGTGGTCCTGAATAACAAAAATAATAAAAAGTTTAAAGTGAATAATTATAAAATAAGTACAATCAATAATTGTGTAATGTTTCAACTAGATCTGAAAATTGGTGTAGGAGAAATAATCTGCACAAACTTTTTACAAACAGACAGACAGGATGAGTTGATAAAAGTTTTGTAAAAAAAAAATGAAATCATACAATTTGTTCACTCCAGGTGAAGGAAGACAAGAGAAGTTTAGAATGAAATAGCTACCATGAATTCAGTTGCAAAAGAAGAAAAAAAAACTATTTTAAAAATGTTATTTATGGGGAAAGCATATTAATTAAATTAATTTGTATTTTGGAATATGTCTAGTTATGTTTGGCTTTAAGAGCAAATGTGCACTTCAAGTACAAAATGGTCAAATTATTGATTGAATTATGAACTTGTGAGTGAAGAGATATTTGGACATACCCTCTGGCTTCTTGGGTTTGATCAGTGCATCAGTTTCACAGGGTTCACCTTGTCCTGCTTCATTTTTGGCAGTGACAGCAAAGTAATAGCCCACATTCTCTTTCAAATGTTCCACTTTGTAGGTTGTGTCATAGGCCTTTACCTCAGCCACTTTGATCCAGTCCCCAGAAATCTCCTCAGCTTTCTCCACAATGTAGCTGGTCACTTTGGAGCCTCCATCATCAGAAGGTGGTTTCCATTCCAGTGTGATGTAATCCACTCCTACTCTGCCAGCACGTACATTCTGGGGAGGTCCTGGTGGGCCTAAACAAGTAGAAAACAGAAATTGAGTTGGTTGCTTTAAGAGGATTTCATGTCAATTAGTTTAGCAGCTTTTTAACAAGAGTTGTCTTGGTCTTCCCATTCAAAACAAGAAAGAGACTATGTAGAATGTTAACAGAGATTTCACAAAGTTGCATTCAATTGGCAATTAAAAATGGAACAAGAAAAACATTTAAAAATACTTTTAAAAAAACAACAAAGCTTATATTAAGTGTAATTGCATTAATTAGTTTAAATCAGTCAAGTAATTATATGAATGATTGACCTAGACATAGTAAATCTGTGCAATGAGACATATTTGTACCAATTGTTTTTGTTTAACTTTTAGCTATCCCAATGCTCTATGATCCCATCACTGGTCTGGACCAAAAAAAAAAAGAGGGAAGAATGGGGTATCTTGGTGAATGTTAACATGATCATTTGTTTCAAATGCATAAAAAAAAAGTTCACTCATGACTCAAGAGTTCTCAATGGGAATAATTCATTCAACTTATACTATCCCATCTGTCAAGAATGATTTCTTTCCCTTGTTCAAGATACCAAACAAAATAATTAATTACCAATCGTTACTTAACTAATAGGTTAATTTTTTTAATTGATTCTTGTGTTGTTAGGTTAAAGAAATAATTGTGCGAAATTTCAGCTTAATCCTAGATTGGGTGTGGCAGAAATAACGTGTATAAACTTTTTACCGTACAGAGAGACATAATGAGTTGTAAAAAAAAAAGGAGAAAGTATGGACCCATCATAAGAATTTGAGCATTTAGTAAAAAAAATAATTAAAAAATCAACCAACTTTGCATGGGATGATACTGAAAGTATAGTATTAGAGATTCTTCTTCTTCTTCTTCGTTCTCATTGTTATGTTGGAGTGTTCAGATGAGTAGACCAATACATGAGATGAAATGCGCAGTGGTTTCCAGATCAGGGAGCTCTCCATATAGTTTCCTTTCTAGTGGGGTGATTTGGGGCCAATGTCTTATACGGGCCTCTTGGTATAGAGAGCAGTTTTGGAGGACGTGGTCTGTATTCTCTGGTGATTCTCCACATGGGCAGATTTCACTGGTTCCAATTTTGAGCTTCCGGTACATGTGTTGTCGCATTCTGTTGTGTCCAGTCCTGAGTCGAAAGATTAGACGTTGGTCTTGTCGGGATAGCTTATAGTAAGCGTCATCTTTCTTGTGATTTGGATGTGATTTGGATGAGAGCTCGTCCATTTCTCATTTATTTTATTTACTATTAATTTCTTCAATTCTTCTGGATAGAGTGCAGAGTTTATTAGTGTGTTAGTTCTCCCACTCTTGGCGAGTGTGTCAGCCTCTCATTTCCTTCTAGTTCTATATGAGCTGGGATCCATTGAATTACAGTTTTTTTGCTGATGTTGTTGAGCTTTATAAGTGCATTAGAGATAATTATTTCAAAAACTATCTAACAGATGGTGAGTCTGAGTCACCAACAAATGAGCTTAAACGCTCTAATTGCACAAAGTAGCCTAATTGGAACATCACCGCCAAGAATCTCAGTAATTTAGAAGTATATAATCTACTACTTAAAGAGCATGAATATTTGCACCTAAAGATTTTGAACCACCATCTGTTATCCCATGGCAATACAAAATGTAAATTTGTTTTAGCAACAAAACAGTGAGAAGCCACTACTTACTTATCTTCTTTGTAGGCTTGGCAGGCTCCTTGCCTTCCAGTGGGGTACTCTGACCTTCAGCATTGACAGCTATTACTCTGAATAGATATTCAGTATCTAGACGAAGGTCTGGAACAGTGAAGGTGGTCAGATCCCCTTTGACTTTGCCTGCCTGAATCCATGTTGAGCGGGTTGCAGGCCTGGTTTCAATAATGTAAGATGTCAATGGAGTGCCTCCATCACTTTGAGGGGGCTTCCAGGAAAGGTCAGCTGAATTTTCTGTTACATTTGTTATTTCCAGTGGTCCTACAGGCTGGGATGGTTTGTCTAGAGAGAAGGATAAGACACATCAAACTGCTTGCCATAAACATTATTAAGAAGAAATAACATTACATTTCTCTTTCTATCTTAAAGTAATTAATGTCTTAGATAGCTGTCACCCTTAAATTATTGGTCTCTAAAACTAAAGAGGGTTTGGAGTCAGCTTACACTTACGATGTATACAAATAAATTAATGGACTCACTGAAAGGACTCTTTGCTTGCGCTGGCTTTTCAGTTTCAAGTCCTTCACTTTGGCCTGCTTTGTTCTCTGCCGCTACTTTGAAGAAGTACTCTGTGCCCTCAATCAAGTCCAAGGCCTTGAATTCAGTGGTGGTGCCATCAACCTTGCCAGCAGGGGCCCAGTTGGAACGCTTGGAGTCACGCTTCATGATAACATAGCCTGTGAGGGGAGAGCCTCCATCACTTGTTGGTGGCTTCCATGCTAGCACTGCAGATTCCTTTTGTACATTGGATATCTCTAGTGGTCCAGTAGGTTTAGATGGTTTAGCTGTTGAGGTAATTATTGTAGAGAATATGCTTTCATAGAAATGAAAAAATGAGCAGAAATATAAATAACAATGCAGCATTGGGGATGGGTGTGCTGGAATAGAACAAATGAAATAAAATATTTGTTTTTAAGCCTTGGCCCCTTGGTCCTGACATTCTCTCAAATAACATGTGATCAATGAATATCAATGCAATGACTGGATAACTCATTTGATGTACAGATGAAATTTTTAATACAATGGGCATATACAGTTTATGTAGAGGATGATGATGGTATTTATTACACTTTTGAATATGAATAAATAAACAAATATGAATTTCCCTGCTTGAAATGACTATCACTAATAATAATGGAGCTACTAGGAGATGAGTTTTTTTTAAATTTCTTTCATTAAAATTGTTTTCTTTTTTTAAGACTTTCTACAACAAAAGGGAAAAGACTATAGACTAAATAGCTGAGTAAATACTTAGTGAAATTAAATGAATCTATTTAAAGAAATTGAAAAAGGATTAGTTAACCTAAAAACAATTTAAATAAGGAATGATGTAATAACTCAATATATGATGTTTACAAAAGCATACATTTTTTAACATTATTTTTGAAAAACTCACTGATCTTTCTCTGTGGTGTGACAATCTCAGAGTCCAGTGGTTCTCCCCTGCCCACACTGTTGACAGCAGCCACCCTGAACATATATTTCTGCCCTTCTTTCAGTTCTTTGGCCTTGCAGGTGGTGCTCTTAGCATCCACAGTCTCAACGGGGGTCCAGGTCTGACCTCCATCGGCAGAGCACTCCACATCATAGGAAGTCACTTTAGCTCCACCATCTTTTTTGGGTGGAGACCAAGAAAGCGTCACAGAGTCTGCTAGGATGTCAGAAAACTTGATCGGGCCAATGGGTTTACTAGGAACAGCTGAACACAAGATAGAAACCATTGGAATGAAGTAAATAAAAAAAAATTACATTTCAGATTAATAATGAGAAAAAAGACAGTTGTATTTCACATTTAATAAGATGTCTAATTTTTTACACAAAAATTAAAAATTATGTTAGAGTTCTTACATTTTCCTGCTATGTAATCTAGTATCTCTAGAACCTAGCATTCTAATTAAGGAAGCAATCTAAAAAGTGAAGACTTATCTGAGCATTTTTAAAGAACAGCCTTACATGTCATTTTCTTTTTATTGGAAAATATGGTTTTGTATAATAATATGTTATTTCTACAGGGATGCCATCCTATAAGCTGACACCTGGGGGCAGTGGAAAGCAGCTGGGAAAAGGCTGCAGACATTGCTGGAGACTACTTCTATGGAGACACCCAATGCCTTGAACACAAGATGTAAATTTAAGTCTATTTAAGTCGAGTGAAATTGTCACCATAGCTTTGCCAGTAAAACACTTTGACATTGATAATACACATACCAGCTGGTGTCTTGGGTATCAGTTCTTTGTCAGCTTCTAATGGTTCACTTTGACCTTCATCATTCACAGCAAACACACGGAAGATGTAAGGGGTGTCCTCAATCAATTTTTGAGCTGTGCAGGACAAAGTCTTGGAGTCTGTGCTAGCTATCTTGGTCCAAGTTGTTTTTCTGGCATCCCTCCTTTCAATGACATAGCTTTTAATTGGGGCTCCACCGTCGGAGCTTGGAGGTTTCCAGGTCAAAATTGTGCTATCAGCTTTGATATCTGTGAACTCTATTGGTCCTTGAGGAGCAGATGGTTTCCCTAATGTTCAGTGAAAATAAATCAACTGGTCAGACAACACATTTAGTTTAGTACTACCAATATATGTCAAGTGAAGGGGATTCACAAGTGAACAAAAATCATCCTAAAACTTAAATTTGATAATTAAGCTTGCCTTTTGGAAGTAAGGAAATATCTTTTCAATTTAAAACTTTAAAAAAAAAAAAAAAAAAAGTGAGGAAGAAAATGAATTCACCCTGATGTCTTGCAATGTATGATATTGTTCATTCAAGAACAACAACAAATTCTTGTTCTACAAAAAGCTGACCACTTACCTCATCACACAGGACAAACCATGCTTTAGATCTTACTAGCTTTAGATTCATTGACTGATACTAATCCATTCTGTTAGTCCTGAACACACTTAGTAATAGTTAAATTAGTTGTAGCATACAAATCATGCAGCCAAACATAGATTGACACTTTTAGTTCAAGTTAATAACTAGACACTATCTCCGATGGAGCAAAGGAAAATAAACAACTTAGAAATGACAAACTTGAAAACTTTATTATGGAAGCTTTTTTCACAACATGAACAAAATGAAAAAGAGTTTAAAAACAAATATATTATGCTTATAGTATAAAGTTATGCAAATACACAAATATCTGGAGTAAATGGCTTATCACATTATTCCTTCAATAAAAATATCAAGACTATTAGAAAATTTGAACAGCTAAAGATCTAAAGATTGTATATGTAAATATAAATGCCTGAATACATGTCAGTTTTAATAATATATAGTTATCACGAGTGTGTACAGAATAAAAATGAAAAGTGACAACAAGTGATTGGACTATTTTATTTACACCATGATATGTGTCACTAAGGACAAGAACAAGCAGCCACCCATTCATGAACACAGTATGAATAGAACAAATGAACGGAGATTGTCTCTTTAGATATCTTTCAAGGGAAACAATCTACAGGCATTACTGAAGAATTAATTTCAGTTATTCACTAGAATATAATAAATAGTATAATCGCTATTGTCAAATCTATAATCACAGCCGCACAACATCTCACACTGAAATTTAAGTGAAAGAAGCTGTAAAAAACATTGCATTTCAGTATCCAGATTAAATAATTGGATCACTTTTAGAGCTACAAATTAATGTTAAAGCTTAGGTTCTTATATTTTCTATACAACTCATTCAGTAGTGTTAGTCTTATCAAGTATTTAAAACGTTTCACATCAGTAGAACATGTCATTTCAAGATTTACAGTAAAATCTCTTTACTTGGAAGAAAACCAACCAAATAAATGTGTTAAGTTTAGTTTCAATGCTTGTAGAGCATTTTAGCTACTACAAATAATTCTGTATCATGCCATTGTTACCAGATCTAAAGGTTAGAAAGTAGAACAAATGTTAGAAATGTTTCAATGCCACAGATCTTCACAAGTTTTACCATGCCAAGGAATAGTACAAAACATACCAAACTGACTCTTTGGTACAACAGGGGTACTGGTCTCCAAGGGCTCTGACTGGCCAACCTCATTCTCTGCAATAACCCTGAAGTGATAAGAATTACTCTCTACCAGGGAGGTAGCCTGGTAGTCCAGGGTAACCCCATCTAGGGTGGCCAGCTTGGTCCACATTGTTTTCTTGGCATCTCTGCGCTCAATGATGTAAGCTGTGAGGTCACAGCCACCATCATCTTTTGGTGGCTTCCAAGTCAACATGCAGCTATCCTTGGTTAACTCAGATATAAGAATAGGTCCCTGGGGTGGGCTTGGCACGTCTGAACAACATTCAAAAGTTATATTCATGTACATGTTCAATTTTATTTGTTAAACTTGTAAAAATGTAAACCAAAGAACTACAGAACTCTTACCCAAAATTTCCACATCAAACTTGGCAGTGGCTTCCCCTACTTCATTCTCTGCTACCAAACTGTAAAGACCATCATCTTCTTTAGTGACTTTCTTGATAGTCAATGTGGTGCTTTCTTCTTGGATATCTACTGTGATTCTACCACCAGTGCGGAGTGTCTGACCCTCACGGAGCCAAGTAACTCTGGGTAGAGGAATGCCACCAACTCGAACTGGTATCTTCAGAACAGCTCCAACATGTAAAGTGATGAGATCTCTGAACTTATTGTCGAAATCTAGAGTAGGAGCAGCTGTAAGGAAAAACAATGCCAGAAAATGCCTTTTTATCTTTTATTTGCATAATATTAGTTTTAAATTAAAAAAGAACTTATTTCCATCTCATAGATTGACAAATTTCAAATTGAAAAAATGTTTTTATGGAAAAACAAAATGCCAACATGGCAATGTTTCATTCATTTTTTGTTCTCACCCTGGATTTCCAAGAGTCCAGATGTGTTCACACTACCTAAATCATTGCTAGCCTCACATGTGTAGCTTCCAGCATCCTTCTCCTGGACATCTTTGACTACTAGTGAAGCTACAAAGTCCTCATAGATCATCTCATGGCGTTTATCAGCAATCACTTCTCTATGATCTTTCAGCCTACATGGAATATAAAGGATAGGATATGTAAACAACTCATTCTCTCAACAGATCCTTATCTAAGACAATTTTAATAACAGATTCATTAGTAGTCATAAAGTATTAAACTAGATCCCAGTAGTCATCACATTATTTCATTAATTATTTTATTAAATGTGTCGAACCACTTAACTCATTTGACTTAAGCTACTTATTTATTGGGTATGGCTCCAAGGTGTTTATTTGCATAATAATAGAATCTTTATTATCCGTAAGGAAATTGTCTTACAATTTGTGTATTACACCAAACAAAACATTATAACTATAGAAAACCCATTTGTACATTCACACCTGACTCACTCATAATTTACATGTAAAAAAAAAATTATATCAGATTGTTTTTATTTAATGATTTCATTGCCAGGAGAACAAAAGAGTTTTTGTGTCTGTTTGTCTTTGCTATTGGTGTCTTGTATCTTTTTGGGATGGTAAAATCACAATGTATTCGGTTTGACAGATTTTACACAGGACTTTCAAAACAATATAAAACTACAAGTTACCATTTAATAGAAGGCATTGGTTGTCCACTGATCTTGCAGCCCAGAATAGCTGTATCTCCTTCTGTTACAGCCACATCAGGCAATCCTTCTAAGACTGTTGGAGCTTCACCAACTGGCTCAACTGAAACTGTACAATATAATAGAACAGAGCAAATAAATAGGTAATGAAAAAAGAAGCATTAGGGCAACACATACACTACTACTCAATAATATTCAGACTCAAAGAGAAGCCTTAATATGATTATCATTATTAATGTACAGTAAAATAGAACATCAAATCAGCATATCATATAAGTATAGTAAATAAGCTAAATAAGTTTAAGTGATATGTTTGAATCTTAGTACAGAAACAAATGATGAAATAATTGTTTATAAGAGAAATAATTTATGTTTTGACATATTTTCTTCATCATTTTCTCTCAATAATCATAAAACTCTAGTACTGCTTGTGCATGCTGCTTACATGCTGTTTATTTCATTAGGTAAAGTAAAAAAAAAAAGACATTTGAGAAAGATGCTAATTCAATAATATAATCAAATAACAACACAGAATAGCAAGGGTAACATAGTACACCTTAGATATACTAGAATCAATGTTATAACAACATTTCTTAAATCAAAAAATCCATATAAAAACACTAACCACTGGGTTCTAGTGCTGTGATTGGTACAGAGGGAGGTGACATGGGGCCAACACCGGCCTTGTTTTCAGCAGCCACCCGAAATTCATACTGTGTACCTTCCACCAGGTCTTTGACCACATAGCTGGTATCAGGAACCTTGACATTGGCATTCGCCACAAGCCATTTGGTTGACCCGACTGAGCGGTATTCCACAATGTAGTTGAAAATTGGACTTCCTCCATCTTTCTGAGGTGGCAACCATTTCAAGGTGACAGTGGAGCGTGTTGTGTCCACTGCTTCAGGTTGCTTGGGGGCTTCAGGTTTTTCTATGATAAATAATGTATACATATTAGGGTGTGTTTTTTTTTCATTGAATATTCTCTCTTAGACTCACAAACAAATATGTTTCATTCCAAATAGAATTGATTATAAATGTTGAGTTTATTTGAGTTATTTGCCTTGAGTACCATTCGATTAACTAAAGAATCCACAAGTAATCAGTGTATTTCAACCACTCTTTAAACACAATATATATTTTTTTTAAAGGTGCAAAATCTAAAATTTTTATGAAGCACAAATGAGAAAAGATCTACAACTTTAAATTTTAAAACACAAAGTTCAATGGCTTATATCTTACTGAATGGATCTCTGGCAGTCAAAATGCCAGTAGAAGCTGATGGTTTACTGAAACCTGCTGGGTTTTCTGCCAAGACTCGGAATTCATATTCTGAACCATCAGTCAATTCATTAACAGTGAAGACAGTGTCACGGATGGGGCTCTTGTTGATTCTGACCCAACGACTGGTGGAAGGTGACTTGCGCTCCAAGGCATATCCAGTGATGGCAGCACCACCATCACTTTCAGGAGGCTCCCAGGTGAGTGTAATGTAAGCTGCAGTGATTTCTGTGGCAGTCAGTTTCTTGGGAGCATCTGGTGCATCTAAACAAACAAAGACTTGGCATGAGTGAAGGACATCAACAAATATGTAGAGTCAAAGATAAATTCAAATAAGTGTAATGTTAAGCCTATATGTAGAGAGGAAGATATATTCAAATAAGTGTAATGTTAAGCCTACTTTTAAAATAAAAAAAATCTTGTCTTCTTACCAAATGGACTTTTCGCCACAATGCCATCTATGAGTTCAGTGGCTTCACCAACACCTATTTCATTTTCTGCAGCCACACGGAAGTAATATTCTTTACCTTCTAGAAGTTTCTGTACTGACAGAGTGTTGGTAGTCACATCTACTGTCTGGACCTGGTTCATACAATCATGAGGCATGTGAAACATAAATGCATAATTTAATTTGCTGTGTACTCACTAAGAAATTTGAACTAGTCAATGATCCAACTTATTTGAAAATGTCAACACTATCCAATATACTAAATAAAATATTTTAGGGTAAAATAAAAATTCAATGATACTATATTGTCTAAGCTAATGGGTTTTAATTTAATTTTAATTCATGCATTTTTTCTTTCATAATACTAAATTATCTTTACAGTTGTAACTAGTAACTCAATAATTAAGAAATAGTCAAATTCCTTACACATAAGTTAATAATTACCAATGATTATCTTAATTAAACCTTTTTTTGTTACTCACTGTTGCCCAAGTGTTTCTGTTAGATTCACGTTTCTCAATGACAAAACCTTTCAGTGGACACCCTCCAAGGTTACTGGGTGCCTCCCATCCTATGGCGATACTGTCTTTTAAAATCTCCAGCACACGAAGATTTTCAGGTTTTCCAGGCTTGTCTGAATCAATCCAAACAAGAGATTTAGAAGTGAGAAACAGTAAACATTGTAAAAAAAAGTTAATGATAAACCTTTAAATTGTAGAAAGAATCAACAAGGAAAAAACCATTCCCCCCCCCCAAACAAAACAAAACTTTTTTTTTTTTGCTATTGCTTTTCTTTGAGTGGCATAATGCACATTTTTTAAATTTTATTTTTACATTCATTTTTAGAAAGAAAAATTTATTTGAGGGGAGCCTTCAACATTCTCTAAGGGGCCAACCTTTGATGTTGACTTCAAAGTCTGCCACTGCCTTGCCGACCACATTCTCAGCTATGATGGTATAGACGCCAGTGTCTTCAATGGCTGCATTCTTGATGGTCAGAGTGCTGTAGTCAGGGTTTGTCTCCACAGAGACACGATCAGACCTTTCCAAGACTTCCCCATCAAGCAGCCACGAAATGGAAGGAGATGGAATACCACTGGCGTTGACCTTCAGGACAATGGTGGATCCAGCTTTGACAGTTTGGGCACTCTTGAAGCGGTTGTCATACTCTAGTACAGGCATGGCTGAAAAAGGGAAAACCAATTATTTGTATTAGACACAGTCTCTCAAAGTCAACATTTCAGTTTACTTCTGCATATAAACTAGAGTGTTTTTATTTGGTACACATACTGTGAATAGAAAGGGTGCCCTCTGTCTGTACTTTGCCCAGAGGGTTTGAAGCCTCACATCTGTACACATCAGCATCCTGTGGCTCTGTCTTATGAATGACCAATGAGGCAACCTCATCTTCATAGCTCATTTCATACTTAGCACTCTTTCTAACCTCTTTCTTGCCACGGAACCTGAAGAAAATACAAAGTCATGAAGCATGCATTCTTTATATTGTTCAATGAAAGTATTCATCACAAAGGGAGGAGTTGACACAAAGATACAGAGAGAGAAATAGTGTAGATAAGAATAAAAACTACCATTTGATCTCAGCTTCTGGTTCACCAACATCCAGATCACATTCCAAGATGGCATCATTTGGTGCTACTACAGCAATATCTTGTAAAGGCTCCAACAAAATAGGGGCGACACCAACTGAAATAACACACAATATTATCCATTTCATTCATAGTTAAGAATAGAACAGAGACAAAATATAATCAATAATTTTATAGTAGAAGTCAATTGTCTTTATTATATTGAAGTACTCACCAATAGATTTGACCACTTTGACTGGTCGAGTAGCTTTGGATGCTTCGCCCACTCCAGCTTTATTCTCAGCACTCACTCGGAACTCATACTCTTTATTCTCTTTCAGACCCGTGACGCTGAATGTTGTGTCAGGGACAGTGAGGGTCTCATTGGCATGGATCCACTGAGTTGTACCCACTGGTCTGTACTCAACTACGTAGTTGAAGATGGGAGCTCCTCCATCACTTTCAGGAGCAGTCCATTTTAGAGCCACAGAGCTTTTGTCTGTTCCAGTGACCTCTGGCACACCTGGACGACCTGGTATACCTAAAATGTAAGAGATTATTTTTGAACTTTTAATGAATGTACTAAAACTACAGTAGCTAACAAAAGGAAGGTTTTTCATTTCTGAAGGAAATGATATTATGTTTGGAAGTTTTATACACATGATACTTAATAACTTTATATGTGCTGATTCCAGCATATATTCAGGTGTGAGACTACTTGCATAAAAAAACTCGTTAAAGTTTTTTTATTTGCCATTGTGCTCATATGAAGCACATTTTTTATTTAATAATCAACAGCATAAAAAATAGTAAGTGGAAAGTACAAAACTAAAACTAAGATGGCTAATTTCCTTTATTCTATATTTGATAATTGTTTAAAATGTTGTTTTCTAAGAGGTGTTAAATTCTTTTCATTTGCCACATCAGAACATAGTAGCCTGCTAGAATTAATTTTTAGTTCAGCAATGTGCTTTTGATGCAATGGATAATGCTTACTCCAAGGGTCTTTAGCTTTAATGGTGGGTGATGGTTCACTTGGTTTGCTGGGCCCAGCTTGATTGATGGCAGTCACCCGGAACTGATAAGTGTTGTCCTCCACAAGGTCTGGCACTCTCAGCTCAGTACTTGACACTGGTTCTTTGTTGACAGCTATCCACCTGGGGGTGATATTGGACTGCCTCTCCACAGTGTAGCCAGTCACAGGAGCACCTCCATCATTGGCAGGGGGCTGCCATGTGAGGAAGACATTGTCCTTGAAAACTTCCTTGACCACAGGAGCCTCAGGAGCATCAGGCACATCTGCAATAAAAGAAAAAAAATGTTAAAAAAACTAAGGTAATGAAGTAAGTATAAGCTTCCTTCTTCCTCCAAAACAACAGAAAAAGTAGCTTCTTGCATAGAGAACTGTGTCATGCTCTACAAAAACAGAAACTCTCAATACGACAATTAGCTAAAAATAATTTGTTTTCTCTTACCAAATGGATTCTTTGCAGTGATGGTATCAGATTCTGCAAATTTGCCAGTGCCCACATCATTTCTGGCTGCAACTCTAAAGATGTATTGTTTGCCTTCCACAAGGCCTTTGATGTCAAAAGGTGTGGTGTCTGCTACATCTGCTAGCCCAGTCCAGGTCTGGCGACTGGCATCTCGTTTTTCCAGTATGTAGCTAGTAATTGGTTTTCCTCCATCATCCTCTGGCTCTGTCCAGGTCAAGGTAGCTGTCTGAGCTGTGATATTGGTCACTCTCAAATCTGTTGGCTCAGAGGGTTTATCTACATACAAAAATATAAGTGATTAAAAATGAGAAATATTTTGGAAAAAAATTTTCAAACAAACTTTTTTTTTTCAAATGTACTAGAGATTGGAAAATACACTTGCTACATCTAAGATAAAACTTTTTCTTTTTGAAACCAAAGTAAAGCCCAATAAATTTGTAGTTTCTGGTATCAAAAGTAACATTGTAGTAAAAATGGTGACCATTGAAAATGAGAATATTTTTGTAGCCAGTCTAATGATCAATCTCTTCAATCTTGTCATCATTCTAAATACTGTTTTGGAGGTACAATGAAGAAAAGTTCACAAAATTCCAATTTGAAATCCACAGATACTTGAAATTGAACAATTGGGCTTAGCAGAAATGAAGCTACAAATCACACCACATAAAATTAGGGCCATTTATGTTCAGATCATTTCTGTATGTTCAACTGGGAACTACTATCACTGTTATCTTGGAGCTGTTAATGATATGATTAGAAAAATGACCTCTGAATGCTACTTACCAAGCACAAGTAGTTTGATAGTAATCTCAGCTATGCCGTTAGTGTTCTCCAGCTTGACAGTGTAATCACCGCTGTCCTGTCTAATCACATGACCCAAGCGAATGGTAGTCATATTGTAAATGGTCTCAGCTTCCATGCGCTTGGCATCTGGGAGAGGACCATTCTTAAATGTCCAAGTGACCTTGGGCTGAGGGTTTCCAGTGAATGGAATTTCAAAGGCAGTGGACTGACCAGAGTAAAGCACAACAGTCTCTTGGTATTTCTTGTCCACAAATATCTTGGGTGGCACTGTAAGAATAGACAACACTTTATTGAAACAGCTACTAATGCAAATATATGCAGCAGAATTTGAATACAAGGTTAACATTTTTTTGTGTCATAAACCTTTAACAATCTAACAAGAACAGAAACTAGAACATAAATACATTATAACCAATCACAGAGCATCATAAATATGATGTTAATTTACCAACAGAGAAAAACATTTTAATATGGTTATAAATAATAAACAAAAACAATTTCAATGCAAGAACTTAATTCTTGCACTGTATGCTATATATAAATATATATTTTTTTATAACAGTTAATATAACTATTCTAGCCTAAATATTTTGAAAAACACAAAATATTAATTTGACATAGTTGAAAAAACATGAAATTAACTGAATGAAAATTCTAATACACATCCTTTAAATGTATACCCACCCATACCTTACCTACTAGTTTCCATTCACATACCTTCAACAGTTAACTTTGCCACAGACTTTTTGTCTTTCACTTGTATCAGGTACTCTCCTTCATCTTTACCATCAGCTTCATTGATAGTTAGACGATGAATGACGCCTTTGCCAAAGAACTCTAGCTTATCACTGGGAGATAGAAGCTGACCATTGTGGTACCAATTGGCTGGCACGTTCACCTTTGACACCTCACACTCAAAGGTTATGGTTTTGGGTATCTCAGTGATGGTAAAGCTTTCCAGAGGCCTGATGAACTCCAGCTCTGTTTCTGTTTGGAACAAATGTGGTGAATTTCTAAGTTTTAATGTTTATTTTTTTTAATTTTAAATACTTAGATTGGGTTAAGACTTTAAAAAATCAACATAGTTTAATATACTTCATTAAAAAAATTTTTTTTTCAATGTCACACAAGTTGGGGATATGTACCATCACTTGATTAGTAACAAAAAATACACCTGAAAGCTACAGAGTATCTCATTTCCTAACAAGTATTTTGTAACTAATCACTCATTTCAGTGGTCATTCTGAGTATCAAGAAGCCAGCTTACATTAAAGTTGTCTGACTTAAGAATGCCTTCCAACCCAAAAGTAAAATATGCAATCTCAACCAAGCTAGGAACAAAGTAGTGGTCCTAAGAACTAAAGCTGTCAAACTTCCACTTTTAAATAATCACAAGTTTTATTACAACTAAAACCTACAAACAGTGCAGTTATATAGGGGAGTGCAGCAATTCAAAGTGATGTTTTGATAATGAACAATATTACATTTCTATTCTGAAAAATTAGCTTTAATAATTATCTGACATCTTAGAGAATCAAGTTCATTAATTAACCTGCTAGATAATGAAATAATTAACAAGATGTACTTTGGCACTTGTTTTCCACAAAATGTTGGACTTACCAATGACTTGAACTTCAGCTTGAGATGTCTGACCATCCACCTTAATGCTGTACACTGCCTGATCTGTAAGCTCAGCCCTAGCAATACTCAGACTGTGTTTCTCCTTGACTGAAGAAAGTTTGATGGTTTCAGTAGTAAACAACTTGACATCATTTTTATACCAAACTGCTGGACGATCGGGTTTAGATACTGTGCACTCCAGGAAGATGCTTTGACCTTCTGTCACTTCAATACTAGCGAGTGGTTTAGTGATTTTCAAAGGCTCTTCTGTATGTAAATGTAAAGAAAAAAATGCTTACTAGAATAAAAAAAAGAGATGCACTTTAAGAAAAAGAAATTTGTAGATAATTTTATTTTAACAATATTAGAAACAAAATAAAGAAATTTATCTCAAGAGTGTCAGATACTAGTAAACTTTATAAGAACTAGAAGACATGAGAATAATTTTAATGTTTGACAACAAAGTATGACTTAGGAAGCTAACTTTTATCTAGCTAGGAAGAAAAAATTACTGAGATAATTCTGGATTGGTTGAGACAAACTCTTCCAGTAGCTAGAACTGATGAAAAAGAAAACAAAAACTACTTCGCTATATCTCTCCCTAACCTTTGACAGTCACCCTGGAGGAGGTCTTCCTCTCTTTAACAATACATGTGTAAACTCCTTCATCTTCCACCTCAGACTCATCTAGTTTCACTGTATGTGTCGTTCCACTGCTCAGGATCTCCATGCCCTCAAAGGGTTTCAGTGGAGCACCATCTTTCAGCCAGGTAGCCTTTAGGTCTGCCTTGTTGACCTCACATGTCAGAACCAGAGGTTGATGCTCAATGTTTTCAATGTCTTGAAGAGGTTTAGTAAACTCCACTGGTAGTTCTACAAAGACATAGTTATAGTTTATCAAACATTTAGACATAGCTATATTAAAGATCAATTCATATGTTATAATATTTATTTGAACAACTTATTTTAGAAACCTATTCAGGAAGATAATATACAGCCTAATATACATTTGTGCAACTAAATGAAAGAAGTTAAATTAACAGCCATTGCAAGGCAAACGTAAATTGTTTAGTACTTTCAAGAGGGTTTACACTTTGATTCTAATGCATGTAATATTAAGAAGATGAATTTACTAAGTAAAAAAAAAAGAATGACTTTTTTTGTTTCTCTACAGTAAAAGTATATAAAAAAGCACAACATTTGGAACTGTAGACTATTTAAGAATCGATCAAGTCTATCCCAAAAGAAGAGTCAGCAAGAAACAAATGGATAAATTACAAATGTAAACATTATTTTAAGTATCTGTAGCACTTTCTCTGAGTGCAACTACTTGTTTAGCACCTGCAATAAAAAAAGAGCTAAAAAGCTGTCCATTTGTTTTTTCTTTTTTCACTAACCTTCAACAAAGACGGTGGCTTCACTGACTGCACCATCAATGTCTACTTTGTACAAGCCCTCATCATCCAGTTCCACTGAGTCTACTCTGAGGCGATGCACAGTGCCTTCTGATGTCAACCTGAAACGAGCAGAAGCTGTAACTTCCTCGCCATCCAGGAACCAGCGGGCTTGTTTCTGTGGTTGGCTGACCTCACATTCAAGGACTAGACTCTGATTCTCAATTACTGTCACATTGGCAAGTGGACGAACAATCTCAGTTGGCAGAGCTAATCAGAAAAAAAAAATAGGATTCCCTTTTTTGAATAATCAATAACAAATCTTTGCTGTTAAATCATGTTAGCAATCCCCAGAAATCCCAAGTGGACAATAATTTATGAGAGTGTTATGTCATAAACACAAAAAACTTTTTTTTCTATTAATATTGAGTTATTTAAAGGTCATTGTGAAAAGTTAGATTTCATGAGCCTTTATAAATATGACAAGAAAAACATAAGATGTGAGTTAAATAAAACACTTTTATTAGATGTAAAGAAGAGTTGGGATTTTTGAAAATGTATATACTTTATGATACTCACCTTCAACTCCAAGATTAGCAGAAGACTTTTTATCTTCAAACAACAGCATGTATTTCCCAGCATCCTCCAAGGTTGCAGAATCTTTAGACAGAGTGTGAACTTTGCCCTCCACTGTCACTTTGAATCCATCCTCAGGTGAAACTTTCAGGCCATCTTTGAGCCAGCTAACTTTAACTCCTGGCTTAGAGAGTTCACATGTGAAAGTGAAAGGTTGCTTCTCCTTGATATTCTGGTCTTCCAAATGTTTGACAATATCAGTAGGTGTTTCTGTAGATAGATATATATTTAGGCTATGTCAATATCAGTAGGTGTTCTATAAATAAATATGTATTTAGGCAATGTCAATATGATTAGGTGATTCAGTAAACAAATATATATTAAGGCAATGTCAATTATCAGTATATAGTAAGGCATTTGAAGTTTTTATGTAATCTAAAAAATACTGCATTCTCATGTAAATTAGGGTATTACCATTTTATAAATGTAGGCTACATGAGATCTAAAATGAAAGTAATAAAAAGCTACTTTAAAACACAGGGAAAGGATTTAGTAAAATAGTTACTTGTGAATATACTGGTTCTAATGCTTTGAAAAGATAGGATATTTACTTCAGTTCATAGGTACCATGTCTAAGTCTAAGCATACAAATTTCTTCAATTTGAACAATGAATGATATATTGGACTACATTCAAAGTTAAAAAAGATTTCTTTTTTTTTTTGGTGCAGTATCATCTACTGTGAATATGGGTAATAAAAATTGGCAGAATGATTTTATGGCGGATTCATTAATCTGATTTTGGTTCATTACAGTAGTGAAGATGATTAGAGCCAGGAGAAGAGAAAGTCTAAATCTAAAATGCTAGCAATCATAAAATTCTGACCCTACTTCTGAATGGGTTCCAAGATTTACCTTCCACAAGAATCAAAGCTTTGCAGCTCTTGTCTGCTGCATGAAGGGAGTAATTGGCCTCATCATCTACATCAGCATTATCTATCTCTAAGCGATGCAGGCAGCCATCCACAATCAGCCTTGTGTTTTCCCTGGGCACAAAGACTTCTCCATCCTTCTTCCAGGTCACAGGGTAATTGGGTTTGGATAGTTCCACCTCTAGAATTAGCTTCTCTCCTTCAGATACTGTTGCATTGCGTAGAGGCTTCAGGATCTCCAGAGGCAACTCTGTATAAAAGAAAGGTACTGTTCCTAATTTACTGTTCCTAAATATTGTAAGAATGCTTGACTATTTTATACAAAACAAGCCTTATTATTATTATACAAAACATAAGCATATTGAACTGGCCTTCAACTTTCAGTTCTGCAGTAGTCTTCTCATCTCCCATGGCACATGTGTATGTTCCAGCATCCTCTAGCCTGGCATCTTCAATGACTAGCTGCTGTATGTAACCATCAGTAATAGCCTGAAATTATTTGTAGTAAGCAAAAAGTTGGCAAAAAAAGTCAACTAAGAAATACGTAGTAATAATGACAAGATATGTTCATCTCATAGACATTGTACTCAGTAATCAGCTCAAGTGACTGGGATTGATCTGTATTTGATCATCTAGAGTTAGCTAGCAAATAGAACTATACAATCAATCAAAGTTGGCTAGCCATTAACACAGAAAATTCCATTCAATCATTCAGAGTTAGCCAGAAATTAGCAGAAATACCTGTATTCGATCATCCAGAGTTAGCTCCTTGCCATCCTTAAACCACTTGACAGGTCTGTTTTTCTTTGATACTTGGCATTCAAATATGACCATTTCTTTCTCTGGTACTTCTTGGTCATCTAGTGGCATGGTGAAAATAGGTGGAATTTCTGGTAGAAAGAAAATACATTGAAATCAATGTGATCTAGAAAGTACAATCAAGGTTAACACACAAAAAATGGGTTCACTATTGAACTACGGCCAACTAAATGAGTTCAATATTATCAACTCATTAAGAAAAATTGGGTCATAATATGATTATGATTAACTTAATTCTATTTTTAAAAAAAGGATTCACTAAGTTCTCACCATAAATTTTTAATTTGGCTGATGATTCCTTGTCATTAGGAAGCACAGCTGTGTATTCGCCCTCATCTTCAGGTATGGTATCCATGATTCTGAGAATGTGGCGGTAGCGATCACATACTATCTTGATGCGGTCACTTGGTGTCAATGGCTTGCGGTTTTTCAGCCACCTAACCTTGACTCCTGGTTTACTCAGAATGCACTCCAGCTCCACGTCTTGACCTTCTTGTCCCTCTACATCCTTCAAGGTGGCGGTAAAGTCTGCAGCAATTTCTAAATATAGAGAAAAAGGGAGGTAAAAATGGCATTTAAAATTTCTAAATAGTAAAAGTACTAGCCCTATGGTCCACAGGGTAGCAAAAAAATAATATAATTTTTTTTTCTTGAGCATTGTGTGGCCAACACAATAATCATTGACATTATACTTTTAACATCTAGACATGACATTCGATAGAGTAAATCAATACAGTAACTTTGTCAAAGCTTCACCATAATCTTAATAAAGCATTATTTAATCAATACAATCAGCATACCTTCCACTCTCAGTTTGGCCTTGGATTCACAGCCATTGATCTTCACTGTATATTCAGCCTCATGGTCAATGTTGACATCTGGTATCTTTAATATATGGCACTTGCCATCCATGATAAACTCATAGCCATCCTCCTCAGTGATGATCATGCCATCCTTCAGCCACATGGCTGGGTGATTTTCTTTGTTCACCTCACAGACAAAGCTGACAGTCTCACCCTCCAAGCACTCGGCATCTGAAATTGGTCTGGTGATGGCCAATGGCCCTTCTAAAAGCAAGAAATAAATATTGAAATTATTTCGTTGAAATTTAAAAAAAATGGTGCTATTGTCTCATAGACAAAAAGAAGACCTAATTCTAAAATGCAATAAAGTTTCACTAAGAGCAGCACACCTTCTACCAGTAAAAGGGCAGTTGAACTTTTGTCTTCCAGCTTGATTGTGTACTCTGCTTCATCCTCAAGTTCAGCTCTGGGTATGGTCAGGGTGTGTGTATCACCATCTACTTTGAGGATCAAGTTCTCTGAAGGCTGGATCTCTGACCCATCCTTGAACCATCTAGCCCTAACATCTGGCTTGTTCACTTTGCAAGTCAGGGTGACTGATTCCCCTTCTGTTACATCAGCTTCATCCAGAGGCTTGGTGATGACCAGTGGAGTGTCTAAAAGCAAATAGTTCAAGGTTAGCTTTATGAAGAAACAAGCAAAGGATGATTTATGAAGAAACAAGCAAAGGATGATTTATGACGAAACAAGCAAAGGATGATACTATGCTGAATAAAAAGTAAAAAAAAACAAAAAAACAAACAAGTAAAATGGAAGCCGGATAGGTTTTTAAGTTAAGTTGTTAGCTAGTTATCATACTTCACAAACACAGATCCAACGTCTTTTTAACCAGAAACAGAAAGCACTAAAATTCTATTATTTTACTATAGTATTCTTACTTATAATTATTATGTGCTAGCACTAATAAAGAAAAATAATAAAAAAAAAAAAAAGCCTTCTCACCTGTTACTGTCAGGCTAGCGGTGGTATCATGCCCACCTACTCTAGCTGTGTAATCGCCGCTGTCCTGGGGTTGAAGGTCATGAACAGTGAGAGAATGTTTGCGGCCCTCCTGTGAGATCTCAAATTTTTCACTGGGTTCAATGGTCTCATTGTTGGTCAGCCACTGCACATCAGCATCATCCCTAGACACTTCACAGGTGAATGTTGCTGTCTCATTGGTTGGGGCAGTAGTGTCAGCCAGTTGGACAGTAAAATCTGCTTCGATTTCTGACAAAAAAACATATTTTGTAAAATTTTAAATCTGGGACAAATTGTTTCTATCAAGTCAACAAGGCGTAAAGTGATTTAGCTGATTGTGAAGCGATAGTCACACAATTTAAATGCTATATGACTTGTAGGTCAGCAGTTCACACCATACCATTTGAGTGGATAATATAAAATCTTCCACTTAATTTGACAATAATTTAGTTTTATCAAAATCATTTTTTAAAATCTTAATCAATCAAATTATTAAAAAAGATAGCTATAGTTAAAAATAGCTGAAGAATCTAATCTAGTTTAGGTTTAGATTCTAAAAGCTCTAAAATCAACAAGAAAGTTTCAATAGCATAAAAAGTTTTCAACCTTGGACATTGAGTCTGGCAGAGCTTTCTTTGTCTTTGATTCTAACTGTATACTCTGCAGCAGCATCCAGGGGTGTGTCCTTCAAGGTAAGGGTGTGGGTCTTGTTGTCCACGGAAGCGATGACCAAGTCATTGAGCAGAATCTCCTTTCCATCCTTCAGCCAAGTGGCAGGCAGATTTGCCTCTGAAACCTCGCAGGTGAATGTGACAGTCTCGCCTTCTTTACAGGTCTGTTCACTAAGTGGAACTGTAAACTCCAGTGGAGCTTCTAGAAATATGTTCAGTAGAGAAATTGAAGTATTGTTTCCAAAGCATAAAAATACTCTCTTAATAAATTTACTAATTCATGTAGATTTTTTAGGGCTAGTAGAAAGTGTAGAGAACATGTGATATTTTTAGATCAAATAACTGAAGTAAAAACCTTTCATGCACAGGCAACTAACATTTAAAACAAAACATCAAAAGATACGAAATCCAATGCTAAAAATTAGTATTTTAAATTTTTGTAAAAATTAATTTAACTAGTAAACTTCATTTTCAAAATGCTAATGGTAAGTATTTACACACTACATGCATAGTTAATCTTTTATTAAATGAAAACCAAATGAAATGTACTTAAGACAGGAACAAACCTTCTCTCAGACTGAGGCCAGTCATGCGTCTGGACCCAATCACCACAAGGTAGTCACCATAATCTTCAGCACACAGTTCATGCACAATTAGCTTATGCAAGCGACCTTCATCGACCAGTTCATGCTTCTCTGAGGCCAGGATCTTGTCCTCATCCTTGAACCAGGCCACTCTCAGGTCAGTCTTGGACAGCATGCATGTGAACTTGGCCAGGACTTCTCTTTGATCAATTACCTTCTTCAAAGTCAAGGTCATCCTAAGTGGAACCTCTGGAAGGCAAAAGCAGCCATGGTCCTGCCTTTTTTTTTCTAATTCACTAATAATGAAACTGACCTGGTTGTCTTTGTGATATTACTCTTTTATGGGCATAGTTGGAAACTTAGAGATTGCCTTATAAGTTTTACTGCAGGGCAGTGTGCTTAATCTAAATGAGTGACATTGTAAAGGGTCTGTGCAATGGACTAATAGAACATTTTAATGCAAGATGCACTGTGATATGTTTTTACAAGAACATGGCTTAGGTTGATGTTAGTCTAAACACTAAATCACTCTCTAATAACTTGAGTTACTAATGACTTTGGAGTGTTGGCTTCATGGGCAACAAGCACATCACAAAACTGACACACATAGACACAACTGACACAGATATGGACACAACTTAACTGACAAGATAACAAACAGTTAAGAACACAAATAAATGTGACTGAAAAAAAGAGTCAAGAGCATTTAAAACTTTTGTCATTTGTGCTAGTGGAAAAAGCAAACCCGATGAAACTAAAAGAACAGAATGTTATAGAAATGTTTATAAGTGTGCAAGTTCTACATCCAGTGATCTCAAGACTACTTCAATTAATAAGCACATACAAGCAAAAAGATAAGATAATGGTTGGATTAAAAACATGGAGTTTAATTATTCTCTGTGTTAGTTTGACATACAATTATGGAAATAAACATTATAAATATTCATGGGAGAAACATTTAGATAAAAGAAAATTTATTTCAGAACACAAAATTGTTTAGAATATTTTTTAAAATTTAATAGTTAGTGCTTATAACACAACAAAAATTTACTTTAAAAAAAATTAAATGAACTTTGTAACAGTAAAACTTTGTTTAATTTCAAGTCAAGTTACAGGAGAGGACGGAGTCAAATAAAAGAGAAAATGTCAAGTGTTGAAAGACAAGACATAAGAATGTCATAGTCCCATGAAAATGTCAAGTGTTGAAAGACAAGACATAAGAATGTCATAGTCCCATGAAATGTATTGAATCCAATGAACCAAGAGCACTTGAGTACACAAATAGAATATTTGTTCATGCAGTGATGAGTTATGTCTTACAGTTTAAGTGCTAAGTAAACAATAATGTCCTAAATAGCCAAATATTCTAGTCTTATGCTTTATAAATAAAAAAGTATAGCTTATGTACTTTGCATACAGAGTATAGTTTTGTATATTTTAAAAATTACATAATAACAAGTTGCTAAATTCTTTGATACACATAAAGTTTTATGAATAATTTTGATTCTGGTATAAAAATGAAAACATAATAATTATAATTTTTTTATAATTATTTCATTCAGGTTCATCAAAATGTGACATATTTACAGTGAAAAACTAAATCTAAATTAAGTGACATTTGAAATTTTTCTTATGCCAGATTTAGATGTTAGTTTTATGTCTTTTTGATAAATGCAAACAATAACATTATAACATGGTCAGGCTTCAAGAATAGAACTGAAATCCAACATGTAAACTATGAGAAAGAAAAAGGCCTATATTTATTTAAAAAAAAATAAAATAAAAAAGGAAAAAGGACTTGCAGAACTAAAAAAAAAAAGCTCACTAAAAATAGAATGAAAACAAGAAGTATGAATTCCAAATCATTTTGTAATGGCATCAATATATTTTGAATGTATATTTGGGGAGGAGCTGTGAACAAGGTCAAGGTGATTGGGCAAGATGAAAGACTTGGGAGTTTAATGACAGTATTTTAGAATATGAAGATAAGTCTACAATCAATGATGAGGTAACTTGGAAAGTGGATGACTGCTGCTAAGTCAAATGCCTAAAGAATGCTAAAACTAAGTGCAACAAACTATGTAGCCGACTAAGACTGACCAACATTGCTACCAAGTGATTAAAAAAATATTGAGGACAAACAGTAATGAGTTTATCAAAAATTATCCCCTTCATATGATTAGCCTCAGTTTTTGTTGTTCAATTCACATGCATTTAGTCAAATGATGTAGCTAATGATATAATCATGTGCTAGCATGCATTGGGGAAGTGAAATAACAAATAGATTTTATCTTTTTTAAGTTACATCTATCACACAATGACATTTTCTTTTGAAATCTCTTCATGAAATAAAACAACTATTAGCACTTATTCAAAATTTGTTTAAGGAGATTCGCAGTGTCTAAAATATGAACACAATATTTAAAAATGTACTTAGCATTACTATTTGATAGAAAACAAATACTAGCATGTTAATCAACACTGACTAGGTTTTTGATTATCACTAACTAAATTCAAAATAAACAGTATACTACATATGTATAACTAGCATGTCATTATGACAGTCCCACAACAACATAAATGAAAACAAAAACTTGGTCGGAAAACAAAAACATACTATCTTCACAGGGTCCACTCATAATGGCTAGGATGGGGCATACAAATGTAACAACTCAGTTATGTGTGTCATAGCGTCAGGAGTGAGCTTAAGCCATTGGAAGAAATCAACTCAGGCTTTGGTATGGACAATGTACAAAAAGGTAAGGAAAGAAGCTTTTCTATTTACAAAGACCTTTAGTATACAATGTTTAATGAATGCTATTTTCATTAAGTTTAATTCATAAAAACTTTATATCTTCTACTAAATAAATAGTCAATTAAGCAATGTAAAGTAAAAATGGTACATAGTCATTCACAACTTACAATAATAATTAACTAACTATTTTTAGATTCTACAAGTTTGTACTTAGATATAAACAATGTGATGACAACAGGAAGCATCCAACTCACCATCTAAGTGAAGCTTGGCCTGGCTCTTCCTGTCCCCAACAACTACACTATACTCAGCCACATCCGACTTGTCGACATCCTTGATGACTAGAGAGTGTCTTCTGCCTTCTGTCTGAATGATGTGCTTGTTGCTTGGGGTCAGGGTTTCACCATCTTTCAGCCACTCCACAGAGACATCATCCTTGTTGACCTCACAGCAGAAGACTGCCATTTTGTGCTCCTCAGTTCTGACTTCTGAGAGCTCAGCTGTAATATCAACTGGTACTTCTAGATATCAGTGGAGCAAAACAAAAGAATTCATGAATAAAACAGGCTCACACAAATACAACACTGTGAAACTGGTTGGGTTATATTCATGAATAGAACATTCTTTTTATTAACCCAGTAAGAAATGAACTATTATTACAATGAATATTAAATTATTGGATTTTTTTTTTTACTTTTGAAAACCAAATCAGATTTTCTTTTCTAAGAGAACTTTGTATTCCATAAAGTTTAATACATAACTCCTGCAATCTTATAAACTTTTCAATTATTTCTGTTCTTTTAGATTACAATGTTTTTTTCTTTTTTTCCCCAATTAGAAAAATAGTTGTTTTATGTGGATAAATATTTGAGAGAGCCACTTATTTATTACAAACATGGAAGTGAAAATTAACCTGTGACAGTAAGATCAGCATGGGTGGATTTGTTTTCCACTTTAGCCATTATCTCGCCAGCATCTGGCAGAATGGCATCCTTGATCACAAGTTTGTGCACTCGGCCAGACACCAGGACTTGGTATCTCTGATCCTCATTAATCTCCCGGCCCTCATGGAACCACTTCACAGTGGCTCCATCTATGTTGAGCTCACAGTCAAATGTAGCTGTCTCTCCTTCATCGATGTGCTGATCTTTGAGTGGTCTGATAAACTCAGGTGGTAATTCTAAGGGAAACATTAAGCAATTAGTATTCTGGAATCTAGTTACAACAAAACAATGTGGGGACCAGTACATCATTTGTTTGAAAGATTTACTTCAACAGTTCAAGTATTTCATGAGATAATAACAAGAGAAGCTAGATAAAGAGAGCTTAATGCCAACCTTGTACAAAGAGTGAAGCTGTTGACTTCTTATCGCCAACCTGAACAGTAACCACACCTTCATCGTCAATGCAGCAGTCAGAGATGATCAGCTTGTGTACCTTGACATCCTTTATAAATTCTATCCTGTCACCTTCAGGCAGTTCAATGTCATCAACAAACCAATGAACTTGGGACTGGACAAAGTGCAAGAAAAACAAACATTTTCATCAAGTAACCAGAAATATTATGCATGAGAGGTCAATGAGCAAGGTCTAAAAATTACATACAATTCATAAAACCTCAGTTGGAGTTTTATGCCTTTCAAACCAAAAAAATAAAAACAGTCGAGTAAAAATGTCTTTGTTGTTTATATTACCTTGCTAACCTCCTTTGTGAGTTGACAGACCATTTCAGCAGTTGCTCTTTCAATGACGGAAACATCTTGAAGAGGAACAGCAAAATCAGGTCCCAACTCCTCTACAGTGAGCTTGGCTTGTGAGATTTTGCCTTTGGCCTTGACTATTACAGTGCCAGAATCTTCAGGGGATACATCCTCAATGCTAAGAGTATGCTGCAGGCCATCTTTTCTTATGTCAATGCCATCTTTAGGTGATGGGGATAGTTTGTCACTGTCCAGGAACCAAGCAACATCATCTGTGTCTAAATTCAGTTCACAGGTGAACTCAACATTAGACTGTTCTAACACTGTCTGGTCTTGTAAAGGTATTGTGAACTCAACTTCGACTTCTGAAAATGTTTGAGCAAGTTGTTTTTTTAATTCACTTACATGATGATGTTCCAAAGAAAATTGTGAAAATGGCTAAATAAGGTATTGAGTCTAATGATGTTAAATCTAAAAAAAAAAAAATAGACAAGCTCTAAGTTACTAACAACAAATATTAAATTGAGAAAGAAATCTCAGTCATTTCTGTTCCTCAAAAACAAATCAGAACAAAAAAAGCATAATTTGAACAAAAAAGGCAGAAAAAAAAGTTGTAGCAATGCAAAAAAATGTGATGCAAAATAAGACAATACTCAATCTAAATCAATATTTTGTTTAATCTGCTTTGCCCATTTTATAACCATTTCATAGGCTGTATGCTGCAGGCCATCCTTCAAGCATTAAAGTGTGTTTTAAAAACATTATGACCATGTTATGGATTACTATAGGATCCTACCTTCAACCGTCAGCTTGGCTGTGCTCTCTTTGTCATGTATCCTCACAGTTACTTCACCAGAGTCTATGGTCTCTGCTGAGTAGATGATTAACTTAAGTTTGTTTCCATCAATGACAGTTTCAAATCGAGGAGAGTCTGGCCCAACTTTCTGGCCTCCAACAAACCACTGGATATTCTCTGGACGTGTGGGTACAGTCAGTGTACACTCAAACTCCACTGTAGATTTTTCTTTGACAGTTTGATCTTTCAATGGGATCAGGAAATCAGCAGCCATTTCTAAAGAATGAAACAAAACAGGTTGCTTTTTGTAGGGATTTTATACATAGCTTTACTATTTTTAATTTTTAAATTGAATGAAGTTTAAGTTTAAAAGTCATGTAAATGTTATCACCTCTAGGTAGCTTTATCAAGAAGTGGATAAATAACTAGAATTTACTCCACCTTCCTCATGAAAAAAAAAATGAGCTAGCATATTTGAAATGAGTAGAGCTCTTGTCTATCAAGAAAGACATTAGCATTCCACACCATAGAAATTGAGCTAAATTACTTTGGGATTTACATTAAAACTTTAAATTGCAAGAAAAAAAAACAGTTTGTGTAATGAGAATGAGTAGGCACTAGTAAATTTGAAGATTAAGGGAATCCAAGTATTACAAACAGACAAGGAAACTAACCTTCAACTGTAAGTTTAGCTGTGCTCTCTTTATCTTTAATTGTCACAGTCACCTCTCCAGCATCTACTGTCTCTGTTGAGTTGATTATCAGCTTAAGTTTGTTTCCATCAATGACAGTTTCAAATCGAGGAGAGTCTGGCCCAACTTTCTGGCCTCCAACAAACCACTGGATATTCTCTGGACGTGTGGGTATAGTCAGTGTACACTCAAACTCCACTGTAGATTTTTCTTTGACAGTTTGATCTTTCAATGGGATCAGGAAATCAGCAGCTATTTCTAAACAATAAAACAAAAGGTGTTTCATTTTGTAGGGATTTTTTATTAGCATTATAATTTTTAAATTGAATGAAGTTTAAGTTTAAAAGTCATGTAAATGTTATCACCTGTAGGTAGCTTTATCAAGAAGTGAATAAGTATCTAGAATTAACTCCCTCTTCCTCATGAAAAAAAAAATGAGCGAGCATATTTGAAATGAGTAGAGCTCTTGTCTATCAAGAAAGACATTAGCATTCCACACCATAGAAATTAAGCTACATTCTTTTGGGATTACATTCAAACTTTAAATTGCAAGAAACAAAAATAGTTTGCAATTTGAGAATTTGAAGATTAAGGGAATCCAAGTATTACAAATAGGAAACTAACCTTCAACCGTAAGTTTAGCTGTGCTCTCTTTATCTTTAATTGTCACAGTCACCTCTCCAGCATCTACTGTCTCTGTTGAGTTGATTATCAGCTTAAGTTTGTTTCCATCAATGACAGTTTCAAATCGAGGAGAGTCTGGCCCAACTTTCTGGCCTCCAACAAACCACTGGATATTCTCTGGACGTGTGGGTATAGTCAGTGTACACTCAAACTCCACTGTAGATTTTTCTTTGACAGTTTGATCTTTCAATGGGATCAGGAAATCAGCAGCTATTTCTAAACAATAAAACAAAAGGTGTTTCATTTTGTAGGGATTTTTTATTTAGCATTATAATTTTTAAATTGAATGAAGTTTAAGTTTAAAAGTCATGTAAATGTTATCACCTGTAGGTAGCTTTATCAAGAAGTGAATAAGTATCTAGAATTAACTCCCTCTTCCTCAAGAAAAAAAAAATGAGCGAGCATATTTGAAATGAGTAGAGCTCTTGTCTATCAAGAAAGACATTAGCATTCCACACCATAGAAATTGAGCTACATTCCTTTGGGATTACATTCAAACTTTAAATTGCAAGAAACAAAAATAGTTTGCAATTTGAGAATTTGAGATTAAGGGAATCCAAGTATTACAAATAGGAAACTAACCTTCAACAGTAAGTTTAGCTGTGCTCTCTTTATCTTTTATTGTCACAGTCACCTCTCCAGCATCTACTGTCTCTGCTGAGTAGATGATTAATTTAAGTTTGTTTCCATCAATGACAGTTTCAAATCGAGGAGAGTCTGGCCCAACTTTCTGGCCTCCAACAAACCACTGGATATTCTCTGGACGTGTGGGTACAGTCAGTGTGCACTCAAACTCCACTGCAGATTTTTCTTTCACAGTTTGGTCTTTCAATGGGATCAGGAAATCAGCAGCTATTTCTAAAGAATGAAACAAAACAGGTTGCATTTTGTAGGGATTTTATACGTAGCTTTATAATTTTTAAATTGAATGAAGTTTAAGTTTAAAAGTCATGTAAATGTTATCACCTCTAGGTAGCTTTATCAAGAAGTGAATAAATAACTATAATTTACTCCACCTTCCTCATGAAAAAAAAAATGAGCTAGCATATTTGAAATGAGTAGAGCTCTTGTCTATCAAGAAAGACATTAGCATTCCACACCATAGAAATTGAGCTACATTCCTTTGGGATTACATTCAAACTTTAAATTGCAAGAAACAAAAATAGTTTGCAATTTGAGAATTTGAAGATTAAGGGAATCCAAGTATTACAAATAGGAAACTAACCTTCAACCGTAAGTTTAGCTGTGCTCTCTTTATCTTTTATTGTCACAGTCACCTCTCCAGCATCTACTGTCTCTGTTGAGTTGATTATCAGCTTAAGTTTGTTTCCATCAATGACAGTTTCATATCGAGGAGAGTCTGGCTCAACCTTCTTGCCTGCAACAAACCACTGGATATTGTTTGGTCGTGTTGGCACAGTCAGTGTACACTCAAACTCCACAGTAGATTTCTCTGGGACAGTTTGGTCTTTCAATGGGATCAGGAAATCTGCTTCAATTTCTAGAAAATGTATGGGTTTAGTAAAACATCATTAACAGCAACTATGTATTAAAGAAAAAGAATGTTCTATCAAGTTACTTGAAAACAAATCTCTTTTCTTCATTGGTAAATAACTAAAAAAAAATGTCACTGAATGATTACTAGACAATATTGTATGTTTCAATGAAATGTCTATACCTGAAGTTCAATTCAAATTGCTTGTTATTGTTTCAAGCCTTACATAATAGGAATTTAGGGTAAAGGTAAGCTTACCTTCCACAGTTAGCCTTGCAGACGATGAATTTTCTCCAATGACCACAGTCACTTCATTCTCATCTTCTGGTTTCAAATCTCGAATAGTGAGTGTATGATTCACACCATCAGACTCAATAACAAATTTGTCAGATGGGGTGACAGGCTTGCCATTGAAGAACCACTGAACAGGTGCCTCGTCATCATTAGTAGTGCAAAAGAAGACGGCGTCTGTGTTCTCCTTGACTTTGGTGTCCTTAAGGGTCAAAGTGAAATCAGCTGGAACCGCTGGAAATAACAGAAAGGATCAATGTTTTAGTTCTCATTATTCAATTCACTGGTACAGATAAACAACTAAAATTAGTTGATTTTTTTCTAACATTATATCACTGGTACAGATAAACAACTAAAATTAGTTGATTTTATTCTAACATTATATCACAGGTACAGATAAACAACTAAAATTAGTGGACTTTTTCTAACATTATATCACTGGTATAGATAACAATGAAATCCTATTAAACAACCTTAAAGAAACTTACGTTGAACTAAAAGTCTAGCCTCTGTGCTAATATCACCATAAGCACAAGCTACTGGGCCAGCATCAGATGGTCTGCACTTGCTAATAAGAAGTGTATGTCTGTTTACATCTGACTGGATGGCATATTTGGGGCTTGACTCCACAATAACATCTTTAATCTTCCAGATTACATTCACATTGGGCACTGAGAACTCACACTCAAATTTAGCAGCTTCTCTTTCTTTCACAGCCATGTCTTGTAGAGGCACAATCCATTGCCACTAAAAAAAAACAATTAGTTGGAACATGAGCACAATTATAAGTATGATGTAAAAAAGAAATACATATAAGGATGGATAATTAAGTAAAGGACTAAATTATAATAATTAAGATAATACAGCTAATTACTTTGGCTTTCTGTATCACATAAGCAGTTTCTTCAGAATCCTGGATTTCTTTGGGTTTGACAGCCCTAGTGTAGCCTAAGCTAGCCTCTTCATCTTCCTGTGTCTTGGCTTCCACTGGTGCAGCTCTTCTTTCAAACTGCTCCAACTCTTCACGTTCTCTAGGAGCCATTTCAAATATCACTGGTTCAGACTCCTCCAACTGGCAGAGAATATTAGAACATTTTGTACAAAACTTGATAAATAGAAGGGTGTTCATGAAATATATAAATATATACACCATGAACTTTTGAGAAAAAAACACTTTGGTCTTATAAAATATGAGCTATATGGGCAAGCTCCGAAATGTACATAGATAAGTAAGATCATTTTGTTTTCTGGGCATGGAAATACATTTTGTTAATGCTGTAATGCTGTAACCCTAACCTCAGGTCTTTCACGCTTAGCTATAGGATGGTACTCCAAACGTTCAATTTCAGGACTTGGAGGCTTTGATTTAACTTCGGGTGATGGAGATTTCTGTTCTTCAGACTCAACATGTTTGAGATCCACTTGCCAAGGTGATTCTTCAGCTTGAGCCACACGTGTAACCTCTCTGTTAAACAAAATAATTTTTGGTTGCAGAAGTTAATACTGTAGCTAATACTGTACAGATCAAATAATCATACAAATTTAGGTTGGTTTTTATAGCAGTAAGAATATGAATCAAATAATCATACAAATTTAGGTAGGTTTTGTAGCAATAAGAATATGGATCAAATAATCATAAAAAGTTAGGTAAGTTTTTATAGCAGTAAGGATATGGTGTGATAGAAAATAAAATAAAATGTTTTTTGTCACACTAGAATTTTTGTTTTCACCAAACTAAAGAGCAATTAAAAGCTAACTACTCAATGTTTACAGTTTATTTATAATAGTAATAATGATCTTTCTTATCCATAAGGAAATTTGTCTTGCAATTTGTGCATTACACCAAGCAAAGCATTATAAGTATAGTAAGTTAAGTAAAGTTCCTCTCTCAGACCTTGCGATCCATAGGGCAGATTATGTAAAGGTCATCTGTTTATGGTTTAGTAGGGTGTCATGTGGCCAGCACAACAAATAACCGCCTTTACTTTTCCCCAACTAATGCGAGGCACCCATTAGAGCTGGGTGGACTCAGAAGAGCCAGAAGATACTGAAATTAAAAATCCCAGTTTTCATCAGGATTCAAACCCCAGACCCCGGTAAGGAAGCCAAGCGCTTTACCGCTCAGCCACTGCGCCTCCATTAGTATAGAAAACCATGATATACTTGTATTTTTTGATTTCCTTAACAATAATAGCCTTCAAAAATTATTTTGTTTAAGCAAATGCATGGAAGACAACTATTGACCTGTGCTTTAGTTGTGACTTCCAGTCTGCTACTTCCTCTTCTTTGTCAGTGACTATAAGAGTGGCCGGTGCCTGCGCTGAACCATGCTCATTGGTGGCAGTGACTGTATAGGTGCCAGCATCTTTGTTTTTCACTTCTTGCATTTGCAGAACCTGCTCTCCTGTGCTTTCATCAACACTAATGACATAGCGGCCACCATGCTGAATCTTCATCCACTTGCCTTTTGACCATTCTACTTTGGGTTTAGGCTCACCATCCACAATACAGCGGAACTCTGCTGTCTGACCTGGAGATAATCAATAATATGAATCATAAGTTTAATTTAAATCTATATATATCTATATACTTATATATATCTATCTATATCTATCTATAGCAATATATATTCATATATATATATATACATATATATATTCAAGGGTAGAGAATGATAATAGAAAGATTTTCTTATCAAAGATTTTATTAACAGAACTAGAACAAAATTTCATGTTGTTAATACATTAATTATCTACCTAAATAAAATGAAAAATAATGCCTACATTACTAATGAAAAAACATTAACAATTTTCAGCTACAATTTAAACTTTACAATTTTGAATCACTGCTATTATTGCTAAGTTACAAAGCAACACTATTACTTGCCTTCTAGAAGTGTACATTTGAGAGGAGCCTCAATGAAGACTGGTGCCCTGCCTCTGACCTCAAGTTGAGCAGTACACAGAACTTCTCCTCCATTGTTGACTGCTACAGCTTTAACCTCTCCTGCCAAATCAGCAGTGGCGTCAATAAGTGTAAGTGTGTAAGTGCCATCTCTAGGGTTGACATCCATCTTGACCTTGTCACTTGGTTCCAATTCTTTGTCATTAATATACCTAAAAAGGAGTTATGAAAATATTGAATTTCTAGGTGCATTTCATGTAAAATTGTGGGTAACTATTATCAAAGAGAACATAGAAGCCTACATCAAAAATTATAATTGTCTTTTGAAGGCACCATTAACCATAGGATTGTCAGGATTTGCTAAAACTTTCCTACTTTAGAAAGAAAAAAGGCAAAAAAATAAACCGTATAAAAACAAGATACATTAGCTTGACTATAATGAAACATATAATAGAGAAATATGGAGAAACCTGGCCAATCTGCTACTGGTGGTGTTGAACATTGAACCAGATTGTTATTGGTAATAAAGTACAGTTATTTTACAATAAAATACACTGGCAACCACTATTCCATTGAAATGCAATTCAGGTTTAGATCAAAATTTTCTATTAAAAGAATTTCAAGATGAAAATTGATACTTTGAAACAAAAGGTTTCCTAATCTTATCTTCTTATCTTATATAATACAGACGTTACTTCAAAAAAGAAGATGATTACGTCCTACGCGTCATGCATTTAGTCATGCATATTAACCAATGACGTAAATTCTGCCAAGTCACTGGTTTTTCTGGCTAGCTCAGGCAACCCATTCCATGCTCTAATAGCACTAGGGAAGAAGGAGTATTTGTACAAATTTGTCCTAGCATATGGGACGAGGAATGTGCCTTTATTTTTGTGTCTTTCAGAGTATTTTATTAAATTTTGTTTTTGTATTTGAAGATTATGGTTCAGTGTTTTATGTATAATTGCTACTTTACTTTTGAGTCTTCTGTCCTGAAGGCTTTCTAAATTTAGTGATTTTACTAATGGTGTTACCCTAGTCAAATGTGAATATTCGTTTGTTATGAATCTCACTGCTCTATTTTGTGTTTGTTCCAGTTTCTTAATGTTTTCTTGAGTTGAGGGGTCCCACACGGTGGATGCATATTCTATTATTGGCCTAACCAAGGTTAAATAACATTTTAGTTTTATGTTCTTATTTGATTTATAGAAATTTCTTTTAATAAACCCTAATGCTTTGTTGGATTTTTTTATAGTTTCATCAATATGTGGATTCCATGACAGTTTTTCATTTATTATAACACCTAGGTATTTTGAGTTTTTAGTCTGTGTTACTGGTTTGCCATGAATAAGATAAGTGGAATTAATTTGTTTTAGTTTTTTTGTTACTCTTAACAACTGACATTTTTCTGGGTGGAAAGACATGCTCCAATTTGATTCCCATTTCTGTAATTCATCTAATTCTCTTTGTAAAATATCTGTGTCTTGTTTTGTTTTTATTGTTCTATATATTATGCAATCGTCTGCAAATAATCTGACTTTTGTTCCTGAACTAATGCAATTTGGTAAATCATTTATGTAAATTAAAAATAGTAGTGGACCCAAGACTGTTCCTTGAGGTACACCTGAGTTTACTGTTATTGGTGTTGATTTAGAGCCATTTATTATTACAGTTTGTTCTCTCCCTATCAGAAAATCTTTAATCCACTGATGCAGCGGACCGTTAATGCCGAAATATTTTAATTTTTTAAGCAAACTATGGTGGTGAACTTTGTCAAAAGCCTTGGAAAAGTCTAGTAAGATAGCATCTATTTGTTCACTATTATCTAAACCTTTTGAGAAATCATCAATTAGTCCTATTAGTTGTGTTTCACATGATCTATATTTCCTAAAGCCATGTTGGTATGGGGTGAGGACATTATGTTTGTCTAAGTGGTTTATGATGTTGCTACATATTATGTGTTCTAGTATTTTACATGTGATGCTGGTAAGTGATACTGGTCTGTAGTTTCCTGGATCAGATTTTTCTCCTTTTTTAAATAGGGGGGTGACATTAGCTTCTTTCCAGTCCTTTGGTACTCTGCCCTGGTTAAGCGATGCCTGAAAGAGTATTTTGAACACTGGGGCTAGCTCATTGCTTAGTTCTTTGAGTAATCTAGCTGAAATACCATCAGGTCCAGACGCTTTATTTGGTTTGGTGTTGGCTAATAGTTTTTTAATTCCATTTTCTTGTACTACTAAATCTTCTATGTTGTCTACTTGGTTCAAATTAAGAAATATGTCTTTGTCTCCTGGGGCTGAGAATGCTGATGCAAAGTATTTGTTTAGGATGTTTGCTTTAGTTTCATTATCATTATGTATTATGTTATGTTCATCTTTTAATGGCGCTATGCCTGTTGTTTCCATTTTCTTAGACTTAATGTATGACCATAGGTTTTTGTTGTTATCTTTAGATATTACATTGTTTATGTATTCACTCTGCAGCTGTCTGCTTACTTTTTGGGTTAGGTGTTTAATTTTTATATACTTTTTGTAAACTCTTTCTGCCTTGGTTTCTTTAAATTTTCTATATAGGTTTTCCTTCTGTTTACAAAGCTTCTTTAGTCTATTATTAAACCAGCATTTATTTATTTTGTTTGATGTGTATTTAGTTGGTATATGATTTTCTATAATGCTTTTAAGATGGTTTTTAATGAAATTCCAGAGGTCATCGACTGGTTGGTTAATGTCTTTTTCTAATAAGAATGTTTGTTGAAAGTTTAATGCAGCTTGGTGTAGTTGTGTTAGGTTACATTTATTCCAGAGTAAGATTTTTCTTTTGGTTTTTGTATTGGCTACTGCTTTTATCTGACTGTGTATTTTTATGATCTCATGGTCTGATAGACCAGGGATAATATCATAATCAACTACTAATCCAGGTCTGTTGGTTAAGAAGAGATCTAATGTGTTGTTTAATCTAGTTGGCTTTTTAATGATTTGATCTAAACTTAGGTTGTGTAAAGTTTCTATGAAAAGCTCATTTATGTCCTTAAGGTTTTGGTGTTTATCTATGGTTAGTGTTTTCCAATTTATATCAGGTAGGTTGAAGTCACCCATAATCCAAAAAACTGCATTTTTATTTGTCTCTTTAAGTGTAGTAATCTGATTACATAGTTCCTGCATGTATTCTAAACTAGAATTTGGTGGTCTGTAAATGCTGCCTATTATAATCAGAGGATAACTAGGATAAGACTCATGTATTTGTTCGTCTTTTGATAAACAAATATTACCATTTGATCTCAGGCATAGGAACTCCAGAAGCCTTGCAATCAAATTTGACAGTGCCATTTTCAGGAACCAGAGCATCTGAGAGCTTTCTGACAAAAGTTGGCTTCTTGGCAGCTGCATAAATTAAAGAAATGAAAATATACTAAATATTTCTTAGGATGTGACAAGTTATTTCATTTGATTGCAATACAATTAAGAATTAATGCTTTAAAAAAAACAACTTATAACAATAGTATAAATGTTGATACATTAGCTTGTAATTAACTGTAAGTTTACTAAAAATAATTTTTAGAAAATTACACCTATAAGATTCAATAATAAAAAAAAAGTACACTTACGAATAATTTTGAGTCTTGCATTGCAGGATATCTGACCAGCAGGGTTGTTAGCTCTAGCTGTGATCACACTGGCATCATCCAAGTTTGTTTTAGTGAATGTCAGAGTGTGTGTTTGATCATTGACCTCTATCTTAATGTCTTCAGAGTCTTCCAGAATTTCATCGCCTTGTAGCCTTAATAGAAAAGCAATGAGAGTCATTTTAGTCTACTACTGTTTATGTAGAATCTTTTTAACTAGAGATATAATGGCTCTAATTTATATAGAGAGAGGAAACTTTAAGAGATCAGGACTATCATTCAAAGTAAGAGATGAATGATGAATGATGAAGCAAATAAAATGATATTGCAAATAACATTCATTCTATGAAATGAAACTATTATTTTAAAAAAATAATTATATGAAATGAAGCTATGTCTATTTATATTATAATAACAATTTTTTTTTAAGAATCTAAAATAAGTCTATTTAACTCTTTCTCTCTGTAATTATTTTTCTCGTTTCAATAGTATTACCTGTTTTGCTCATTTGTATTTCACTATACTGTTATGATTAAACTTCAATAACTTTTTTTGTTTATCAGAAAATGTTATATTTTTTAATGAATTATATGAGAATGCATGTTCTTTTTTACACAACACGAATTAAATTTTTCAAAATCCAAACATCAATTTGGTTTAATGGGAGTCAAATCAATGTTGGCATCATCAAACTATCATTTGTTTCTATGAACTAACCAAGTGACATGAGGTTTGGGTTTGCCACTAACAATGACTTCAAACTTGGCAGGGCTGAACTCCACCACCTCGACAGTTTCCAGTTTCTTGAGAAATTTAGGTGCCTCTTTTTTCTCTGTCAATTTGAAATCACAAAATGTTAACAGCTTTTTAAGAAGTTAAACAAAAAAACTAATATTATTCAGATTATGGTAACTGCCTTTTTATATACACCTTCACCTAATAAAATGTAACATTAGCATAGTCCTATTTGTGAGATGAACAATTTTAAAACTTTTATAGACAAATTGTAATTAACTAAATGTTATAAATCTTAAATTCTTCTATGGTATTTATGTTTGCAATAAGCAGTCTACTGCAAACAAAAATTACAAATAGAAAAAATAAGCTCAATACAAATATTGGATCATGGCAAAAGATGAAAATATAGGGCAATATAAATATCACTTCACACATTGTTCATATTTAAATTTCAGTAGACTGCACAACAATGATGATGTTTGCTTCCTACCATCAATAGTGAGTGTTGCTTCACAAGACACTTCTCCAGCTTTGTTTACAGCTACAGCTTTGACTGTACCAGCATCCTCCACTTGTGCTGAGTCTATGCTTAGGCTGTGTGTCAGATCAACTAAATTTTTACGTTGATCTAGTGTAAAGTGGACACCTGATTCAATTGGGGACTCGTTCAGGAACCTATATCATTGTCAAACAAGAATCAGTGATAATATTTTTTTGTTTGTCTTTGTTTAAATTCTATGTAAAAAGTAATGCATAAAATAAAATATTTCAATTAAAAAAAAAAGCGAAGTGCAAATAGCTCAAGTTGCAGAATTGTTTTTTTCATTCAAAGATATATATTATATATTTAAACCTAAATATCACTCAGTAAGTTAAGTTCCAATCTGAGGTCTATGTGGTAGGTGCTTACATGTTTTTATAGTCTGTTTTTTTGTCAATATGTTATTGTAGACATAAAAAAAAAAGTTTTTGTACTTGGTATCCACAAAGACTTCTAGCCAAAACATTCAAGTCAGTAGCTAATAGCTCTTCTATATCAGTTACAACGTCCAAAACATAACGACTAAAAAAAATATAATTATATGATTCAATTAGCAAATGTACCATGAAATAGTAGGCTGGGGCAGGCCTGTCACTGCACACTCAAACTTGACTGGTTTACCCTCTCTACATTCTCTGTTGCTGAGTGGTCTGGTAAACACAGGGGCTTCTGATTTTCCTAGAATACAAACAGGATTAGCTCATTCTACAGGTAAGCATATAACTGTACATTGAATGTGTGGCCTTCAGAACAAAAGAGTTTAAAATACATATGCTTATGGTTGACCAATAAGAGTAAAAAGAAATGTCACTCATTCAACTAATTAAGCATAAACCACCAGACACTTAGCATTTTAATTCAATAAATAGAAACAAAAGGAAAAAGTTTAATAAATAAGGAATAAATTGGTGGTAGCAGGGGGCGGTTACCTTCAACAGTCACCCTGGCAATGCATTCTACAGAGCCTGCCGAGTTAGTTGCAACACATTTGTAAGTTCCCTCCACATCCATTTTTACTGATGAGATTTTCAGTTTCACAGCTTTGTCTTCATAGACCATAAGAACATTGGGAGTTTTTGCAACTTCTTTGCCATCCCTGTGGAAACAAGGCTCATTTGAATCCTTTCTAACCAAATACCAGTTTAGACATCTTGGATAAAATTGTAGAATTTATTTGTGTTTTCTAGAAATGAACAGTTTAATCAATGTTGTCATGGTGTTGATGGCTTCTCATAGCTCAAAAATATATGAAAATCAACAAATCTAGACATTTCCAACTTGGATCAATCAACAAAAACAAGATTAAAGAGTTAATACTTACTTGTACCAGACAACTTCAGGTCGAGGCAGACCATCAACAACTGCATTCAGTACAAGTGAATTTTGTTCCATCACAGTCTAAAAATACACAAACAAAGTTCAAATCTTGCAATCTAAATACAAATAGCTTGAATATTTTCCTTCTTAAATTATCTTCAAGTTTTAAAGACTGTTTTCTGGTGTTTATTCCTGTACTTACAATGTCATCAAATACTTCAATGAACTTTGGTGGTCTGGTTTCTTCAGCTGTTTTCAACACAAGTGGGGACTCAGATAATCTTTCTTCTCTTGGGATTTCTTTACAACCAAATCAACACATACACAAATATTAGTCAAATGTTTGAGAAAACAACAAAAAGTGATAATAAAACTATACTAGATGTATGCACACAAATAAATCATAATTTAATTATAGAAACACTATAGGGTGACTATATAGCTTTAGTCAATTTCTATTTTTTTGCGTCCATTTCAAGTGACATTATTGAAAGGAAAAGCTTATCTGAAAGAAGAATCTAGAATAACACACTGTAATATATGTAAAAATGAAAAAAAAAAGTACCTTTAACGACAAGAGGAATCTCTACAGAAGCTCTTCCTTCTGTGTTTTCTGCAGTACACAGATAGACTCCTGCATCTTCTTTTTCTGTGTCCTTTATTTCAAAACAGTATGTATCCTCGTAATTTTCAAAGTGATACAATTCTGTGTCATCCAGAAGCTCCTTATTTTTCATCCATGTCACTTTAAAATTAAACATGACAACGGTTTAAAATAAAATTCAAAGTCTGTTTCCAGTTATATCAAATATAGACTGAAGAAGAAAAAAACAGTCTTATACATTAACCTATAAAAACATACAAGCTATGAAAATTGAATTGTTACCATCAGGCTTGGGTTGTCCAATAACTTTCACCAAGAATTTGGCATTATCATGCTCCCTAGCAGTAACCTTTTCTGGCACTTTGATAAATTCTGGAGCAGATAATTTTTCCTTTGGCTCTTCTGTTGGTAAAAAGAACACAGCATATTTCAACATTTTAAAAAATTATATTTAAAAAATTATTGTTTTATTCTATTTCTATAAAATATGTGAGAATAAAATGAAGCAATAAGTACAATGGAGCTAAATCATACCATCAACAAACAGATCTGCGTTACAGGTATCTGTGCCAGCTTCATTGGTGGCTTTACAAGTGTAAAGTCCATCATCTTCTGGGACGAGACTGTCAATGATTAGTGAACTTTCACCTTCACTGATAGGAACAATCTTGTAATGTGCATTTGAAATTATGAGCTTGTCATCTTTGAACCAGCTGAGCTCTGGAGTTGGTTTGCCAACAGCTTTGCAAGAAAAAGTGGCCTTATCCCCAACAACAGCTTCAATAGTTTTGATGGGAACAATAATTTTTGGAGCCTCAACTTCTGGTTTTTCTTCAGATGGAATAGCTGAGATTTATACAATAATAGTATCAGAAGAATCTAAGAGTTTATTACTAATACAGCTACACAAAAATAATGCCTAGAATATTCATTGTAAAGCATGATTGAATTTGACGAAAAAAATAAAATGCTAATTTCAGAGTAGAAAGGAGCTCTACCTTTAATGAAAAGTTCTGTTGAGCAAGAAACCTTGCCATATTCATTTTCAGCAATGGCTGTATACTGCCCAACATCTTCAGGGACAACCTCGTCAATTTCTAAATGATGGATTTTATCTTCCTCAAAGATCATAAATCTGCCTTCATCCTCCAAAACAACATTATTGTAAACCCATGTCAGCTCTGGGATTGGTATGCCAGTGACTTGACAGGAAAAGCTTGCTATATCTCCAAGAGGTACCTACATTGAACACAAAAAATGTTGCCATGAAAAACAGATCTATGCCTGTACTTTATTTCATCACATTTTTCCATAGAAAAGGAAAATAATCATCATGTAGATCTAGAATCTTGATTATACATAGGGGAGCCTAACCAGAAACAAAAAATTGAAACCCCTTAGCATGCTAGTGGGGCAAAAATTCAATTTCAAAGTTTGCTTAAGCATTTTTTTTAAAGCCTTGCCTTAACTTCATTTTCTAGATCTAGATCGAGATCTAAATAATAGAGTATACAAACAACAGCAATGTCCTTGCGAACGCCGGTATGGACAGTATAGAGGGACTTCTTTTGGTCCGACAGTTACGCTAGGGCAGGGCATGTATCCCGTATGGGAGATGAACGTATGCCAAAGGCAGTCTTTGGTGAACTAAAAGGTGGTCGACGTAACAGAGGCGCCCCACGGAAACGTTTCAAAGACCAGCTTAGGCGACAACTTTCCTTGGCTGACATAGAAGAGAGCACCTGGTTGCATGGGGCCAGCTGGAGGTCACTCACGAAGGCCGTGGGATACACATTTGAGACCAAAAGAAAATCTGCTGCCGAGGACAAACGCAGGCGTCGAATAATAAATCGACCACCTGCAGACAATGGTTATGCTCTCCCTGGATGTGGCAAAATATGTAGGTCACAGCTGGGACTGCATAGCCATGGGAAATACTGCATTCTTCACTGATCTTCGGACTCGAAGACTAGCCTTATTTATTTAATTTATTAGATCTAGATCTAGTCCTAGATCATTAGTAGATCTATATTTATTTCATACATTTCCTCAGTATGCGTTGTATGTTGAAATGTTTTATGAATTAATGAATGCAAATAATTAAAATTAATATGGATCTAGATTCTAGATCTATAATCTATAGAATATATTATTATATATATAGATCTATTAGGCTTAGGCAATTAGCTAGTCTATATTATCTTATCTTCTTATCTTATATAATACAGACGTTACTTCAAAAAAGAAGGTGATTACGTCCTACGCGTCATGCATTTTTTTAAAGCCTTGCCTTAACTTCATTTTCTAGATCTAGATCTAGATAATAGAGTATACAAACAACAGCAATGTCCTTGCGAACGCCGGTATGGACAGTATAGAGGGACTTCTTTTGGTCCGACAGTTACGCTAGGGCAGGGCATGTATCCCGTATGGGAGATGAACGTATGCCAAAGGCAGTCTTTGGTGAACTAAAAGGTGGTCGACGTAACAGAGGCGCCCCACGGAAACGTGAATTTGAAAACCCTCCAGGCCCCCACTTGAGGGTGGGCCCTTTAAATGAGTGCTTTTTTACATTAAATTTTAAATATTACGCAAAATGCACGCACATAAACACAAATAAGAGTAACTCAGTAAGAGGTCAATCCCCCAGCCCGCCAAAAGATGTCTAATTCCTAGCTACGCCACCTGATGTAGATCATATCTAGATTGACTAGATCTTTCTAGATTACAAATCTAGCTAGAATATAATTATAGGCCTAGAGATTACGATCTAATATATACGTTAAAGTCTGGATCTAGATCTAAATAGATCTATTTATGAATCTGAGAGTCGTACACTTTTATGGCCAGGTTTCATTTGCATTCGGTTCAAATCTTCATGTTTTAGTGGTAGGCCTAGAAGATATTATTATTATTATTAGGCCTATTATTATTGTAGTTGTTGCAGCTGTTGTTGTTTAGGAATGTTAATAGTTAAGTAGGAACTATAAACTCTAACCTTTAGGTCAAGGGTCTATTTTTTATTATTTTTTAATATGATTACAGCTGCTACTCTTTTTTTTTCCAGCCGGAGAGGACTTAAATTTAAAAAATGATTGAATGTTTTTTTGTTTTTTTTTTGTTCGTTTTACGTCATTTGTAGATTGTTCCATGAGATTTGAATAATTATATAACTGAACTCTAACACGCCCAACCCTCCCGCAGGAAGGCGGGGGATGGCGGCGGGAAGGGTTCGAACCTGGAACTATCAAGACCATCGAACAGTCCAGAGCACAGATCACATAGGCGTACCTACTTCCCACAGGAACATTGGGATGGCGGCGCGCAGGGTTTGAATCAGGGACCATCGACATGACAGTGAGAGTCTAGAGCACATACCACACGACCTTCAGACACATTGGGGTATTTTCTGCCAAACTTAGATGTTTGTTTGTAAAATGTTTTACATTTTTCGGATGTTCCTTCAGAGTTGAAGATAATTTTACTTCCTAGTCCAAACCTCCCGCAGGACGACGGGAGATGGGAGCGGGCAGGGTTTGAACCCGGGACAATCGATAAGTCCAGTGCGCAAACCGCAAGACCAGACATCCATCCATAGATGGATTTATAAGATAATTGCTTCTAGATTTTAATTAAATTCTAAAGTATATTTGGTTTTAAAAAGTTTATTCACATTTGTTGCTTATTAACTGATTTTTTTTTGGGGGGGGGGGGGGGAGGGGGGAAATACAGATTTAGATCTAGATCTATATTATACCGTCTGCGACTTTGGCTTGATCACAAATTCCGGTGCTTTCCCTTCAGGTTTTACTTCTTCGATAACGTCCTCGTGTGCTTTCTTTTCAGCTGTAATCAAATGAAAGAGAATAAAATCTAATTCAATTTTGAAAACAAAAAACATTCTGAAATAGGCTACATAAGATAAACAAATATTATATAGGCCTATCTTAATTTAGAAGAACTACTACGATAATATGGCCCAGAAGGCCTACATAAAAATAAGTCTAATGTTTAAATTTAGGCTAAGCCTCATTATGTTTTAAGTGCAGCTTTAAAAGAAGGAATATGATATTATGAGACGTCTTTTTATTTATAAAAAGCATTTTTTTTCGAAATGCTGGTTTACAAACTATAGTCTAGTTCCTTAAAATTTATCCTTAGTAATTCGAATAAAACAAACAGATAGGCGTATGTCCTAAGTTGTAGGACCAAATATAGCCTAGATCTCATTTAAAAGACTGCTTTCAAATAACATGGTGTGTCTAAATTCGTAATCCTATCCAGATGGTCGATCTTTATTTCGCCAATCAACAAGTCTACAATGCAAGATAACTACAGACCATTTATTTTTTTGTTGAAATAATTTAATATATTCCCTTTTATTCGTTCTGACCTATAAACCAAACAGAGCAGTAAAGCACTTAGCACTAAACCATAACTTACAAATAGAAAAAACAAATTCTAATGAAATACTCAGAAAGACACAAAGATAGAGGCACATTTCTTATTCCATACAATAGAAAAAAAATCGTAAAAGTGCTCCTTCTTCCCTAGTGCCATAATAGAATTGAATGGGTTGCCTGAATCAGAAAGGAAAAACAACGACTTAGCAGAGTCTAAACCATTGATTAACATGCATGGCTAGATTGACAAATATTTAATCTGATTTTACATTTATCTTCACGATATGTTGAGCCCAGTTGTAGACCTCCTATGTCCTGAACGCATCTTTATAGTATAGAAAGCAACATTATTTAGAACAACAATAATTTCATTTTTATAGCGCTTTTAACAAACTTAATGTAGTCTTAAAACGCTTTGAGAACTTAAATCATCGCATCTGTTCCTTAATTCTTGTCTTAGTGGTGCTGCGACATTTCACGTAACAAAATCCATCCACTATTTCCGGTCAGCAGCTGTTCTTTGTTCTTCATGCTCCGTCAATATTGTACCTTCAAGAATTACTTTGACAGTGAGTCTAGCTAGGACCCCCCCCCCCCCCCCCCAAGCTATTGGAGATCTGTGGAGCCGCTTTGAATAAACACAAGGCAATTGTTCCTTTGCTTTTTCTTCAAAATTATTGTGTTGTCAATTGATAAATCCAGCACAAAGGTATCTTTCTTGACAAGCTTAATATGGTTAAATCCATTTTGTCTATACAGTTTAGACAAAGGCCATTGCAGAGTTGATTGTGACAGTAACTAGACAGTGGGAGTCAAAGATTACGACAAAGAGAACCTGTCCATTCAAAATAATTGCACAGAATGTGAATTAACGAAAGGCTTTAAAATCCCAATCCCTCACTAGAAACACAAATGTCTTCCTTTCGGGGCCTATTATTTAAACCATTTAGGTAGCCTAATGTTTTAAAGAAATTTTTTTATTATTATATTGGCCTCCTTCAGTCGTAGAACGACTATGCTTCATCTCAGAGCACACTTCCTCATGTGGCTGTGGAGCCCTATTTTGGAGAGACACTCCCATCCACAGATAGCGCAGGTTAAGGTGGCTTTTGCTTCAGTGGTAGAGGAGTTGGCCGTTTTTCGGATTGTACGTTTTTCTTCCTGAGCTGAGACTCACGTACTTTCACTGTCCATAGCTTTCTTGGACACTGTCTCTCTCCATCTGGTGCGGTCTAGAGCTATGTCTTCCCAATTGTCAGTATTGATGTTCACTGATTTGAGGTCACGTTTTATTACATCTATGTAACGGAGGTGGGGGTGACCAGTTTTTCTTGTGCCAGTCACGAGTTGTCGATAGAGGATGACTTTCGGGATGCGCTTGTCCTCCATCCGGCGAACATGTCCAAGCCAGCGCAAACGGCGTTGTCTGAGGGCTGTAAAGATGCAGGGAATACCTGATCGCGCAAGGATCTCAGTATATATCTTTCCGTGTGACTTTCAAGATCCTAGGGAGACATCTCAAATGGAATGAGTTCAGTTTTCTCTCTTGCTTTGCGTAGGTGGTCCATGATACACTGCCATACAGCAGTGTACTCATAACGCATGCCTTGTAGACTTCCATTTTGGTCACCGTAGTTAGCTTATGGTTTTCCCAAACTCTTGGCCTGAGTCTAGCGAAGGTTGAGGCAGCCTTCCCTATGCGTTTTTTTAAAATCTCCTCTTCTAGAGACATGTCATCTTTAATTCAAGATCCCAGATAGCAAAATTCGATTACGGCGTCCAGCTTGTTATCGTCTATGAGGATAGAGGGTGGTGCTGTAGCAGGTGGTCCCATAACATTTGTTTTCTTCGTGCTAATAGTCAAGCTATATTCTTAACAGGCCTGAGAAAAGCGGGACATTAGTGACTGAAGTTCCTCTTGCGTGTGTACCACTACCACTGCGTCTTCCGCGAATAACATATCTCTTACGAGGGTGGTTTTGATTTTAGTTTTGGCCCTCAGTCTGGCAATATTTAGGAGTTTGACATCAAATCTGGAATGGAGATAGATGCTTTCGGTGGATTTGTCAAACGCGTTGTGGATTAGCAGTGAAAATAGTATTCCAAAGAGGGTTGGGGCCAGTACACATCCTTATTTAACTCGCTATTTATACTGAAACTTTCGGAGTTGGCACCGTTGAATTTGCACTGTACCCATCATATTTTGGCGGAAAGATACGATTATATTTAGTAGCTTTGGTGGACAGCCTATTATATGTAAAAATTTAAAGAGGCCATCTCTGCTAACTAGATCGAAGGCCTTTGTCAGGTCAATGAACGCAATATACAAAGGCATCATTTGTTCTCTGCACTTTTCCTGGAGTTGGCGGATGGAGAAAATCATGTTGATCGTGGATCTCCCTGAGCGAAAGCCGCATTGTGATCAGAGAGTTTTTGTAGCCTGGGAAGTATCACTCGAGCAAAGACTTTGCCTACAATACTTAGGAGGAAGATTCCCCTGTAATTGTTGCAGTCGCCCCTGTCCCCTTTGTTCTTATACAGTGTAACGATTTTAGCATCCCGCATGTCTTGTGGCATAGCACCTTCTTGCCAACATTTGCAAAGCAGTTCGTGTAGAGGTTGGATTAGAGTAGTTTTGCATTGTTTTAGAAGATCTGGGGGGATACCATCGCATCCGGGTGCTTTGCGGGCAGCCATGTTGCCCATGGCTTTGTTGAGCTCTGACAGTGTGGGTGTTTCGTGTAGCTCGTTCATTGTGGGTAATTGTATGATAACCTTAAGGGCTGAGTCAAAGACTGAGCTTGTTGTGGCGTAGAGCTCAGAGTAATGTTCAACCCATCAGTGCATTTGTTGGCACTTGTCTGTGATAATTTCCCCAGTGGTTGATTTAAGAGGTGCTTTCCTGTTTTGGGAGGTCCCAAGAGCCTTTTTGATTCCTTCGTACATCGTAATGGTCTTTAAAGACATAATGTATTTGTATCTAACAAACATCGCTTTACTTATGTAATTTAATAAAAAAAAAGGAGTCATTTTCAGAAGACCAAAGGTTGCTGTGAATCTCATATAGCTTTTAGAAGGACGGACAGACAGACCACACAAAACTAATAGCTACGTTTGCCATTTCTGCAAGAGTTGGGAGTAGTATAAAAAAGACAATATAAGAAAAAAAAAAGAATGATATAGATCAACTTTTAATAAAACAAAATTTTCCGACCTAACGAATAGTTTGTTTTTCAAATTTCTCTACATAATTTCCATTTCGCTTTGCGATGATCCCACTTTTACAACCGGTTCATAAAGTACAAAATTATTTAGCGCCTTTCTGTGAGTAAAAAAATCTAATATTTATTTGCCACTTTTGTTTTTAACTTATGTGTTACTCTTTTGTGCTTTCAATGTTTCTCTTATAACGAACGCAATGTGTTTATTTTTCTGTAGGCCTAAAGAGAAGCTGAAAAAGTGTGACTGGCCCTACTCTACTATTGCTATGTAAGACATCTAGAGGAAAAGTATGTGCGAGGAGCCTGTAACTTACGTTTATTGACAGTCACTTCAACATCGCAAGTGTCCATGCCTAAGTCGTTAGCTACGGTCAGAGTGAACACACAACTATCGGAGACTTGAGACTTGGGGATGGTTAGGGTCAAAGTTTCTGATGTGCTGCTGACCAGATGGCGGTCATCTGAGGACAAGATCTGGCCGTTGACTAACCATTCTGGCCTAGGCTGAGGTATTCCCTCAAAAGTGACTACCACTTCAATGGTCTCCCCTTCAAGTACAGACACTGGTTGCGGTTTGGTGATGATGCGAGCAGGAACTGTAGGCGTGAAAACGTCAGAAGATATGACACATGTGGAGAACAAAATGGATGCCGCATTCATAAGACACAAATCTAATTGTCATACCTTTTAAGCAATTCAGAGGTTACCGTAAAATAGTTTTAGATTAACTACTTACCCCCCCCCCCCCTTTTTTTGTTACCCAAGTACACCTCTCACCATTTGGGGTACACATCACACATTGAATTTTTTACGTTATGTAAACCTGACTTGTAACTACAGCATCCCATTGTCACTATAACTCTCAATGAAAAGAACAACAGAGTGGGCGAGTTACCTAACCCTTAATGTTGGCCCCAATGCAGGAACATCTAAAGCTCTAGAGACTTGAGCTAGGTTGTACTTAGTACACCAATATTTGGCACCAAGGTTTGAGGTCAATTCAACAAGTCCTTGTAAAAAACTACTTCAATGTATATATATATAAACCATTGCTTCCCATCTTTTTTTGAAGTAATGTCTGATATATATAAGATAAGATTGCATATTCCTTTAATGTTCAGAGAATTATTTCTAATTCAGTTTTGTGAGACACTTATCAATGTAGAATACCTTAAAGTGTTATATCCATATCTATTTGTTATTGTTATATATAAATATGTTAAGATTAGACAAACATTATTTGAAATAATGAGGTGAAATTTAGCATCATTGCATGCATTGCTGTGCTCATTAGCAGAAATTAAGAATGAGTTAAATTGTCATCACTCTCAGAACTCATTAATTACTATTTTTACAAAGGCTTTAGTATTAGAAATAAAAAGAAAAAAAAAACTCACCTATTAAATAAAACAAAGCATTTTCTTTGGACAAATAACATTTATTTCTATTTAATTTCTAGAACATAACAAAGAGGCTAATATGAATGGCACTTCCATAAACAAAGTTTACATGTAAATATGTGGGTTTTTTTTATAACAGACTTCATTAGTTAGTAATAGACTAGAAGCCTAAAATATATTTGAACAGCTGTAGTAATATATATATATATATATATATATATTTAAAATCTTAGGATTTAAAAAAAAATGTCAAAATGATTTTAGTTTTTTTATTTGCTACACAAAGTAATAAGCAATAAAAATCTAGCTTTGGTACCTTTTAATATTAAAATTGAAGCCTAAACAGTTTTATCATCAAAACTTAGTAGGCAAAGACTTTAAAAAATTATTACCATTTTTTCAAAGATAAAATAGAAAACTGATCTTTATTAAAAGTAATATATTAATATATTTATTACAAGTAATATATTTATTACAAGTAATATATTTATGTAATTTTGTTTGTTTTGTAAACAAAAAAAATAATTTTTTCAATGTAAAAAGCATATTAAAACTTTGCTGCTTCATAAGAAATTAATTTGAAAGAACACATTTTAATTTTAAGTACATAGAGATGTTGTTCTTTTGTTGAGCTTGTAAATACTATATAGTGGAGACATGTCATTTTTTAAATAGGAATAAAAAGAAATATTATGACACAGGATAAATATAAGCTGTTATAAATGACAATATTTAGAAGTATTAAAACAAAGTTGTATGTATTAGAAGGTAAGTATTTCACATTAATTAGCAAAAGTGTATAACAAAAGATCTATAGAATATAAAAATTTTCTCTAGCAGTTGTGTTAAGTACAAAATCAAAATGCTGGTAGGTGTAAATATAATAGTTGGAAAAAACAATATAATCAAATTGTCAGACAATTTTATTTAGTAATTAATCTTAAGAAATCTTAATAATATTTGTTTGAACACATAATTATAGAATGCAATCTCAAAAAGAAACAATTCAAAAACAAGTTTAGTAATTAGTGTCAAAAATTCATGTTAGAAGTATAATAACTATACAGATTAGAGGAGTTACACACAAACATGCTGCAGAGACTAATTATGGTGGCCATTTATTTTTTCTGAATGTTTTAATCAAATCTAGGGTATCCCCTAAACATGTGCTATGATTTTGTATCCCAGAAGAAGTAATTAGAAAACAAATGTAAAAACTGGATCAAGTTGTTTTTATGTTGTTGAACATTTTTCTACCTAGAACTTACAAACATAAATAATAAAATAAGCTAGACATGCCAAAGCTTCTAACCTTATCCTCTCTCGCTGAATAATTAAAATGGTCAAACATTTTTGTTTTTTATCCAATCTTGAAAATGTGTTGACTGTCTTAGAATTACAATATCTACTCCTTCCCATGCACTATTTTTGGTTAACAGTCACATTTTAAGCTACTACTTGGATTGTACATTTTGTTTACATTAATAATGATGAAAGGACTTGTTTTAACTGCACTTGTTTTAACAAAATATTATTGAATGACTTGATTGACAGCATGCAAAAGCAGCAAACTATTTACAAATAAATGTTTATACTTTTTAAAAGATAAAAAAAAATTAATATGCCTTTAAAGACGAATAATTGTGTGAAATTAAAAACATATAGAAAAAATTGTTTAAAATAATTTCACATGCTGAGCTGATCAATTGGCATAGGATTTTGCATTGTAACATCAAACATTGTAGCATACATGGTGAAAAAGAGCAGGATAATGAGGGGAAAAGGTGAGTTATATGTGCTGGGGAGATTATAAGTGGATAAAAAAAGCATGGCAGCAATGTCACAATGCCACAATGAGACGAACCTTGTGGAAGTAACTTGGCACTGGTGGTTGCCTCCCCTGCAATATTAGTTGCTCTGCAAGTGTATGTAACAGTGGTGTCAACCTTGGTCACACTCAGGATTCTCAGAGAGGCTGCATTGTCTTTGTATAACACCTGATATTTGGCTTCATCAGTGAGTGGCACATGGTCACCCAGCCACTGAACTTCAGGCCTGGGAATACCATTTACCTGGCAGGTAAACTCAGCATTAACTCCAAGCCTGGTAGGTGTATCAGACAGAGGTTTGGTGAACTGTGGTGCCTGTAAGGTCAAATTCACTATGGCAGAGCAAGATGTTGTGCCATATTTGTTGCTGAGAGTCACAGTAAACTTTCCAACATCCTCAGGTCCTGTCTCCTCAATGGTGAGTCTTACAATATTGTTGACATGTTCAATCCTAAGGGTAAAAGAGCAAGACAAACTCTTGAGGTTCAAAACCAATGTAATGCTAATAAATGAAGGATCACATTATCTGTGTAAATATTTTTGTTCTGTTCATCATTTTAATGATATTAGTAAACAGTAAAGTTCCCCTTTCAGACCTAGTGGTCTATAGGGCAGATGATGTAAAGGTCATCTGATTCTGTGGCCAACGGTTAATGAGGGTGTCATGTGGCAAGCACAACGACCAACCACCTTTACTTTTCCCCAACTAATGTCAGGTACCCATTAGAGCTGGGTGGACTCAGAGGCTATAAAAATTAAAAATCCCAGTCTTCACCAGGATTCAAACCTGGGACCCCCAATTTAGAAGCCAAGCGCTTTACCACTCAGCCACCATGCCTCCTTTAATAATATTATGATAAATTAAAACTTATAACACGTTATCAACCCAATTAAACAATAACATAAAAAAAGATTGTTCCATTTATAATTCTCCCATGCTCGTCATAACAAAAAATGGAGAAAACAGTACTAATGAAAAATAGAATAGCTTAAATGTTTACATTTACATAGTCATAGTAAAATTATATAAAGACTAGAAAAAAACTAGAAAAAATGATTTTTGTTGACCAAAAGAAAAAAATAAATTTATCAGAATACTAAAAAAAAAATAATTTTGAAAGATCTATGAAACTACATTTTTTAATTACATGAATCAAATGTGTATTAAATTTTTACCTGTATCGGTCATCAATGATCTTCTCATCTTGAAACAGCCAGACAACATCAGGTTTTGGTTCTCCTTTGATTGTGGCTTCCAGGACAACAACATCTTTAAAGTCCACGGTGATGTCAGTGAATGTGGTCACAAATGTTGGAGCTTCCCCTTAATAAAACAAGTCACATAAGGATCAACTCAAGCACCTTTAATAAAACAAGTCACATTAGGATCAACTCAAGCACCTTTAATAAAACAAGTCACATAAGGATCAACTCAAGCACCCTTAATAAAACAATTCACACTAGGATCAACTCAAGCACCTTTAATAAAACAAGTCACATAAGGATCAACTCAAGCACCTTTAATAAAACAAGTCACATTAGGATCAACTCAAGCAAACTTAATAAAACAAGTCACATTAGGATCAACTCAAGCACCCTTAATAAAACAAGTCACATTAGGATCAACTCAAGCACCCTTAATAAAACAAGTCACATTAGGATCAACTCAAGCACCCTTAATAAAACAAGTCACATTAGGATCAACTCAAGCACCTTTAATAAAACAAGTCACATTAGGATCAACTCAAGCACCCTTAATAAAACAAGTCACATTAGGATCAACTCAAGCACCCTTAATAAAACAAGTCACATTAGGATCAACTCAAGCACCTTTATAAAACAAGTCAAATTAGGAATAGTTCAAATAAAAAAATTAATTCACAATTTAAAAAATAAATTAATAAATGAAAAATTATGTCCCATTAAGGCATAGTGTACTTTTACCATGAAATTTTTTTATATATAATAACAAAATGGCAAATTGTTCTATTTTCATTACTTGCCCTATTAGCTAATAGTCTTTATAAGCACAAAAACCCTACGTACAAACCTGCAGGGTTGACAAATATTTCTGCAGAGGTGGAATCACTTCCAGCAGAGTTACTTGCTGTAACAGTGTACTCTGCATCCTCTTCAAGATTGATATCTTTTATAGTTAGAGAGTAGCTGGTGTCCACTTCTGTGATATCATGGCGGTCATCTCTAATAATTTCAACATCATCACGGAACCTATTGTTATAAGAATTATATTTCATAAAATAGTTTTAAATTCCAGTCTAAATTAAGAAAAAAAAATTCTAACAAATTAGGTGCTGATAATTTAGCTTAATTAAAAATGAAAATAAACCAGTAATTTTAAATGATATATATATATTTTTTTTTACACAACTAAATTATAATCACCATTTTATTTCTGGTTTTGGTGCACCTTCTGCAAAGATTTGCAATATCACAGTGTCACCTTCCATAACTTCTTGGTCTAAGAGCTCACTTAAGAACTTTGGAGCAAATGTAACATCGACTGAGATTTCTTCACTGAGTGGCTCTAGTTTCTATAAGAAAGAAACTTTTACATGTGACTTAAAAGTTTTAGGACACTTGGTATAATATGTATCAAATTAATTATGAAAAAGAGTAATTTTGACATTAAAGACCATTGAATCAAATCAGGCACAAAAAATATTATGTAAACTATTTAAACTTTGTAAACAAGAAAAATGTGTAGCTGCAACTCTTTTCAATGAAGATTCAAGATATATGCATGTTTTTCAATGCTGTTGAAAAGAGAAGTGTATTAAAAAGTCTTTTTTTAAATATAAATTTCCATCATAGAAACAACACTGAATGAAGCACAGAAACAGCTTAGCTCAGAACAAAATATTACTGTCCCAAAGAAATTGAAATGAAGCTGTAGAATCAAATACACATTTCAGCAGTATGGTAAAAAAACAACAACATAAAAATACTTTTAAAAAAAAAGATATTATATGTAATTGCATCAAACAGTTTGGATCAGTCATGTAATTACACATATTTGTAATAGTTCTAGACTAACAGTATTAGATCTGTGTTGTCTCCATGCCCTATGATCCTTTCACTTGACTAGACCATTTGGGAGGGAGGGAAGGCTGACACACAGAAGTTGATATAAGCTTTGTAGAGGAAACAAAAGAAATCTTGCTGGTACAAATCTATAACATTTGGCTTAATGGTTAGTAATATGAAAAATGGAAATGTTAGATGACTTATTATTGAGTTATTCATGACATCTACTGAACTTTGAAATTAGTTAGACAAAGAAATCTAAAAGTATATTTATGATGTGTGTTGAACTATGTGTTTAAAAAAATATGTTTGAAATAAACAATTAAACAACATATCACCTTACTATTACTTCAGGTATCAGTAAGAAAATTATTTGATTCCCTTACTATAACTGATGATTCAATATACTATATCAAAGTATATTGAATGCTCTGTTGCTGTAAGAATACCATACCTGATACAACTAATCTAGTGCAAGCCTATTCTAAATTACTTTCAAAGAAATAGTAGATAGCATATTCAAAAGATGTGCAACATTTAGTTCCTACTGGTTCTGAAAATATTCAGTCATTATAAATTTGGATTGATAGGTGAAACAAAAACTAATCAAATTTCTAGTGGTTCTAGACAGTTCCGGGGAGAGCAAATAAAAAATACAAGTAGGAAATGCATGTGAAAATAATGAAATTCAAATCAAATTGTTTACATTTCTGGAAAGTGTAAGAGTGCAGAAATTAGGAACTCTAAAAGTAGGTCAATGAGGATAGATCAACCAAATAAAGAAAAGTCTAGCCACTATATAATGAAAACAAACTAGGAAAGTGGATCAGACTCAGTTAAAAGTGACTCTGATTCCTATTTCACATGTCTGAGAAAGTTTATTAAAATAATTAAATGAGCTTTGGATGTGCAGCCACTGGTTCTAAATTTAGAATGATGAAAAAGGTAGCATCTAATAAAGCACTGCATGGATGAAGTAAGTGTAATGATAATTTGCACACAGTGACTGCTAACCCACCTCTACCTCCTCTTTATCTTTCTTCAAGTTCACAGCATCAATGTGCACTTCTTCTGCCTGTGAAACAGAAGTAGCTACCAGAGAGAAATCAGCAGATGTCTGATCTTGTTCAAGTGTTTCTTTCTGTAATATTACATCCACAGTGGGAATAGGAAGAGAAAAGGTCTCTTGGTCAATATCCCAAGACACATTCAGAGCAAAGTCTTTTGGTGAGATAGACTGGCTAGTGACTTCAGTCTCACTTTCATCAATGTCTTTATCTAAATCTATTTCTGTCTTTAATTTTTGTTCTTCAGGTTTTAAAATAACTATTTCTTCTTCAACTTCTTCTACTTCAGGTTTGGAAATAACAATCTCTTCTTCAACCTCTTCAACTTCCGTTTTAGAAATAACAATCTCTTCTTTAACCTCTTCTACTTCAGTTTTAGAAATAACAATCTCTTCTTCAACCTCTTCCACTTCAGGTTTGGAAATAACAATCTCTTCTTCAACCTCTTCTACTTCAGGTTTGGAAATAACAATCTCTTCTTCAACCTCTTCCACTTCAGGTTTAGAAATAACAATCTCTTCTTCAACCTCTTCCACTTCAGGTTTAGAAATAACAATCTCTTCTTCAACCTCTTCTACTTCAGTTTTAGAAATAACAATCTCTTCTTCAACCTCTTCTGCTTCAGGTTTGGAAATAACAATTTCTGCTTCAACCTCTTCTACTTCAGATTTAGAAATAACAATTTCTGCTTCAACCTCTTCTACTTCAGATTTAGAAATAACAATTTCTTCTTCAACCTCTTCTACTTCAGGTTTAGGAATAACAATTTCTTCTTTAACCTCTTCTACTTCAGATTTAGAAATAACAATTTCTGCTTCAACCTCCTTAACTTCAGTTTTAGCAATAACAATCTCTTCTTCAACCTCTTCCACTTCAGGTTTGGAAATAACAATCTCTTCTTCAACCTCTTCCACTTCAGGTTTGGAAATAACAATTTTTGCTTCAACCTCTTCAACTTCAGGTTTGGAAATAACAATTTCTGCTTCAACCTCTTCTACTTCAGATTTAGAAATAACAATTTCTGCTTCAACCTCTTCTACTTCAGATTTAGAAATAACAATTTCTTCTTCAACCTCTTCTACTTCAGGTTTAGGAATAACAATTTCTTCTTTAACCTCTTCTACTTCAGATTTAGAAATAACAATTTCTGCTTCAACCTCTGCCACTTCAGGTTTAGAAATAACAATCTCTTCTTCAACCTCCTTAACTTCAGTTTTAGCAATAACAATCTCTTCTTCAACCTCTTCCACTTCAGGTTTGGAAATAACAATCTCTTCTTCAACCTCTTCCACTTCAGGTTTGGAAATAACAATTTTTGCTTCAACCTCTTCAACTTCAGGTTTGGAAATAACAACTTCTGCTTCAACCTCTTCTACTTCAGGTTTTGTAATAACAATTTCTGCTTCAACCTCTTGTACTTCAGGTTTGGAAATAACAATTTCTGCTTCAACCTCTTCAACTTCAGGTTTAAGAATAACAATTGCCTCTTCAACCTCTTCTACTCCAGGTTTAGAAATAACAATTTCTGCTTCAACCTCCTCTACTTCAGGTTTAGGAATAACAATTTCTTCTTCCACTTCCTCAACTTCAGGCTTTGAAATAATAATTTCTTTAACAGGTTTGTAAATAACAATTTCTTCCTTAACCTCCTCTTGATCAAGCAGAGAAACAGTGATTTCTTCCTCAAAGATTTCTTCTTCAGTTTGCTTAGAAACAGTGATTTCCCTTTCAACAACTTCAACTGTTGGTTTGGCAAGTGTTATTTCTTCTTCAACTATTTCCTTTTTCTCTTCAGGCTGAGAAACAGTGATTTCTTCCTCAAAGATTTCGTCTTCTGTTGGCTTAGAAACAGTGATTTCCTTTTCAACAACTTCAACTGTTGGTTTGGCAAGTGTTATTTCTTCTTCAACAATTTCCTCTTTCTTTTCAGGCTGAGAAACAGTGATATCTTCCTCAAAGATTTCTTCTTCAGTTGGCTTAGAAACAGTGATTTCCTTTTCAACAACTTCAACTGTTGGTTTGGCAAGTGTTATTTCTTCTTCAACAATTTCCTCTTTCTCTTCAGGCTGAGAAAGAGTGATTTCTTCCTCAAAGATTTCTTCTTCAGTTGGCTTAGAAACAGTGATTTCCTTTTCAACAACTTCAACTGTTGGTTTGGCAAGTGTTATTTCTTCTTCAACAATTTCCTCTTTCTCTTCAGGGTGAGAAACAGTGATTTCTTCCTCAAAGATTTCCTCTTCAGTTGGCTTAGAAACAGAGATTTCCTTTTCAACAACTTCAACTGTTGGTTTGGCAAGTGTTATTTCTTCTTCAACTATTTCCTCTTTCTCTTCAGGCTGAGAAACAGTGATTTCTTCCTCAAAGATTTCCTCTTCTGTTGGCTTAGAAACAGTGATTTCCTTTTCAACAACTTCAACTGTTGGTTTGGCAAGTGTTATTTCTTCTTCAACAATTTCCTCTTTCTCTTCTGGCTGAAGAACCGTGATTTCTTCCTCAAAGATTTCCTCTTCAGTTGGCTTAGAAACAGTGATTTCCTTTTCAACAACTTCAACTGTTGGTTTGGCAAGTGTTATTTCTTCTTCAACAATTTCCTCTTTCTCTTCTGGCTGAGAAACAGTGATTTCTTCCTCAAAGATTTCCTCTTCAGTTGGCTTAGAAACAGTGATTTCCTTTTCAACAACTTCAACTGTTGGTTTGGCAAGTGTTATTTCTTCTTCAACTATTTCCTCTTTCTCTTCAGGCTGAGAAACAGTGATTTCTTCCTCAAAGATTTCTTCTTCAGTTGGCTTAGAAACAGTGATTTCCTTTTCAACAACATCAACTGTTGGTTTGGCAAGTGTTATTTCTTCTTCAACTATTTCCTCCTCTTCCTCAGGCTGAGAAAGAGTGATTTCTTCCTCAAAGATTTCCTCTTCAGTTGGCTTAGAAACAGTGATTTCCTTTTCAACAACTTCAACTGTTGGTTTGGCAAGTGTTATTTCTTCTTCAACTATTTCCTCTTTCTCTTCAGGCTGAGAAACAGTGATTTCTTCCTCAAAGATTTCCTCTTCTGTTAGCTTAGAAACAGTGATTTCCTTTTCAACAACTTCAACTGTTGGTTTGGCAAGTGTAATTTCTTCTTCAACTATTTCCTCTTTCTCTTCAGGCTGAGAAACAGTGATTTCTTCCTCAAAGATTTCCTCTTCAGTTGGCTTAGAAACAGTGATTTCCTTTTCAACAAATTCAACTGTTGGTTTGGCAAGTGTTATTTCTTCTTCAACTATTTCCTCTTTCTCTTCAGGCTGAGAAAGAGTGATTTCTTCCTCAAAGATTTCTTCTTCAGTTGGCTTAGAAACAGTGATTTCCTTTTCAACAACTTCAACTGTTGGTTTGGCAAGTGTTATTTCTTCTTCAACTATTTCCTCCTCTTCCTCAGGCTGAGAAACAGTGATTTCTTCCTCAAAGATTTCTTCTTCAGTTGGCTTAGAAACAGTGATTTCCTTTTCAACAACTTCAACTGTTGGTTTGGCAAGTGTTATTTCTTCTTCAACTATTTCCTCCTCTTCCTCAGGCTGAGAAACAGTGATTTCTTCCTCAAAGATTTCCTCTTCAGTTGGCTTAGAAACTGTAATTTCCTTTTCAACAACTTCAACTGTTGGTTTGGCAAGTGTTATTTCTTCTTCAACTATTTCCTCTTTCTCTTCAGGCTGAGAAACAGTGATTTCTTCCTCAAAGATTTCTTCTTCAGTTGGCTTAGAAACAGTGATTTCCTTTTCAACAACATCAACTGTTGGTTTGGCAAGTGTTATTTCTTCTTCAACTATTTCCTCCTCTTCCTCAGGCTGAGAAACAGTGATTTCTTCCTCAAAGATTTCTTCTTCAGTTGGCTTAGAAACAGTGATTTCCTTTTCAACAACTTCAACTGTTGGTTTGGCAAGTGCTATTTCTTCTTCAACTATTTCCTCCTCTTCCTCAGGCTGAGAAACAGTGATTTCTTCCTCAAAGATTTCTTCTTCAGTTGGCTTAGAAACAGTGATTTCCTTTTCAACAACTTCAACTGTTGGTTTGGCAAGTGTAATTTCTTCTTCAACTATTTCCTCTTTCTCTTCAGGCTGAGAAACAGTGATTTCTTCCTCAAAGATTTCTTCTTCAGTTGGCTTAGAAACAGTGATTTCCTTTTCAACAACTTTAACTGTTGGTTTGGCAAGTGTTATTTCTTCTTCAACTATTTCCTCCTCTTCCTCAGGCTGAGAAACAGTGATTTCTTCCTCAAAGATTTCTTCTTCAGTTGGCTTAGAAACAGTGATTTCCTTTTCAACAACTTCAACTGTTGGTTTGGCAAGTGTTATTTCTTCTTTAACTATTTCCACCTCTTCCTCAGGCTGAGAAACAGTGATTTCTTCCTCAAAGATTTCTTCTTCAGTTGGCTTAGAAACAGTGATTTCCTTTTCAACAACTTCAACTGTTGGTTTGGCAAGTGTTATTTCTTCTTCAACTATTTCCACCTCTTCCTCAGGCTGAGAAACAGTGATTTCTTCCTCAAAGATTTCTTCTTCAGTTGGCTTAGAAACAGTGATTTCCTTTTCAACAACTTCAACTGTTGGTTTGGCAAGTGTTATTTCTTCTTCAACTATTTCCTCCTCTTCCTCAGGCTGAGAAACAGTGATTTCTTCCTCAAAGATTTCTTCTTCAGTTGGCTTAGAAACAGTGATTTCCTTTTCAACAACTTCAACTGTTGGTTTGGCAAGTGTTATTTCTTCTTCAACAATTTCTTCTTTCTCTTCAGGCTGAGAAACAGTGATTTCTTCCTCAAAGATTTCTTCTTCAGTTGGCTTAGAAACAGTGATTTCCTTTTCAACAACTTTAACTGTTGGTTTGGCAAGTGTTATTTCTTCTTCAACTATTTCCTCCTCTTCATCAGGCTGAGAAACAGTGATTTCTTCCTCAAAGATTTCCTCTTCAGTTGGCTTAGAAACAGTGATTTCCTTTTCAACAAATTCAACTGTTGGTTTGGCAAGTGCTATTTCTTCTTCAACTATTTCCTCTTTCTCTTCAGGCTGAGAAACAGTGATTTCTTCCTCAAAGATTTCTTCTTCAGTTGGCTTAGAAACAGTGATTTCCTTTTCAACAACTTCAACTGTTGGTTTGGCAAGTGTTATTTCTTCTTCAACTATTTCCTCCTCTTCCTCAGGCTGAGAAACAGTGATTTCTTCCTCAAAGATTTCTTCTTCAGTTGGCTTAGAAACAGTGATTTCCTTTTCAACAACTTCAACTGTTGGTTTGGCAAGTGTTATTTCTTCTTCAACTATTTCCTCCTCTTCCTCAGGCTGAGAAACAGTGATTTCTTCCTCAAAGATTTCTTCTTCAGTTGGCTTAGAAACAGTGATTTCCTTTTCAACAACTTCAACTGTTGGTTTGGCAAGTGTTATTTCTTCTTCAACAATTTCTTCTTTCTCTTCAGGCTGAGAAACAGTGATTTCTTCCTCAAAGATTTCTTCTTCAGTTGGCTTAGAAACAGTGATTTCCTTTTCAACAACTTTAACTGTTGGTTTGGCAAGTGTTATTTCTTCTTCAACTATTTCCTCCTCTTCCTCAGGCTGAGAAACAGTGATTTCTTCCTCAAAGATTTCCTCTTCAGTTGGCTTAGAAACTGTTATTTCCTTTTCAACAACTTCAACTGTTGGTTTGGCAAGTGTTATTTCTTCTTCAACTATTTCCTCTTTCTCTTCAGGCTGAGAAACAGTGATTTCTTCCTCAAAGATTTCTTCTTCAGTTGGCTTAGAAACCGTGATTTCCTTTTCAACAACATCAACTGTTGGTTTGGAAAGTGTTATTTCTTCTTCAACTATTTCCTCCTCTTCCTCAGGCTGAGAAACAGTGATTTCTTCCTCAAAGATTTCTTCTTCAGTTGGCTTTGAAACAGTGATTTCCTTTTCAACAAATTCAACTGTTGGTTTGGCAAGTGCTATTTCTTCTTCAACTATTTCCTCCTCTTCCTCAGGCTGAGAAACAGTGATTTCTTCCTCAAAGATTTCTTCTTCAGTTGGCTTAGAAACAGTGATTTCCTTTTCAACAACTTCAACTGTTGGTTTGGCAAGTGTTATTTCTTCTTCAACTATTTCCTCTTTCTCTTCAGGCTGAGAAACAGTGATTTCTTCCTCAAAGATTTCTTCTTCAGTTGGCTTAGAAACAGTGATTTCCTTTTCAACAACTTCAACTGTTGGTTTGGCAAGTGTTATTTCTTCTTCAACTATTTCCTCTTCTTCCTCAGGCTGAGAAACAGTGATTTCTTCCTCAAAGATTTCTTCTTCAGTTGGCTTAGTAACAGTGATTTCCTTTTCAACAACTTCAACTGTTGGTTTGGCAAGTGTTATTTCTTCTTCAACTATTTCCTCCTCTTCCTCAGGCTGAGAAACAGTGATTTCTTCCTCAAAGATTTCTTCTTCAGTTGGCTTAGAAACAGTGATTTCCTTTTCAACAACTTCAACTGTTGGTTTGGCAAGTGTTATTTCTTCTTCAACAATTTCTTCTTTCTCTTCAGGCTGAGAAACAGTGATTTCTTCCTCAAAGATTTCTTCTTCAGTTGGCTTAGAAACAGTGATTTCCTTTTCAACAACTTTAACTGTTGGTTTGGCAAGTGTTATTTCTTCTTCAAATATTTCCTCCTCTTCCTCAGGCTGAGAAACAGTGATTTCTTCCTCAAAGATTTCTTCTTCAGTTGGCTTAGAAACAGTGATTTCCTTTTCAACAACTTCAACTGTTGGTTTGGCAAGTGTTATTTCTTCTTCAACTATTTCCTCCTCTTCCTCAGGCTGAGAAACAGTGATTTCTTCCTCAAAGATTTCCTCTTCAGTTGGCTTAGAAACTGTTATTTCCTTTTCAACAACTTCAACTGTTGGTTTGGCAAGTGTTATTTCTTCTTCAACTATTTCCTCTTTCTCTTCAGGCTGAGAAACAGTGATTTCTTCCTCAAAGATTTCTTCTTCAGTTGGCTTAGAAACAGTGATTTCCTTTTCAACAACATCAACTGTTGGTTTGGCAAGTGTTATTTCTTCTTCAACTATTTCCTCTTTCTCTTCAGGGTGAGAAACAGTGATTTCTTCCTCAAAGATTTCCTCTTCAGTTGGCTTAGAAACTGTGATTTCCTTTTCAACAACTTCAACTGTTGGTTTGGCAAGTGTAATTTCTTCTTCAACTATTTCCTCTTTCTCTTCAGGCTGAGAAACAGTGATTTCTTCCTCAAAGATTTCCTCTTCAGTTGGCTTAGAAACAGTGATTTCCTTTTCAACAAATTCAACTGTTGGTTTGGCAAGTGTTATTTCTTCTTCAACTATTTCCTCTTTCTCTTCAGGCTGAGAAACAGTGATTTCTTCCTCAAAGATTTCTTCTTCAGTTGGCTTAGAAACAGTGATTTCCTTTTCAACAACTTCAACTGTTGGTTTGGCAAGTGTTATTTCTTCTTCAACTATTTCCTCCTCTTCCTCAGGCTGAGAAACAGTGATTTCTTCCTCAAAGATTTCTTCTTCAGTTGGCTTAGAAACAGTGATTTCCTTTTCAACAACTTCAACTGTTGGTTTGGCAAGTGTTATTTCTTCTTCAACTATTTCCTCCTCTTCCTCAGGCTGAGAAACAGTGATTTCTTCCTCAAAGATATCCTCTTCAGTTGGCTTAGAAACTGTAATTTCCTTTTCAACAACTTCAACTGTTGGTTTGGCAAGTGTTATTTCTTCTTCAACTATTTCTTCTTTCTCTTCAGGCTGAGAAACAGTGATTTCTTCCTCAAAGATTTCTTCTTCAGTTGGCTTAGAAACAGTGATTTCCTTTTCAACAACTTTAACTGTTGGTTTGGCAAGTGTTATTTCTTCTTCAACTATTTCCTCCTCTTCCTCAGGCTGAGAAACAGTGATTTCTTCCTCAAAGATTTCTTCTTCAGTTGGCTTAGAAACAGTGATTTCCTTTTCAACAACTTCAACTGTTGGTTTGGCAAGTGCTATTTCTTCTTCAACTATTTCCTCCTCTTCCTCAGGCTGAGAAACAGTGATTTCTTCCTCAAAGATTTCTTCTTCAGTTGGCTTAGAAACAGTGATTTCCTTTTCAACAACTTCAACTGTTGGTTTGGCAAGTGCTATTTCTTCTTCAACTATTTCCTCCTCTTCCTCAGGCTGAGAAACAGTGATTTCTTCCTCAAAGATTTCTTCTTCAGTTGGCTTAGAAACAGTGATTTCCTTTTCAACAACTTCAACTGTTGGTTTGGCAAGTGTTATTTCTTCTTCAACTATTTCCTCCTCTTCCTCAGGCTGAGAAACAGTGATTTCTTCCTCAAAGATTTCTTCTTCAGTTGGCTTAGAAACAGTGATTTCCTTTTCAACAACTTCAACTGTTGGTTTGGCAAGTGTTATTTCTTCTTCAACTATTTCCTCTTCTTCCTCAGGCTGAGAAACAGTGATTTCTTCCTCAAAGATTTCTTCTTCAGTTGGCTTAGAAACAGTGATTTCCTTTTCAAAAATTTCAAATGTTGGTTTGGCTATTGCTATTTGTTCTTCAATAATTTCCTCTTCTTCTTTAGGCTGAGAAACAGTGATTTCTTCCTCAAAGATTTCCTCTTCTGTTGGCTTAGAAACAGTGATTTCCTTTTCAACATTTTTAACTGTTGGTTTGGCTATTTGTTCTTCAATAATTTCCTCTTCTTCTTCAGGCTGAGAAACAATTATTTCTTCTTGGAAATGTGTTTTTTCATGTACTGTTATCTGATCTCTCATCTCAGTTATTGTTTCTGGGGCAGTAATGCCAATATCTGGAGTTTCTCCTAATTCCTCAACTTCCTGAATGTCAGGTTTTAATTTTGGGATTTCATAGACTGTTTCCTCTGTAAGTGTATTAGGATTGACCGAGATAACTTTCTCTGAAATTTCTTCAAGATTTATTGTCATAATTTTCCCAGTAACAGTATCCAAAGTTGACTTTATCTCAAAATCAGTAGTGATTGGTATTTCACTTAGCCAATCTAAAATGTCTGCTGTTCTCTCTGGCATCAATTCTGTTTTGTCAATATCAGCCTCCACTTTAAAAATCTCCTGCGTAACTTTGCCAGGGATGGCAGACTCTGCAATAAGGTCCATGGCTGAGATTTCAACTTTCTCAAAACTAACATGAGCCTCTTGAAGAGATGGCTTAGCCTTGAATAAAGTTTATGAAAATATTACTACAGTGGTAAATCATTAGGTTAATGTAGTGAACATTTTTTTCTTTATCAGATGCTTTGGGCCACACAGGGTAAATAATTTTAAATTGGATGCATGCACGATTCAAGAAATCAGCATGCAAAGAAACTAAAGAACAAAATCTGATGAGGTTGAGCTAAAGAAAATTAAATAAGAATCTTTGAAACTTTAATATTTATGCAGCCAATGACAAAGCTTCATGCCAACTGCATTATTTAAAGTAGCTTCAGCAAAATACATAATATATCATCCATATATTGGACAGTAATTTTTTTTTTACTGCAGCGTAAAGTAAAAGAAAAAAAATCACTATATTATTAATGTCCCTTAATGATGATGTTAAGATGATATTTGTTAGCATAAATGAAACATCATTACTTTAATAAATATCTGTTCATATATTTTTTGAGATGATTGAAAAAACAAACAAACTGGAAGCTTTACATTTTTAGGAAATAAAAAAGAGAAACCATGACAAAATGCCAGTTACTTTGTAACTCTCCATCATAAAATTAATAGTAGTCAACTGCACCATTGTTACATTTTTATATAATTAATTTTCTTGAAGTAATTTGTGTATAGATTGTAGAGCACAAATTGTACAAGGATTGGACATGTATTCTGTGGTTATTTAGTACAATATATTTGTCTGGATAGTGAAATTTCCAAATATACTATTTAGCTAATTGAAATTTAAGATTTAAATATTTTCATTCTTTTTTAGCTATAAAAAATCATATTCATTTTGCCAAAGATGCAATATTTAAAATATTCAATTCAATGAAATGGATACAGCACTTAGGAAAGAATTTCAGATGCAAAAATTTTCTACTTTTTCTCAATCTATTCATCTAATCTCTGCCAGTAGTCCTGTCTGGGGCAAAGGCCACCAACCAGCTTCCTCTAGGTATTTTGTTCTGGGTGAGTCTCTCCAACTGTCTTTATCTTTTGTCCATCTGCTTCCAAATCATGACACCATGTATTCCTAGGCCTTCCCCTCTTCCTCTATCCTTAAGGGTTCCAGGTGAGGATTTGCATTGTATTAATGGATGCAGGCTTGCAAAGGGTGTCTCTGAAGAATATCTACTTCGATGTGCTGCTGCTTTGTTCTTCACCACACTTCCTCATAAGAGATCCTCATTTGAGATTTGTCTGGCCAAATATTTATGATTTTTTTCATGGTGAGGATGGTGATCCTCCAAGTTTCTGCTCTATTAAGTATTATCTAACTATTGTCTTATAGTTTTTTTTTTACTACCAAAATAATTTACCATCTTATTTGTGAGAATTTTTATTCTAATCCTTTGAGAATAGGCCATTGGTGTAATAAGACATATTTTCTGTGGGAGAGGATCAGGTTTAATTTCTAGGTCAAATCTGAAAACAAAATGGCAAGTTATTTTTGTGTAGCTCTTTATCCAAACCTGTAAAAGCTTAAGTTTTGATTTCAATAGCAAACAGTTAGGTCCTTAATATGATATTTCAGATCTTATTTAGTCACAAGCAAATCAACAAAAAAATGTTAAAGCATTAAAAATCATCATCAATGTTATGTTGCCACAAATAATTTTAAATCTATTTTTCAGTATAAAATATTTGTACATTATTTTCATATCATGTGATTTGTAAACAAGCAGAAAGATTAGGGTCCACAAAATATGACTTGTTTTTTTTTATATGTAAAGCCACTTCAAATTTAGGTCAGTGCTGCAATTTCTTCTGCAGCATAAAGCATTGGGTGCATGTGCAGCATATAAGCATAAAAAGCAATTATTTATAACTCAATTTTTAATAATTATCAATGCCAATTAAAATATGCAAATAGTTAAAAGCATTCATTCATATGTCTAAGTGAAGGTGGTCAGTATAAAAGTTAAATAACATTTTAAAACAATAATGATTTTGAAAAATCTAATTTATGGATGAGCAAACAAAAGCAATTATGTTCAATAATTATCTTAACAGAAAAAGAAAGAAAACACTATTAAAATATTTAAATAACATTTTTAGGTAAATTTGTCATAAATACTTAAAATATTATTATATATTCTTATATTTTAAAAAATAATGTAATGAAAGGTTTCTTACAATAAAAAAACAATATGGGATTAAAATATGTCATGTTAATGTCATAGGGGTAAGAGAAACACTAACCTCTTTTTCTTCCAGGGTGAATTCAGTCTCTATGGTGACCTCAGAAGTTACTTTTGTCTCCTTCAGATGTTTGACCTCTTCTCTAGCCTATGTATTAAAATAATGTAAAACTTACATACAATATATATACAACAACAAAACAACATACTTCTAAGAGGTGAAATATACACATTTGTTTAGCTAACTGGTAGTCAGACACCAGATACTGCATACATGTGCATCCTTAGATTTGCTTCTTTGTCTAGCCATAATTGCAGGACTTTTGATAACCAAGAAGGCTTCATATTCAACTATATACTTCTATTACAAAACAATGTGGTTGAAAGTTTTATTGAAGAGCTCTTCCTATTTTGTAAAAAAAATTAGAAAAATAACCCAGCTACTTTTTATACCAGTGAAAATCAGATTTTCCTTAGCTATTATGCATTACTTCTGTAATTATTTCAAATAAAGATGCTGTTACCACAGTAAACAAAACTAACCATAGAGATGTAACCTTTATAATGCTTTCTGTTTTCTACAGCTAAGAAACACACATTTCAAAATTACATGTATTGTTCAAATTTCAAAATAATTTGTTATTCATTTTTATAGATATTTTTCTTTAAGAGTTAAAGGTGACTATTTTGAAAGAGGGAAATAGTGAGTGGGTTAAATATGTCATCTAATGGAAAGAGCTCAAAAGTTTTGAGTTTGCTCTTGATCATATTATGTTAAACACTCCTATCACTCTCTTTTACAAAGGATATCAAATGTGTATGGTATGAAAATCATATTTCAATCCTAGCAAAATTTGTTAATCTAGCAGAGCATCTTAAATGTGAAAGTATGTGAATTATCCCCAGAGAACTGTATAAGATGGTTAACCAGCTGCCCCTGATAATTTTTACCAAAAGTTTATAAAAAATTCTGAATGTTATGGTAAAAAAACAACAATCTATTACAGCTTATAAAAAAATTGTTTGGATGCCCATACTTTAAAGCCTCTGAAAGCAGCTTGAATCTTAATAGCAGCCTCAGATTTAATGACATCATCAGAAGCAGGTTTCTCTTCTGTGGAGCAAATGGAGCTGGTCTCTGATGCTAGTTCTATAAAAAAAAAAGTATATTTAAAAAAAAAACATTTTTAATAAAATTAAGATTTCTATTTAAACCCAAAAATATATATTAAACATATTTTTAAGTTACAAAAAAAAATGGTCTAAAACACAAAAACAGCAAAACAATATGCAGGAACAAAATAAACTTAAGCATAGTGGCATGGTATAACTATAGTATCATCCTGATAATAACAGTTTCACATTTTAACACACCACAATAAGACAGGGCTATGGTATAGTGCAAACCCTAGCCAAGAATTCAAAAGTCAAATACAAACCTTGCACAGTGAGAACAGCTGAACATTCTATGACTGAAACTTCATTATAAGCCCTAACTGTGTACACACCAGAGTCTTCTGGGAAAGCCTCAGAGATGAGAAGTGTATACTGGCCTTCCTCCCCAGGCAGTATCTGGTACACACTGTCTGACTTGATGGGCTGCTGGTCATGATACCACATGACCAGTGGCACAGGCTGACCAGTAACTTTGCATGCAAACCTGGCTGGCTCACCTTCCATTACATGAACATCTTCAATGGGCATCACAAACTCTGGAGACTCTTTCTTGGGTTCCTCTTTGGGAATAGACTAAAAATAAAAATAATAAGATTGAGACCATAAATTAATTGATAAATTATTGAGAGTTAAATAGTGGGTAACTTTTTTTTAGTTATCTTAGAGCTTTAAAATACAAAAAAATTGAAACAAGATTAAGATGGGTTCATTGAATGCAACAGAAATGAAAACTTCAACAGACTTGCTTATAAGGATGGACTTATTAAGCTGCTGGATAACATAAAGCTAAAAGCCTACAGAAGTGATACACAAAAAGCAGTAAAAACAAGCTCTTATCAAAATTACAGAATACTTACAGGCTGTCTAAGAACACTTCTAAAATCTATTTGCTCAACTTCTGGTGATTCCTCTGTCACAGTTGTCTCTGCTTCCACTGTATCAGATGTCCTGAAAATATTACAAGAACTTTTTTCAGTGAACTATAAGAAAGAGGTTCTAACAGTGCTTGTGAGCAGAGGAGATAAATTCTATGCCATTAATGTACCATTGTTGAGTTGCTGCACTCTAAGACAAGCCATATTAGTATATTCATAATAATTAGAACTAAATATATAAACCAATAATTAGTTTTTTTTTGACACAGTGAGAAAAACAAAATCCTTATCAACCATGACTGTAATCCTTACTTGAATTTTGATTTAGATGATTTGAGTAGATAGCGGAAGTCAAGTTGCTCTGTTTCAAAATGGACACCAACTTTGGTTTTCCTAGCATGCATATAGTTAATGTTAATAAAATTAAAATAATGCCAACACAATCACAAACTAAGTCAACTAAATGAGGTGCTTTTAGTAGGTACAAAAGTATAGATAGGTCATAATTTTTTTTTTCAGTCATAAAAAGAATAATAAAAATAAACAAAACAAGAATTAAAGAAACAATTGTAGCTAAATTAAACAATATTAGTGCTTAGCTATATAAGTTTTGCAAACACTACTAGTATACATGCCATTTTTTAAAGAAAAAAAAAATTATAATTATTTATTTTTAACAGGTATGTCAGTAAAAGTTTAAAATTACTGAAATGTTTATCTGTATCTCATGCAATCATGTCCATTTTTTATATGTAGAAAAACAAAATACAACCTAAATGACTAAAAAGAACAAAATGTTTTAGAAAATGTTAGGTAAAAACAACAGATGCATTCCAAAAAACAATAATCTCATATCCTAATCAGACTGATTGAGAAATGTAAAACTTCCTTACACTTCAGACTGCAGCACACCTCTGAAATCTACTTGATCAGCTTCTCTTGGTTCCGATGGTTTTTCAGGGATCTCAAAAGTTGCAGTCAGATGATCCCGAAAATCTTTTTTCTCATCTTGGATTTCTTTAAATACAAAAACAACAAGGTTATAAAGACAGTTTGTGTGGAGACACTAACTCAAAATCGGCCCATGAAGTGGTCCACCAAGGCAGGCTTTAATATTTTCATAAAGAACATCCGAATGAAATTATATCAAAGACAAATGAGAGATAAGAATGGAGAAAGAAGGTTAACAGATCTTGTGTGGTGCCCCAATGGTCCAGCAGATCAAAGGATAGGTGCAAGTGAATGCAAAGTTAGATGTGAACCTGGCCTAACTAGTTCCCCTTTCAGACCTTGTGGTCTATAGGGTAGATGATGTTAAGTTCATCTGTTTTTGTGGCCTACGGTTAACGAGGGTGTCATGTAGCCAGCACAATGACCAACCACCTTAACTTTTCCCCAACTAATGTCAGGTACCCATTAGAGCTGGGTGGACTCAGAGGCACCCAAGGATTCTGAAGTTGAAAATTCCCAGTCTTCACCAGGATTCCAACCTGGGACACCTGGTTCGGAAGCCAAACGCTTTACCGCTCAGCTACCGCGCTTCTCCTGGCCTAACTGAAGTCTTATAATTGATGTAATTGTTTTGAAAAGGCTCAAACTCTTATTCGATTCCTCAAAAAAAAAAAAAAAAAAAAAAAAATTTCCGCAAAAAGTTTTAAAGATGATGCAGTTTACAAGATTACTATTCGTTTTAAATTAGGTATAACTTATAATTCATACTAATTAGCTTTTTCTCTTTAAAAAAACTGTTTGCATAAGTGATTTCAGAAAAAAAAAAAAGTAGCCGTTGCATCAGAACTTTGAATATTGTGATGTCGGATTTTCACTATCTTTACTAGTTTATGAGATCTAAATGGGACTGACGGACAGACATTTCACACAAAACTAATAGCGTCTTTTCCCCTTTCAGGGGCCGCTAAAAATCAATTGGATTGTTTTGATGTATTTTACCAAAATACTTTGAAATAAAAAAATACATTTCATGATCCTGAATTCATTGACATTTTTTAGGTAAAATAACCATTGCCTCTTAAAAAAAACTGAGGTATAGCCAGGGCTGGTCTTAGGCCACTGCAACCTAAGCCGCCGCAGTGTTCCTGCACTTTTATAGACCCTGCACGAATTCTAGGTGTAAATTATTAACTTAAACCATTTTAAATTATTATTAAAGAGTTCTTGGGATTCTTCTGAAATTGCAAAATATACGAAAATGTCATGAAAATCTCCTGAAATTATTAAAATTTTCTGAAAACTCATTCAAATCTCTAAAAAACAGACAAAATTTTCATTTCGGGGTGTCATTCAATATGGAAAATGCCAATCCTACTCACGATTGAAAAAAACGGCATTGTCAGTTTCATTTCATCAAAATGTAATAATAAGGTGAATTTTAACCAAAACTTTATTTACTTTAATAGCCACTAGCATACAAATATAGATCTAAAATCTATCTCAACCTCTTAAAAAAAAAACAAATGCGATATTTTGCTAGTCGATAGTAAACCTAAAAGGCAGGTCTGAATGTTTACCGGCTTTTTGTTAGAAAACATCTATCTACTGTAGATGTCTCGCAAATTTAATTAGACAAGTATGAATGAAATGCAAAGGCAAATTAATTTTCTAATACAAAATCTTAATTTTCACTTATTATCGATATCCCTACACAGACTAGGCCCAGCGCAATCCTTTTCGCATAGGGCCCCGCAATCTATTTTTTAATACACTGGAAACCTGCCCCCCCATCTATAGAATGTTGTATTCTAGCTAAGAGTTCATTTTGTCTCATACAAATGTTTTGGTTTCAAGGGAAAGGTAGTGGTTTGACTGTGCACATTTTATAATGAAAAGTGAATGTTGGTGTAAGAATGTTTTATATAAGGAGCCAGTTAATATTTTTATATAAATTGAGGATGATGCTACAAAAATGTTTACTTCAAAATAATCAAGCTAGTCTTCGAGTCCGAAGATTAGTGAGGAATGCAGTATTTCCCAGGGCTGCACAGTCCCAGCTGTGACCTACATATTTTGCCACATCCAGGGAAAGCATAACCATTGTCCGCAGGTGGTCGATTTAGATTTTCTTTTCGCCGTCTGCGTTTGTCCTCGCAGCAGATTTTCTTTTAGTCTCAAATGTGTATCCTGCAGCCTTTGTGAGTGACCTCCAGCTGTCTCGTTCTTAGGCTGCATGCAACCAGGTGCTCTCTTCTATGTCAGTTAAAAAGCAAGTTGACGCCTAACCTGGTCTTTGAAGCATTTCCATGGAGCGCCTCTGTTATGTCAACCACCTTTTAGCTCCCCAAAAAAGACTGCCTTTGGTGTTCGTTCATCTCTCATACGGGATACGTGCCCTACCCAGCATAACTGTCGGACTAAAAGAAGTCCCTCTATACTGTCCATCGCTGTTTGTAGTGCGGTCTTGCCACTGTAAGTCCAAGATGGAGCACAAGCATCTTTGGTGGAAGTGCTCAAGAAGTCTTAGATGTTTCCTGTATAGTGTCCATGTCTCAGAGCCATACAGAAGGGTTGAGAGAACCACCACCTGGTAGACACTGATTGGCAAGAAGAGCAATCTGTTCCGCCAAACTCTTGCCTGAATGCGTCCAAAAGCGCTACTGGCCCTGGCCATATGGTTAACAACTTCCCTTGAAAGTGAGGTGTCATTTGACACTATACTACCTAGATATGTGATGTGGTCTACCACATTAAGGGGCTGTCTATTTATGTTGATCCTTGGGGCTGAGTATGTTTTATTGGGTGACTTCTGGAACACGACTTCTGTTTTCTCGAGGTTTATAGGTAGACCGAAAGAGGCGGCAGCGTATGCAAATTCGTTTACCGTGATCTGGAGGTCATGTTCATTGTGAGCTAGCAGGGCATAATCATGGGCATAGAGAAGCTCTGTTATGACCATCTCCTTTTTGTTTTTGTATGGGATAGTAGACGTCAAAGATTGAACACAACAGATCAAAACCGGATGCCTTCGTGCAATCGCTGCCTCATTTGACCCAACATTACGTCAAAGAAGATAGCAAATAGAGTAGGAGCAAGTACACAGCCCTGCTTCACGCCATTTTCTATTGGGAAGTGATCAGAAAGGGCACCATTGTGTCTGATCTGGCCTCTTTGTCCCACGTGAAACTGTTTGAGAATGGATAGGAACGTACATAGGCATCCCAGCCTGGCCAAAATCCTCCACAAACCATCGCAACTGACAGTGTCCAAAACCTTGGTGAGGTCCACAAAGGCAGCGTATAGGTTTAAGTTCTGCTCTTTGCATTTTTCGTGTAATTTTCGCAGAACAAATTAAAAGTCTAACTGCTCCAACTATCGAGGCATTACACTTCTGTCAGTAGCAGGAAAGATCTTTGCTCAAGTGTTGCTCGCCTGACTAACCCACTCTTTAGTGGACGAGGTCTTATCTGAAAGCCAATGTGGTTTCAGAGCCGATAGAGGTACATCTGACTTCAAAATAACGTAACAGTTTAATGTCAAATAAATCACAGCCATTACTGTACAATTGCACTGGCCTCTCCTCCTCATCACGGACTTGCACTGGGTTTAACTGTTCAGCACTGACTTCATTCACTGGGCTCGCAGATCTAGATTAAGATGTCATCTCATACTCACAAGATGTACTTGACAGTACTCTGCACCTGTATAACGTCTGCTCTTTATATAAGGTCCCCGCTGGCCTTCTCAAAACCAATGGAACATCACTCGTCAATTCTGGTTGATCACATTGATCTCTGAGACGTGACTGGCTTGAATACTATTCACGACACAGATCCTTCCCAAACCATCATGTTGTCACTCTTTGTGGCAGACCATCACAACTTGTCATGGTTGACCGCTCGTCTAGCCTAGGGTGATTTCCGTCAGCTCTCTACTATCCACTCCACCACCAGAGTTATAACAACATGAATAGAACTACAAAAAAACTTCTGATTTATTCATCATACTAAAACTTACTGTTAACTATAAGGGACACTCTGACACTCTCCTCCCCCAGGTCATTTACAGCAGTGACTTTATAGGTGCCAGCATCTTCCTTCTGTACCTCACTTATGATTAGGGTGGTTTGGTATGTATCCTCATCTTGAATGATTGAAGTTTGAAATCTCTCATTCTCTGGTAAAGGACTTGTGTCCTTGCTCCATAAAATCTGTAAAAAAAAAATAACAATGATAAATAAAATAACACAAAATCGTCTAACAATAGTTTTTACTACAGCTGATGAAAGTTAATTAGGCTATAAATCTCACGTCTCTGATTTTAGAAATACCATTGAAGATTGTCATTAAATTTGAAATATATAACAGAATTCTGTAATCCATATGTTTAGTTGTATTTGAAAAGAGGTATTTTTTGTTTGCATGAGAAAAATTATATCATGACAACTAAACAGCATTTTGAATTTTGAAATTATTTTTTTCTTTAGAAACTAGAGAAATAATTTTTTAATATATGCAATATCTTCAATTCCAAAAGATTAAGGATGAGTGCAATGTTTCACATGAACAACAAGTATGGATAAAGTTTGGGATCAGCGTCAGCACATGTCTGCCAGTGTGTAGCAGTGCATGCTGCAAACTACATTAGGGTTGCCGGCTCCTGATTTTTTCTCAGGGTTGACTTCTGATGGCTTTCCTAAGTTTAAGTTTAGTTGCAAAACAGCAGGGTTTTCCTTCTCCTAGGTGGGTAGCCAGGAATTCATGTTAATTTTTCTTAGCAATTATTTTAAAAGATTTTCTATGATTATGCAGTTTTAAAGATTTCCATCATATATAAAGAAAGAAAAATGTACGAAGTAAAATGGTATTTACCTCTGGTTGAGGTACTGCTTGAATTGTGGCAGTAAATGTTGCAGTTTCTGCCTCATCAACTAACTGAAACATTGGTTTGATGGTGAACACTGGAGCAAGAACCGATGTGTCTTCTGGAGAAACATCACTCACTTCAGCAGCTGTAGATATAAATACATTCTAGGATAGTATTTACATTACGACTATCAAATTATTAAACAATGTTATGAAAGTGATAAAACAGATGTATTGCTTGTCTGCACAAATGAGCATACTGCTGTAAAACTATTTCCATTCATCGCTAACTATTTTATGTGAGTGCAAAGCCTAAACCTAAAAAAACAAATCTAGTGTTGATTCATGTTAGAATCCTAAAGGAGTTGATAATTTGAATTGAAACTTTTAATTCAATCTAAAAAGATAAAATTAATATCTGTAAAAAATACCTTCAACTTCCAAGTTAGCTGTAGTTGTTGCTGTTCCCAACTCATTCTTTGCCACTATTACATATTTCCCAGCATCCTCAGGCAACACATCCATTATAAACAAGGAAGCAATGTTCTCACTGTATGCAATCTCAAACTCTTCAGATGGCTGGATGATATCCTCATCCTTGTACCATGAGATAATGGGGGTAGGCAGGCCTTCTATCACTGCTTCAAAGCGGGCCTGACCACCATCTTTAGTTGCAATGGACAGGAGGGCCTGTTTAATCACTGGTGCGAAGCGTTCATCTTTAACATCTATGCATAAAAATGGTAAATATATTTAGGAAGGAAATCTAAATTAATCTGATCTAATTTATATAGATTACAAAATATTATTATAGTTCAACTTCTATCACATTTGATTCATTGTTGATTTTCAAACTAAAAATGTTTGAAGGTGATAAACTAATAATTTACCAAGATCATTCCAAACAAGCCTTATTATTTTTATTATATATATGTATATAACTAGAATAATTTTGTCACAAATGCGTCACATAGTCAGCCAGTCCAAGTACAAAATAGTTACCTTCAATAATAGCTTGCTCAAGAGGTGTGGGAGAAATTTCTTTTTTCTCTTCATCAGACTCTTCTTCTTTTTCAATTTCTAAACAAAAAAAAGTATAAAAGTTAGAAACACAAAATGAGTAAATAAATATAATGGTTATGTTGGATTTGTGATGGGACTTATCTTATTTACCTTATTCATTAAGGAATCCAGATTTAAAAGTTAAAAATAATTAACAATAAATAATAATTAATCAATTTATACCGGCAGTGACAAGCTTTTCTTTTTCAGACAATGATTCATCTTTTTCTTGTAGCACTGCAAAATATTGTTGAAAAAAAAAAGAAATTTAATAATAGATACACATATGTTAAGCTTTACACTAAGAAAAAAGTTGTAGAAAGTAAAGAAGAACGCTTAATATTAAAAAAATGTAACTGTCTATGAAGTATTTATTGTATAGTTTCTTAAAAAGGTTTATTAAGTTTCAGTGTTAATGGATCAGTTTGACATGAACAGTGCTGATAAGTTAACAGTGCCAGATTATACTGTACTCATTGGTAAAACTATAATAGAACAATGACACAATGTTATGGTGTGAAATTATGACATTTTATAAGATAAGAGAAATATGTGTATTATTTCAATTCTCTTTACAAATCCAGTCAATGATTAAAACAGTTATAACATCAAATTATTAGTGCATTGAACAATAAATAATGAATAAAATATATATACATGATAATCCAAAATTGGTCAAATAAAAATGTGTCATGCCAAAATGTGTAGTAAACATCATATTAATGATAAAAATGTTTCAAGTCATTTTGTCATCAACAACATTGCAGATATGTTTCCACTCTGTACAGATGATTAAAATGTTGCTCATAATGTTAAAAAGAAGGTCAACATTTATTCCTTATCTCTGGCCTGAGAAAGATTTATAACATATACTTAAAGTAACGGATAATCAGATCTATTTTCTAAAATCTGGTTCACAAAATGAATATAATGTTAAATAAGTAGATAGCTAATTGTAAGCAATAAAAATAGGAAGAAGAAAGGCATCTATAAAATAATCATTAGTTTGAAAACAATTTTTTTTTCATGAAACATAATTATATGTGTTTTAAAATGACTAGATTTAGTTATATACAAATTAATAATAGTTAAAAGTTAATTGTGCAGATGGTATCAGTGCTGTTCATCAGGCTAGTTCTGCGTCCAACTCTGATCATGCCAAGTTCCTTATCTACTTTACAATGTTCAATATTACTGTCAAATGAAAAAAAATTCATAGGTATAATGGATTACATGCTGTATGCCCCAGAATCAGTTGTGAGTTGTTACAAACATTCTTCAGGGGTATACCTTCTTCTTCCACGCCACCTCTCACAGAAATGTCCAAAGAATTGTCCCTCTGAATATCTAGATTTTCTAAAAGGTCAAAATTAGATTGGTCAAAGGCAAGGGTTTCTAAACTCAATTCATTTGTTTTAAAAGGTTGGGCGACATTACCCTCTAGATCTGAAGCTTTCTGAGACTCTTCCTTTTCGGATTCAATATTTGTGTCAGAGTTACAACTATATGGCTCTTTTATTTCTGCAAGTTGGTGCTCTGAAACATCACCAGCAATGTTAGAGAAAGATTCTAGCCTATCAGCAACTATTTCTTGAACATCACCAACAAAGGTTAAGCATGAAGCTTCTGGTTTGTTCTCATCTTTGTCATTATGTTCTAAAGTCGGTTTTGATTTGACCTCCAGACTACACTTTTGCTCAGGACTTGTTTCCCTCAAGTTTTTACTTAATGCTTCTACCAAATTTGGTAGAAATACCAAATTTGTTTCAGAAAGAGTAGTACTGAGATGATGTGGCTCACTGTGAATTAAATGGTTGGAGTCATCATGTTGTGAAATGCTAGCTAGAGATTCTTCTGTGCATTCTACTATAGCTGAAAAAAGCCCAATGTTACTTTCATCTGTATGATCATCTGTGACACCTTTAGATTCAGCATTTACATTAATTGACACTGAATTAGTACTGTCAGAAATGTGCATTAACTCTGTCAACTCAAGAAATTGATCATCTATTAACTTTGAGGTAGCTGATAGATCAAGTGAATCATCGCCAGGCAATGAAAATATTTCTGATGAAGATGACAAGGGAGAGATAGGAGATATTGTTTGCATTGATTCATCCATAAAATCACTCAATGGTGAAGAGCTTTTTTGTGGGTTTCCATTTTCAATATCTGCCACAAAATCTGTTGTGCTTTCTAGCTGATGAGGAACACAAGTTTCATTGATAGTATCACTTACAACAACAGCGAAATCTTCTGGATAGGTTGTAGCTAAAGTAGTAGAAACATCAAAGAAAGAGTCGTTAGCTAGCACATTTGTCTGATGTTGGAGTTCATCATTTGTTAAAGACGTCAAACCTGGTGAACCAGTCCTACTTTGATCTACTTCAGAAATAGTCCTTAATAGATTGCTCTGGCTTGCATCCTTTGCATAGAAAGCTTGTTCATCTTCTTTGACATCAAAATCTGCTGCTGATGCTTCTGCATCTCTCATGACATTAACATCTTTTGTAAACAATATTTCATCTACTTTGGTACCAGCATTATCTGTGGGAAAAACTTCATCATCTTTGACAACAACATAATCTATTGTGGTATCTTCTACATCATATATGACATCAACATCTTTGGAGATAACTTCTTTTTTTTCTGTTACATCAGCATCATCTGTGGGCACATCTTTTTCATCTCTTTTTACTTGGGCTTTCAACTTTGAAAAATTACCAGCTAGTATTTCAGGAAGAGTCAATAAGCCTCCAAGTCTATTAGCACCAGTTCTGAAATCTTTGGCTGAAATTTTAATGCTTATATCAGAAATGGCATTTGTTGTTTTCTCAGATTTCACTGTAACTGTGACTAAATTGGCAACCTCGAGTACTGTTTCTTCATGCTCAACATCACTTCCCTCAGAATCTGCTTCTACTGTTAGTAAAGGAATATCAGGATATGTTTTTAATTTTTCATCATCATCCAGATCATCTCTGCTTGTACCTTGCAATAAAGAAGCCCTACTTTCATCTAGTTCATTATCTGTTACTTCATAATTTCTGGATACTGAGCATCTCCTATCTGTAGACTTAGGAATAGCCTGGTTGCACAGACGTTGTCTAAGTCCATCAAAAGATATATTGATTTGCAAAATGGTGTCTTCTTCTGTTTCCTCCTCCTCATTTAGTTCACAAGGCAGATGCTGCTGAGGTTCAGTTAAGACTGATTCTCGTATCACAGTTTCAGAATTTCTGCGGATACAGGAAGCTCGCCTTGAGCCCAATTCTGGCAAAGGTGTTGATTCTTTATTAGGTCTACTGAACAGTTCAAAGAATTCCTCACTTGCGCTAAGTGATCTGGATGAGAGTTCATCTTTGTCTGGGAAAACACTACTTTCTCTTAGTGTAGTTGTGACTGAAGTTACTTCTGGCCGCTGAGTCAGCTGTCTTAAAATTCTTTCTGCCTTCTCTTCATCAAGTGATACATTGATATTCACAAGAGGTGTTCTGAAAGGCTCCCTGCATTCTGGCTTTTCACTTACAGCTTCAGCCCTTGTTCTGGTTGTTCCATCTCTATTAATTGTTTCCCTTGTTAGAATCAACTGTTCAACCATAGGAGCATTCACTTGTGGAAGATTTGTTTCTTCATTGAAAATGTCTGTTTCACTGAGAGGGATATTTAGATCAAAATATTGGGACAAATCTGTTTCATGTTGTGGTTCATGCAGATCCAGTAGTTCAATATTATCAACATCCTTATTTCCTCTTTTGACATCATCATAATGAACATCCCTTACTTCAAAGTCTGATGACATTTCATCATCTAATTCTGATCCCCAAACAGATGAATTTATGAAGTCAACTTCAGCAGGGAAGCTACTGTTGCTCACTTCATTATCAACTTGCTCTGTCAGAAGTAAAACATCTGTATCTTTATTTATTTCAGAAGCATAGTGTGGCTGTCTGTCAGAAAAATTTTCTACTTTTACAGGAGTCAAGGTGAGATCAATCATTTCCTCCAGGTTGTCATGGGTAATATCATAAATCTCAGTCACTGTTTTAATTCCTTTTGACACTCCTGTTTCAGAAGCATCTTTATAAGAGGTTCTTGATATTGATATTTCAAGTCCATGTTCTGCTGATAAGTCGTCTGTGTGGGGTTTTAAGACTTTCACTCGAATCTGTTTATCCTGCTGCTGCTCCAGTAGAAGATGTTGCTCATCACTATCAATGTTCTCTTCACCAACACGCCTCTTCTCAGCTTCAGTTACATCTTCATTGTTATCCTCTGTCAGGATGCTAACATTAGGCACCATTGTTGACATGATGCTTTCTGGTGCACCCGAAGGTTGAGTTAGTATCTGGGAGGAAATGCTCAGACTGGTTGTGATTTTGGTGGTTGTTATAGAAACACTAACTGTCTCAGTCACTTGGACATTAGGATATTCCTTATGAGGAGAGTCAGACTTCAAAGTTGTGTCTCTTTCAAAATCAAATGATTGATTCATAATAGCATGATTAAAAGTACTTCTCTCAATTATTAGAACATCTTGAATTGGAGGGTTAACAGCTTTCAATGGTTCTTCATCTCTCTCTTCTATAATGAAAAGAATTTTGTCTGACAAAGTATCTGTCAAAGTAACTTCCGTAATTTTTATTTCTTCAGTTTCTGTCACTTTATTGTCAAATGTTACTTCAGATTCCATCACTTTTTTCTCTGTTACTTCTTCAGTATCTTGCAGTTCTATTTCTGTTATTTCTGTCAATGTCACTTCTGTAATAGCTATTTCTTCAGTTTCTATCACTTTTTTCTCTATCATTTCTTCAGTTTCTATCACTTCTTTCTCTGTTATTTCTTCAGTTTCTATCACTTCTTTCTCTGTTATTTCTTCAGTTTCTATCACTTTCTTCTCTGTAACTTCTTCAGTATCTTGCAGTTCTATTTCTGTTATTTCTGTCAATGTCACTTCTGAAATAGCTATTTCTTCAGTTTCTATCACTTCTTTCTCTGTTATTTCTTCTGTTTCTGTCACTTCCTTCTCTGTTATTAATTCTGTATCTGTAACTTCTTTCTCAGTTATTTCTTTAGTTTCTATCACTTCTTCCTCTGTTATTTCTTCAGTTTCTATCACTTCTTCCTCTGTTATTTCTTCAGTTTCTATCACTTCTTTCTCTGTTATTTCTTCTGTTTCTGTCACTTCCTTCTCTGTTATTAATTCTGTATCTGTAACTTCTTTCTCAGTTATTTCTTCAGTTTCTATCACTTCTTTCTCTGTTATTTCTTCAGTTTCTATCACTTGTTTTTCAGTTATTTCTTCAGTTTCTATCACTTCTTTCTCTAGTATTTCTTCAGTTTCTATCACTTCTTTCTCTGTTACTTCTTCAGTTACTATCACTTCTTTCTCTGTTATTTCTTCAGTTTCTATCACTTCTTTCTCTGTTATTTCTTCAGTTTCTATCACTTCTTTCTCTGTTATTTCTTCAGTTTCTATCACTTCTTTCTCTGTTATTTCTTCAGTTTCTATCACTTCTTTCTCTGTTACTTCTTTAGTTTCTATCACTTCTTTCTTTGTTATTTCTTCAGTTTCTATCACTTCTTTCTCTGTTATTTCTTCAGTTTCTATCACTTCTTTCTCTGATATTTCTTCAGTTTCTATCACTTCTTTCTCTGTTATTTCTACAGTTTCTATCACTTCTTTCTCTGTTATTTCTTCAGTTTCTATCACTTCTTTCTCTGTTATTTCTTCAGTTTCTATCACTTCTTTCTCTGTTATTTCTTCAGTTTCTATCACTTCTTTCTCTGTTATTTCTTTAGTTTCTATCACTTCTTTTTCTGTTAGTTCTTCAGTTTTTATCACTTCTTTTTCAGTTATTTCTTCAGTTTCTATCACTTCTTTCTCTGTTATTTCTTCAGTTTCTATCACTTCTTTCTCTGTTATATCTTCAGTTTCTATCACTTCTTTCTCTGTTATTTCTTCAGTTTCTATCACTTCTTTCTCTGTTATTTCTTCAGTTTCTATCACTTCTTTCTCTGTTATTTCTTCAGTTTCTATCACTTCTTTCTCTGTTATTTCTTCAGTTTCTATCACTTCTTTCTCTGTTATTTCTTCTGTTTCTGTCACTTCCTTCTCTGTTATTAATTCTGTATCTGTAACTTCTTTCTCAGTTATTTCTTCAGTTTCTATCACTTCTTTCTCTGTTATTTCTTCAGTTTCTATCAATTCTTTCTCTGTTATTTCTTCAGTTTCTATCACTTCTTTCTCTGTTATTTCTTCAGTTTCTATCACTTCTTTCTCTGTTACTTCTTCAGTTTCTATCACTTTTTTCTCTGTTATTTCTTCAGTTTCTTGCAGTTCTATTTCTGTTATTTCTGTCAATGTCACTTCTGAAATAGCTATTTCTTCAGTTTCTATCACTTCTTTCTCTGTTACATCTTCAGTTTCTGTCACTTCTTTTTCAGTTATTTCTTCAGTTTCTATCACTTCTTTCTCTGTTACTTCTATAGTTTCTATCTTTTCTTTCTCTGTTATTTCTTCAGTTTCTGTCACTTCTTTCTCTGTTATTTCTTCAGTTTCTATCACTTCTTTCTCTGTTATTTCTTCAGTTTCTGTTACTATCTTCTCTGTCATTTCTTTAGTTTCTATCACTTCTTTCTCTGTTATTTCTTCAGTTTCTGTCACTTCTTTCTCTGTTATTTCTTCAGTTTCTGTCACTTCTTTCTCTGTTATTTCTTCAGTTTCTATCACTTCTTTCTCTGTTATTTCTTCAGTTTCTGTCACTTCTTTCTCTGTTATTTCTTCAGTTTCTATCACTTCTTTCTCTGTTATTTCTACAGTTTCTATCACTTCTTTCTCTGTTATTTCTTCAGTTTCTATCACTTCTTTCTCTGTTATTTCTTTAGTTTCGATCACTTCTTTTTCTGTTAGTTCTTCAGTTTCTATCACTTCTTTCTTTGTTATTTCTTCAGTTTCTATCACTTCTTTCTCTGGTATTTCTTCAGTTTCTATCACTTCTTTCTCTGTTATTTCTTCAGTTTCTATCACTTCTTTCTCTGTTAGTTCTTCAGTTTCTGTCACTTCTTTCTCTGTTATTTCTTCAGTTTCTATCACTTCTTTCTCTGTTATTTCTTCAGTTTCTGTCACTTCTTTCTCTGTTATTTCTTCAGTTTCTGTCACTTCTTTCTCTGTTATTTCTTCAGTTTCTATCACTTCTTTCTCTGTTTTTTCTTTAGTTTCTATCACTTCTTTCTCTGTTATTTCTTCAGTTTCTATCACTTCTTTCTCTGTTATTTCTTCAGTTTCTTTAACTTGTTTTTCAGTTATTTCTTCAGTTTCTATCACTTCTTTCTCTGTTATTTCTTCAGTTTCTATCACTTCTTTCTCTGTTATTTCTTCAGTTTCTATAACTTGTTTTTCAGTTATTTCTTCAGTTTCTATCACTTCTTTCTCTGTTATTTCTTCAGTTTCAGTCACTTCTTTCTCTGTTATTTCTTCAGTTTCTGTCACTTCTTTCTCTGTTATTTCTTCAGTTTCTATCACTTCTTTCTCTGGTATTTCTTCAGTTTCTATCACTTCTTTCTCTGTTATTTCTTCAGTTTCTATCACTTCTTTGTCTGTTATTTCTTCAGTTTCTATCATGTTTTTCTCTGTTATTTCTTCAGTTTCTATCATGTCTTTCTCTGTTATTTCTTCAGTTTCTATCACTTCTTTCTCTGGTATTTCTTCAGTTTCTGTCACTTCTTTCTCTGTTATTTCTTTAGTTTCTATCACTTCTTTCTCTGTTATTTCTTCAGTTTCTATCACTTCTTTCTCTGTTATTTCTTCAGTTTCTATCACTTCTTTCTCTGTTATTTCTTCAGTTTCTATCACTTCTTTCTCTGTTATTTCTTCAGTTTCTATCACTTCTTTTTCAGTTATTTCTTCAGTTTCTATCCCTTCTTTCTCTGTTACTTCTTCAATTTCTATCACTACTTTCTCTGTCATTTCTTCAGTTTCTATCACTTCTTTCTCTGTTATTTCTTCAGTTTCTTTCACTACTTTCTCTGTTACTTCTTCAGTTTCTATCACTTCTTTCTCTGTTATTTCTTCAGTTTCTATAACTTGTTTTTCAGTTATTTCTTCAGTTTCTGTCACTTCTTTCTCTGTTATTTCTTCAGTTTCTGTCACTTCTTTCTCTGTTATTTCTTCAGTTTCTGTCACTTCTTTCTCTGTTATTTCTTCAGTTTCTATCACTTCTTTCTCTGTTATTTCTTCAGTTTCTATCACTTCTTTCTCTGTTATTTCTTCAGTTTCTATCACTTCTTTGTCTGTTATTTCTTCAGTTTCTATCAAGTTTTTCTCTGTTATTTCTTCAGTTTCTATCATGTCTTTCTCTGTTATTTCTTCAGTTTCTATCCATTCTTTCTTTGTTATTTCTTCAGTTTCTATCACTTCTTTCTCTGTTATTTCTTCAGTTTCTATCAATTCTTTCTCTGTTATTTCTTTAGTTTCTATCACTTCTTTCTCTGGTATTTCTTCAGTTTCTATCACTTCTTTCTCTGTTATTTCTTCAGTTTCTATAACTTGTTTTTCAGTTATTTCTTCAGTTTCTATCACTTCTTTCTCTGTTATTTCTTCAGTTTCTGTCACTTCTTTCTCTGTTATTTCTTCAGTTTCTATCACTTCTTTCTCTGGTATTTCTTCAGTTTCTATCACTTCTTTCTCTGTTATTTCTTCAGTTTCTATCACTTCTTTGTCTGTTATTTCTTCAGTTTCTATCATGTTTTTCTCTGTTATTTCTTCAGTTTCTATCATGTCTTTCTCTGTTATTTCTTCAGTTTCTATCACTTCTTTCTCTGGTATTTCTTCAGTTTCTGTCACTTCTTTCTCTGTTATTTCTTTAGTTTCTATCACTTCTTTCTCTGTTATTTCTTCAGTTTCTATCACTTCTTTCTCTGTTATTTCTTCAGTTTCTATCACTTCTTTCTCTGTTATTTCTTCAGTTTCTATCACTTCTTTCTCTGTTATTTCTTCAGTTTCTATCACTTCTTTTTCAGTTATTTCTTCAGTTTCTATCACTTCTTTCTCTGTTACTTCTTCAATTTCTATCACTACTTTCTCTGTCATTTCTTCAGTTTCTATCACTTCTTTCTCTGTTATTTCTTCAGTTTCTTTCACTACTTTCTCTGTTACTTCTTCAGTTTCTATCACTTCTTTCTCTGTTATTTCTTCAGTTTCTATAACTTGTTTTTCAGTTATTTCTTCAGTTTCTATCACTTCTTTCTCTGTTATTTCTTCAGTTTCTGTCACTTCTTTCTCTGTTATTTCTTCAGTTTCTGTCACTTCTTTCTCTGTTATTTCTTCAGTTTCTATCACTTCTTTCTCTGTTATTTCTTCAGTTTCTATCACTTCTTTGTCTGTTATTTCTTCAGTTTCTATCAAGTTTTTCTCTGTTATTTCTTCAGTTTCTATCATGTCTTTCTCTGTTATTTCTTCAGTTTCTATCCATTCTTTCTTTGTTATTTCTTCAGTTTCTATCACTTCTTTCTCTGTTATTTCTTCAGTTTCTATCCATTCTTTCTCTGTTATTTCTTCAGTTTCTATCACTTCTTTCTCTGTTTCTTCTTCAGTTTCTATCACTTCTTTTTCTGTTATTTCTTCAGTTTCTATAACTTCTTTCTCTGTTATTTCTTCAGTTTCTATCACTTCTTTCTCTGTTTCTTCTTCAGTTTCTATCACTTCTTTCTCTGTTATTTCTTCAGTTTCTATAACTTGTTTTTCAGTTATTTCTTTAGTTTCTATCACTTCTTTCTCTGTTATTTCTTCAGTTTCTATCACTTCTTTCTCTGTTATTTCGTCAGTTTCTATCACTTCTTTGTCTGTTATTTCTTCAGTTTCTGTCACTTCTTTCTCTGTTATTTCTTCAGTTTCTGTCACTTCTTTCTCTGTTATTTCTTTAGTTTCTGTCACTTCTTTCTCTGTTATTTCTTTAGTTTCTATCACTTCTTTCTCTGTTATTTCTTCAGTTTCTTTCACTTCTTTCTCTGTTATTTCTTCAGTTTCTATCACTTCTTTTTCAGTTATTTCTTCAGTTTCTATCACTTCTTTCTCTGTTACTTCTTCAATTTCTATCACTTCTTTCTCTGTTATTTCTTCTGTTTCTATCACTTCTTTCTCTGTTATTTCTTCAGTTTCTCTCACTACTTTCTCTGTTACTTCTTCAGTTTCTATCACTTCTTTCTCTGTTATTTCTTCAGTTTCTGTCACTTCTTTCTCTGTTATTTCTTTAGTTTCTGTCACTTCTTTCTCTGTTATTTCTTCAGTTTCTATCACTTCTTTCTCTGTTATTTCTTCAGTTTCTATCACTTCTTTCTCTGTTATTTCTTCAGTTTCTGTCACTTCTTTCTCTGTTTTTTCTTCAGTTTCTATCACTTCTTTCTCTGTTATTTCTTCAGTTTCTATCATGTCTTTCTCTGTTATTTCTTCAGTTTCTATCACTTCTTTCTCTGTTATTTCTTCAGTTTCTATCCATTCTTTCTTTGTTATTTCTTCAGTTTCTATCACTTCTTTCTCTGTTTCTTCTTCAGTTTCTATCACTTCTTTCTCTGTTTTTTCTTCAGTTTTTATCACTTCTTTCTCTGTTATTTCTTCAGTTTCTATCACTTCTTTCTCTGTTATTTCTTCAGTTTCTATCACTTCTTTCTCTGTTATTTCTTCAGTTTCTTTAACTTGTTTTTCAGTTATTTCTTCAGTTTCTATCACTTCTTTCTCTGTTATTTCTTCAGTTTCTATCACTTCTTTCTCTGTTATTTCTTCAGTTTCTATAACTTGTTTTTCAGTTATTTCTTCAGTTTCTATCACTTCTTTCTTTGTTATTTCTTCAGTTTCTATCACTTCTTTCTCTGTTATTTTTTCAGTTTCTATAACTTGTTTTTCAGTTATTTCTTCAGTTTCTATCACTTCTTTCTCTGTTATTTCTTCAGTTTCTGTCACTTCTTTCTCTGTTATTTCTTCAGTTTCTGTCACTTCTTTCTCTGTTATTTCTTCAGTTTCTATGCCTTCTTTCTCTGGTATTTCTTCAGTTTCTATCACTTCTTTCTCTGTTATTTCTTCAGTTTCTATCACTTCTTTGTCTGTTATTTCTTCAGTTTCTATCATGTTTTTCTCTGTTATTTCTTCAGTTTCTATCATGTCTTTCTCTGTTATTTCTTCAGTTTCTATCACTTCTTTCTCTGGTATTTCTTCATTTTCTGTCACTTCTTTCTCTGTTATTTCTTTAGTTTCTATCACTTCTTTCTCTGTTATTTCTTCAGTTTCTATCACTTCTTTCTCTGTTATTTCTTCAGTTTCTATCACTTCTTTCTCTGTTATTTCTTTAGTTTCTATCACTTCTTTCTCTGTTATTTCTTCAGTTTCTATCACTTCTTTTTCAGTTATTTCTTCAGTTTCTATCACTTCTTTCTCTGTTACTTCTTCAATTTCTATCACTACTTTCTCTGTCATTTCTTCAGTTTCTATCACTTCTTTCTCTGTTATTTCTTCAGTTTCTTTCACTACTTTCTCTGTTACTTCTTCAGTTTCTATCACTTCTTTCTCTGTTATTTCTTCAGTTTCTATAACTTGTTTCTCAGTTATTTCTTCAGTTTCTATCACTTCTTTCTCTGTTATTTCTTCAGTTTCTGTCACTTCTTTCTCAGTTATTTCTTCAGTTTCTGTCACTTCTTTCTCTGTTATTTCTTCAGTTTCTATCACTTCTTTCTCTGTTATTTCTTCAGTTTCTATCACTTCTTTCTCTGTTATTTCTTCAGTTTCTATCACTTCTTTGTCTGTTATTTCTTCAGTTTCTATCAAGTTTTTCTCTGTTATTTCTTCAGTTTCTATCATGTCTTTCTCTGTTATTTCTTCAGTTTCTATCCATTCTTTCTTTGTTATTTCTTCAGTTTCTATCACTTCTTTCTCTGTTATTTCTTCAGTTTCTATCCATTCTTTCTCTGTTATTTCTTCAGTTTCTATCACTTCTTTCTCTGTTATTTCTTCAGTTTCTATCACTTCTTTCTCTGTTATTTCTTCAGTTTCTATAACTTGTTTTTCAGTTATTTCTTTAGTTTCTATCACTTCTTTCTCTGTTATTTCTTCAGTTTCTATCACTTCTTTCTCTGTTATTTCGTCAGTTTCTATCACTTCTTTGTCTGTTATTTCTTCAGTTTCTGTCACTTCTTTCTCTGTTATTTCTTCAGTTTCTGTCACTTCTTTCTCTGTTATTTCTTTAGTTTCTGTCACTTCTTTCTCTGTTATTTCTTTAGTTTCTATCACTTCTTTCTCTGTTATTTCTTCAGTTTCTTTCACTTCTTTCTCTGTTATTTCTTCAGTTTCTATCACTTCTTTCTCTGTTATTTCTTCAGTTTCTATCACTTCTTTCTCTGTTATTTCTTCAGTTTCTATCACTTCTTTTTCAGTTATTTCTTCAGTTTCTATCACTTCTGTTTCATTTTGGCCTTCAGTTTCTGTCACTTCTTTATCAGTGGTTTCTTTAGTTTCAATTATTTCTTCTTTTTTTAGTATTTCTTCAGTATCTAGCACTTCATTTTCTTTTAATGTCACTTCTGTATTTTTTATTTCTTCAGTTTCTATCACTTCTTTCTCAGTTTTTATTAATGTAGACAATATCTCAGTTGTCTCCTCAGTTTTGACTTTATCTTCCACTGTAACATTTTCTCTTATAGAGTCTTTATCTGTCTGTTTGTCTACTTGAATTAATTCATCAACTAGTGTAACATTGTCTTTTTGAGTTACTTCATCAACTGGTGTAAATTTGTCTTTTACAGCTTCTATTTGTAATGAAGAGACATTGTCTTTTTTATTTTCTCTCTCTACTGGTGTTTTGTCTTCTTTAACCAATTTGATCCCTTCCTTAATTGTGTCTTCTAATATTTCAGACAAAAAGATACCAGTGTCATTGTCTGTATTATTATTTGATTTGTTAACATTTGTTAAAGTCTGTTTTTCCTCATGTTTAGTATCTTTTGAGGCAAGAATTTCAGGGGCTAAAACAAAATCACTATTTTTATCTGACAGTTCTTGATTTTCTGATTTAAATGTGTCTTTTGATTTTTGAATCATTTCAACAGCAAGAACAAGATCAGTCTCATTATCTAATGTTTCCAGATTTTCTGTCTCATTGGCTTCTTTAGATTTGTTGTCAGTGTCTTCCAACAAAACTCTTTGATTTATATCTTGATCTAAAGGATAACCTATTCTATAATCTACAAATTTAGCATCATAATTATCATCTAGATATTCAGAGAGATCAGTGGACATTTTGAAGTCTTCTGTGGGATACTCCCCATGTGTGCCTTCACTTTTGAAGTCATTTAAAGGAATCATCTTGTCAGTAGAAACTCCTTTGACAATGAAATATCATGTTTCATTCATATAAAGTTAAAAAATAACACTACAAGTCATCATCACAAAACACAGTTTGCGAGAAAACAAAAAAAATAATATACTTGAACAAAAAGGAATGAAAATTGTTTCCAATTTTAAAAGATAAATGAATATGTTTGTAAGATAGAGATATTTATTAACCTAGTAGAAATAAAGGTAAGAGAAAAGTTGACTGGACATTGTGCTAACTCTATTTCACAGGTTATAGTTGACTGGACATTGCTCTAACTCTATTTCATAGGTTATAGTTGACTGGACATTGCGCTAACTCTATTTCATAGGTTATAGTTGACTGGACATTGTGCTAACTCTATTTCATAGGTTATAGTTGACTGGACATTGTGCTAACTCTATTTCATAGGTTATAGTTGACTGGACATTGTGCTAACTCTATTTCATAGGTTATAGTTGACTGGACATTGTGCTAACTCTATTTCATAGGTTATAGTTGACTGGACATTGTGCTAACTCTATTTCATAGGTTATAGTTGACTGGAAATTGCGCTAACTCTATTTCATAGGTTAAACAAATGGAACTTGAAACCAAGAGAAGAACTTAGTGAAATAAATTGCTCATGTCTTAAAGGAAAAGAAGTAAGAAAAACAAAATGTACAATCAAATCTCAAAGTAAAGATGAACACATAAATGTTCCTACCTTGTATATACAAGTCAGCTTTAGTAGAAACTGTTCCATAGACATTCGTAGCTTGACATTCATATTCACCCTCATCCTCTGGAAATGATTCAGGAAGGAAAAGTGAACAAAGTCCATCAGGTCCAGTCTCTATTTTGTAGACTTGAGAGTCGCGAATGATTTCACCATCCAAGAACCAGGTCACCTCTGGTGTTGGTTCTCCATGGACAACAACCTCAAAACGAACAGGCTGTCCTTCGGTGGCCTCTATGCTCTCAAGCTCTTTCACAAATGTTGGCTTGTTTCCAACTTTTTCAACAATATCGAAAGTGTCTTTTGTTGTTGTGAAAATTGTCTGCTCAGCTGTCTCGTCTGTGACAAAGATTCTGTCTTCGGTGACAGCTTCCTCAATCTGGCTGATAAGAGTCTCAAAAGCATCAACTGAAGTTGATATTTCATTGACTTCAGCCTTCACATCAAATTCTGCAGACGTGTCTTTGCTGGGTTTTTCTTCCTCTTGAGAAATCTCAACAGGTATGATTTGGGTAACTTCCTGTGCCAAGATTTCTGGGGATTTGGAAACTTCCTCCGTCTCAGGGATGTCAAAGTACTTATCAATAAGTGTCTCTGCTGTATCAATCTCAGATGAAGTAAATTCTGAGACTGTAAACTCCAGAGATGTGGTAACTGGTAAACTCTCCTCAGGTTGCTTCAACTCTGGCTGCTCTTCAAGAGGCAGCTCTAGCTCAGCAGAAGGTGCTCTGGGCTCCTCTGGTTCTGATGAAATAATAAATAACCAATAACAAAATTAATAAAATTAGAAATAGATAACTTTATGCTTTCTTTTACAGGGATGAAAGTGTCTAAAATACAAGTAATCCAATGATTACAATACACTTCATTTTGACGATCCACATTTTCAGCAACATTGGTCAGCATCTTTTGCATAAGAAAAAAAAACATTAGTCCTGTATATTCATTGTATTAAAAATTAAACAGCACAGGTTTTGGAGTCTTCCACAGAAACTCTTGTAAAATGAATCTATTTCTTCCAGGTGGTCTTGGATGACAACTTTTATGAGAATCATCTGTTGCTTTTCATATTTTAAAAATCTAAGGCATTTGTTTTAATTTGAATAGTTAATTTTTTTTCATGCTTTGAATTATTTATTTTTCTTTTTTGCTGGAGTCTTATAATAATGGTATTATATATTTAGTATATTTAAACATGTTTTTTTTTAGTTCTTTGACAATTTATTAAGTGATATTTTCTTAATTTGTATCTTATATTTTTTAATGACTTAACTTTGATTTTGTGTTTTGCTAGAAGAGATTATCTGTCTAAAGTCAAGACATTTTTGTGTAATGTGTGCAATGTCAAAATCATTTCAATTCATAGATAGAATTTTCTCCTTCATGAACAAAAGTCAAGTAGATTCCACACATTTTTTGTTTGCTAGTTTTATATCTTTGGGATGTTTGTTTAGCCTAGAAGATTTGGAGGATTATTAACACCCTAGCCCAAACCTGCTGCAAGAAAGAGGGGAAGGCAGTGGGCAGAGTTTGAACCCCAAATAAACATGATGACAGTTTAGAGTTCATACCACACGACCATCCTGTTGGTCAAAATGTAGGTAATGTTGTGTATCTAGCTCATGATTATTTTTCACCCAATGAAAGATTAATGCCTCTATGTGCTTAGAACCTTTGTATTTATTGCTGATCCAAAATTATTAAAAAGAAAATGCAGTTGGAAAAAAAAAAGAAAGTACTAAGGTGAAGCTTACATTTGTTTCTATAGTATGTTATTTAAAGAGAAGTTTTTTTAAATTATAAAAATAAAAATAGGAGTGTGTATTGTTAATGAGTAACTTGTTCATATTTACTCTAATTTGTTGAAATATTGTCTGTTGTTTTAAAATTGTTCAATATTTCAACGCTAGCTGTTACATTTAAATGATATGTCTATTGTTGAATTTCCATTCTTTTTCATGTGTTGCTAATGTATTTGAAAAAATGATCTAGAATGAATATTATGATGGTGATTTTTTGTGTGTGATATAAATTCTGTTAAAAAAAACAACACTACAAGGGAGAGTACTGGGACTACAAGTCATGCACAAAAATGACTGGAAAAGGTTTATTAGGCTCACTTTTCACACACCCCTACTGTAATATGCTTTATTTCTGCATGCTTGGACCCTTCTAAAAATAATATCTATTCTATTTAATTATAGCAGATAAAAGAAAATAGTTTATATTAGTTAATAATTAACAATAGTAAAAAAATATTACCACCAAAATATTAAAAAGACAAGGTGTATTAAAAGCCTATGTAATAATGTGTAATAATCATAAATGAGTCTGGTATAGTTGTCATTTTATGAGATCTGTAATTATGATCTTTAGCACATAGCTTTGAAAATGAAAAGAAGATTAGTAGAGTATAATATAAAAATGGATATTTTTTCATGCAAAGAGAACAAAACTTGTCCATGCAGGTAAGCTCTAAGTAAGCTTTGTAGGAATCTATTCATTATGATTAAAAAACAACAACGATAAATGAAAGAAAACAAACTTATTAAAAATACAAAAAGCAGTTAAAAAAATATCCCCTAAGAAAGAAGAAATTATATAAAATGAAATATAGCAAATATAGTGAAGTATATATTGGTGTAAAAAAAAGGATATGTATTCAGTAAAATCTCTTGAGATACATTTTTGCCTGCATGACTTCAGATATGAATCTTATGAAAAAAAAATGGATTTGAATAAATTTTATACTGTGATGAAAATAATTTGTTTATTTGAACATATAGAAAAACATAATACTTAAACTTTTCTAGGATAATAGAAAAAAAATAGCTTAGCTAGATAAATACAAATTAAATTTTAAAAAGTAAATACAGAATTACAATTAGCCAATCACATTGAATAACAAATAAAGCTTGCAAATCACACAAAATATCAATCATGCACACACTACTTTCTAATTATTGCAATATTTTGTTTTAATCCAAAATCCTTCCGTCAATAATTTCAAATCTATGCAATAAAAAGAAAAAAAAAATTGTTGCATTCCAAGCAAGCAAAAACAGGATGAGCAAAGGTTGTTGTCCTGACCTAAAGTCTACTATTTACTGAATCTTATTTTGCAAAACAAACAAACAAAAAGAAAATGCCACTAACAGTCTTTATTTTATGTTGACAACTCAAAAACAAAACAAAAAAAGATTTTAAAACATGCTTTCTTATTGAATGAATTTTACAAGCATGCAAATAAATGGCTTAACAACAGTAGCTGTTGTGTAAGTCTGTAACTTGTTCAAAGTGAATTTTGCTTTTGACTATTGGTGTTTTTTGCAATTGTTTTTTTTTTCTTTCAAATGATTATTTTAATATTTTAACAAACAAAAAAAAATACAACAGAAATAAAATATTTCTTTTTGTTTATTTATATAGTGTAGCAAACAAGTGCAAAAATATATTTAAAAAAATGTACAGCCAAATCAGCAAATAACCAAAGAAAAAAAAATGAAATCAAAATAAAGCCAAGAGAAGAAATGCATGAGCATATCTGATCAGTTCTCCATAGGACTTAACCATTTGCTCACCCTTAAAGTCCACAAACATTTTACTTTAAAAATCTCAACCAAAACAGCAATGTCGTTCACAGGGAAAAAAAAAAATAGTCACAGGTAAATGAAAGATTTAAAGGTGGGTTTTACAAATTGGGTGCTCTATAGGAACAAAATAAATGGTGGGAAAAGAAAATGAAATCATAGAGTCACTATAGGAAACACATTGGAAGAGCAAAGCTATAGTGAGTATTTTTGTAATGATATAGTTACAGAATTTCATCCATTTTTTATTGATTGAATGAACATTATAACTGGGAGTAATAATGTCTTTCTGGTTTTCAAAGGCATCAAATTCTAGTGAATTATTTGCAGTGTTGGTTGCTCACATTTTTTTGTTTTATAGAGAGAAAAAAAAAAGGATCTAAAACAAAAAACAAACAAACAACAAAATAGAAATAACTGGTTGCTTAAATTAAAGACAAAAATAGGCTTCAACAAACTACAGCAGCCAGATAATTAGGAATAACAGTTCATAACATATTAGTTATTGCTGGTTAGAACTATGATTTACACAAGAAGGCCAGCCAATAAATATATCTGTTCATTCGTCTCAATTTAATTATAATTACTCCACCAAAAAAAAAAAAGTTACATGCTGTGATTGCGCTATTAGTTAAAGTCTGATATAAAACAAATAAGCAAAAAGACTGAAATATAATCAAAACAGAATATGAAAATAGCTCTCTCACTTATGCTGCCCAACACTATATATATATATAAATATATGTATAAAGAACATTTTGTTCCCTTGGAGTAAAGTGTTCATTATGCAGTCACTGCTAGAAAACCAATGAGGGTGATAATTAGTTTCCTGGCAGTTTTTGTCAAAGAGATATAGAAACAAACAACAAATTTCAGGAATCCAGAAAGAACAAAAAAGCGCTCACACCCAGGTTAATGATGATGAATATAAATCTCAAGACCAATATAAATACTAGCACCAGCAGTAACAGGCTCTGGGCACTGGCATCTTCTAAACTCAAAACGCTCTCATTTTCAGCCAGACACAGCAGTCTCATAATGCTGTGGTCACCACTAGATAAAGCCTGCTTTCCCACAATTGAGCAGTGCTTTGAATAAGGAACATTTCCATAGGTATTCACTGAAGGCTCTGTGACTGTCTTCCCATATTGCTCCTGTGGGCTCATCACTACGTAGGGGAAAAGTGAAAATTGTTATGTTGTGATGGACAGAATATTTTTCAAAAAGGGACGAAGTCTCAGACACACAATAAAGCAAGGCAACTATCCAGAAATTGCTACTGCTCAAACATCACCAAAGGAATCATATAGCAAAATGTTTTCAAGGAGTGCATACATTTAATCATTCCATAAATTGTGGTAATCAACGTGCAACTTCAGATAAAATATACAAAGTCATATTGGTGCTTCTTAATTTAGAAAGTGACAAGCAATTACTACTTGCGTCTAATTGCTCTAGTATCACAGGTAAGAAAACTGCCATTGAATTGGTGATTATCACTCTCATTGTCAACTCTCAAGTCTCTTTGTAAAATGTTTGACTTGTACACCTGAATTTTTTCATTGGATGAGGTGATGTTTAAGGAATGCATGAATACATTACTATTGTTGTGTTTAGCAAAGTTTGGGCTGGAATTGCTTGTTTTTTGAGCCTTGGACTCACATATAGCACTCTCTTTCAAGAGTGACACAGAGTCCTTTATTTGTGACACATCAGAATGTGGTATTGGCTCTAAAAGAGAACTTGGAGGGGGGAGGAGTCTATTAGAAAAAGAGTTTGGAATGATAGAAAGCTGATTTTTAGGATCAACTGATATTGTAACACTGGGATCTAAATGCTCATTAAGGTTAGAATTCTCATCAATTAAACATTTGTCATTAGTTTTAAAAATAACTTTTTGAGCTTGCTTTCGTTTGTGCCATTGTATCTCTAGCTCTATTTCCATGCGATAGTACTCTTCTCTCACTAGAGTTCTCAAAGGGCTGCCACGCTCTGTTAACATGCAAAGACATAAAATAGCATATCATTAACAAATGCAGTGCTTCAAAGTTTTAGCTATAAGTAAAAAAAAGGTTATACATAATAAAAAATTTAATATAATTTAAATGCAAAAACAAAAAAAAATTAAAAACAGCTTTTCATTTTGTTGAATAGAGAAGGAAATAAACCATATTTATTTCCTTTATCTAATATAGGCTTAAGCTACTACTTAGAGATATGGTGATGAAAATCATCCATTAATCAAAGCATTTCTAAAATTATGGAAATAATCTAAATAAAAAACAAAACCATGCAAGAAAAATATCTTGTAATAATGCAAGTGATAATGTTATTTTGGATCAAATATTTTTGTTTTAGTGTGCTTACGTGTACCCTTATTTATTTGTTTATATAGCTCAGAGTTTTAATGAAAGAAAGAAAATAATTGTATGATTTACAATCAAATCTGGCTCATTTAATTTCTTAATGCAGTAGTTTATTTTCCTGAATGCTGTAGAGATAAAATAAAGTGATACCAAAAATTCAGAAGATAACATGCAGTATATCCCAACTATCTAGGACTAATCTAAACTGTACTTTTGTATTGTCTACACAAATGATTTTTGTTTAGAGTGTTTATATTATGTTTGGAATCTCAACTTCTAAATAAACCAGTCATTAATTTGTTTCTCAATAAAAAGTTATGTGTATTCTACATTGAATATTCCATTGAATGAAAATATCTAATTGAATGAAACACAAAAATAGAAATGAAACTGAAATACAAAATCTGAATCATTAATAATCATTTCAATATATAAAAAAGTATTTCCTAAAGCTACAAACAAGACATTTAATAATGGATCAAAGTCACTATGTTGTATAATAATAACATGTAATATTATAAATGCTAATTTTCTTAATCTAAGTTTAGTAAACTCTTTAAAAATATTTTTAACTCAGGGTAAAAATGAAGATTATCTTACTTTCTACGAAAATATCAACATAAGTTGTAGCAGTTCCAGCCTCATTGGTAGCTTTGCAGATGAACTCTGCCTCATCATCAAGAGTCACATTATTAATTACCAATGTGCACAGTCCATTCTCATAGGTGGAGATGTAACGATCCATGCGGGTTATTTCCACCTCCTCCTGTTTGCAGAAAATACAAGGATATAGGGATATAGATGCTTTTTCAATGCTGCCACTTTGTCAATGTCATTAGTTTTGCAGTACCATGTAGAATATAATCACCAAATACCAAAAATATTATGATTGTTTAGATGCAACAATGAAAATAACTAAGAAATATCTAAGTATTAAAATACTGTCATAGCTTGTGTTGCCTCTTATATTTACAAATCACCAAATTAGTAAAAAGAAATAATTACATACAAAATATTAAAACTATACGTTAATTTTCAATTTTTTTATAGGGATAATATCATGCAAAGTGAAATAAAGTTTAACCTGTTAATACCACTACAATTAGTTTACTTGATGAAATAAGTAAGTGTTAGGAAGTGTTCTTAAAATCACACTTTCTACACAGCCACTTTTATTTTAATAAAAGACAGAAACTATGTTTAAAAAAAAGTTGCATTAACATTTTGCATAATAATGCTCAATGTTTTACAAAGTTTACTTAAGTGTAAAAGTAAAGTACCCTTTTTAGACCTTGCAGTTGTAATGTTTGGTAGTTTGGGGTTAGGCATAGATTAATTTTGTTTGTGTATTTCAGGTTAGGTTGTATGTACCACAATAACATAACAATAACAAAACAAAGACTAGGAGGATTAGTTAGGGAATAAAGAAAACAGTATATATGTTAGCATCTTAAGAGACAGTCAAGTTTGGTTAATCAAGAAGCTTTTTGAATAAGATATTTTGTTTAGCAATGGTGATGACATAGATGAATTCCCTTCAGGAATCCTTCAGCATCGAATTAAATGTTTTGATCTTCTACACTCTTAATTGTCTTATTTCATTGTTGGCCTTTGTTCAGTTGGCTAGCTAGAATTAGCTGTTAGCTTGCCTGAACATGGTCAACATTCTACTCAAGACACTGTGAAGAGGTTATCAACACAGTCAATGGGGTATATGATGTCAGTTTATCTGTTTCTACGTCTGAAAGTTAACACATACAGTGCCTTTACTTTGCACTTTAAGGAAACTTATGAGATAAAGGTTAGAAAATTTAGGAGAATAAGCTTGAGAACTACTATTTAATATCAAACACTTGAACAACAGTGTCATCCCCTTACCTTGTACCAGGTTACAACTGGTGTGGGCTTGCCGACTACAAAACAAACAAGCGTAACGGTAGAGCCTTCAAACACAACAAGATCTTTTTGGAGAGTTTGTGTGAAACGGGGAGCTTCAGGTGCTTCTTCTGGGGCTTCTTTTTGTACTACAATAGTTTCTTGGGAAACAATTTCACTTGTCACTTACAGAATGAAAGTATATAAAATACAGTTGAGCCTTGATACACTTATTATTTATGTGCTACTATTATGTATGCGTTATGTTATAAAAAAAAATTTAACTGTGATTTTTAAAAGAAATAGTGATACACAGTTTTTATATTTAAAAAAATATTTTAATTGACTGTAAAATTTTGATATTATATCTGATTGATTAAACATTATTATTTATTTCACTAATATGTTAATGACGTAAATATGGAGTTTTGATTGAACTTAAACATCTTCACAAATTAAGATGTCATAAAGTTAGTTTAGAAATATAAAACAAGATTCTGATGACAGTTCATAAATAAATGTCATTTATTTGTTGTTTTTTTTACAATGATTCATTCCATTGTCTACAACCAATGATAACATTTTGAACTTCATTCAAGTGTGTTCTTTTATAACATTAATTAAAATAAAAGAAAAAAGTAAAATAATAGATAATTTAAAAATTCTGTAATATTTTTTTGCCTCAAATTTACAGTACAATAAGAAAAAAAAACTGTGTGGATTTCAAGTCTTTTTGAGATGTGACGAATACAAAGTTCATTATTTGATATGATCTTTTCAAAAGAACCAAAAATTACCTCTCCTCTCAAATACTTTTGTATTAAATATCTTTAGCAAATGTAGTTCATATTTTTTCTTCTCTTATCAGAAAAAACAGAAATGTTAAGTACCCCTTTAAGACCTTGCAATCTATAGTGGATCTGTTTCTATGGGCAACAGTTAGCGAGGGTGCCATGTGGCCAGCACAATGACCAACCGCCTTTACTTTCTCCTACTAGTCAGGTACCCATTTAATGCGGGTGGACTCGGGGATGTCTTAAAATTTGTTTTAATTAATTATTATGTAAGATACACGTTTTTAAAAAATCTACTTTGTATATTTGTGTATAAGTGGGGTTTACCTTTCTCCTCTTTATATATTTCAACTTCAACTTCAAAGCTTGTCTCTTCAAGAATCTCTTCCTTGGTGACAACATCCTCAGTGGGCTGCTCCGGACCTTTACTCTCAGCTATCAAACACACAAAATTATGTTAAGTGCATATAGATGAATCAATTATTATTGTAAAAAAATTTTTTAAATCCCAATGTTGACCCTGCACAAAAAATCTAATCTCCACAGAGACCATTAAGTCATTTATATTTTTGTTAATGTCTGTAAGGGTACAAATAAATATGTTGTTGCAGCTAAATTTTATGTGTTTGTTATTATTCATTTATAAAGACTGAGATTTGAAAAGAAAAAACAACAACAAACCATAACATCCAAAGAAAAAAAAAATAAAAAAAAAGAAAAAAACAACTAAAGCAAACATTGGACATGAAATATTTTTATTATATATTTGTCAGTACTTTTAGGTCTTGACTGCCTGAAATAAAGGGGAGAAGACTTACATTCTACAATAACACTGGCCACAGACTCAACTTGGCCAACTTCATTGATGAGAACAACTTTGTAGATTCCTTCATCTTCTGGATAGATCTCTGGTATCAGAAGACTACTAGTTGTATCTGTGGTTGATATTTGAAATTCAGAAGTGGACTTAATGAACTGATCATCTATTAGCCATGTCACTGATGGAGCTGGTTTGGCAAAAAATGAGACTTCCAGTTTAACACGGCTGGATTCAGTGACTGAGATATTTTTCAGAGTGGAGTAGAACACAGGCTTAACCCTGTCATCCTTTACTTCTTTGACATCTAGCTCTGTTGTCAAAGGTTTTTCTTCAATTTTCAATTCAACTGTTAATTTATCCTCTGCACCAACAGTTGTTGAAATATCTAGTACAGGTTTTTCTTTAGCAACTTCATCTAGTTCAGAATCTTTCCCTGCCTCAAATACATCCTGTTGAGGTATAGTAAATTCAGCTTCCTCATCTTCTTTTGTAAATAGTTGTGTTCTTAATTCAGGAATTTGATCTGAAATGGAAATGACCTCTGAAGTTTTTTCAAGATATAAAGAAGTTTCAGTCTGTTGGTCAACAATTTCATATTCCTTGGCTTCATCATAAACATCATCCAATACAACAAATTCTTCTTTTATGTCAGACTCCCCCTCAATAAATTCAAAATGGGAAACAATATTTATATCATCTTGGTTACCATCAACAACATCTTTCTTTTTCTCAGCTTCTTGAACTAAATCTACAGTAACATAAGTTGAATCAGTCAGCTCTGTATCAAAATGTATACTTTCATCTATGTTGCTTGGTAAGTCAATGCTAACATCTTCATCCAAAAAAGGTGCTTCTTTTTCTTGAATGTCATTAACTTCAATAAATTCATAATCATCAGTGACAATTTGTTTTTCAGCTTTGTCTTCAAATGTTTCACTGCTTACGACATCATCTGTTTTTTCTACTAGTGAGGTCTCAATTGTTTGTTCAACATTTTGAGGGGCTTTAGAAATTAAAATATTTTCTTTAGAATCATCAACAATAAGTTCAAAAGCTTGATATGTTTCTGTTTCATCAGATATATCTGTTAATAGAGATTCCATTTGTTCTTTTTCTTCAACGATTTCTGAAGGTGTTTCTTTTTCTATTGAGAAAATTTCTTTTACATTTTCAACTATTTCCTGAGCTAGTTGCTCAGCTATCTCTTCAAAAACATCTTCCAGATAAGGCATGATAAAATCTTCTTGCAGTTCCTCAACTTCCTGTGGCTTTTCTTTTTCAATGGCAATGGTTTCTTTGTAAATCTCAACCGTTTCTTCAGTTGGTTGTTCAACATCAACTTCAAGAGTTTCCTTAGCCACTGGGGCTTCTACTTCTTCTTCCACTTCCTCAACTTCCTGCAGTTTTTTGTGATCAACCACAATGACATCTCTTTCTTCTTCAATAGTTTCTTCTTTGAGTTGATCCAGTTGGACTTCTTGTGTTTCTTCAGATGTGGTTATTTCAATCTGCTCATTGACTTCTTCAACTTCTTGAGGTTTCTCAAATTCAATTGTAATTGTTTCTTTGTGTGTTTCTTCTTCTTCTACTTTTGTCTGCTGAATGTCAAATTCAATCGTCTCTTGGAAAGAAGTGGTTTCTACTTCTTCAGTAGTCTCCTCAACTTCCTGAAGCTTTTCTTTTTCAATGGCAATGGTTTCTTTGTAAATCTCAACCGTTTCTTCAGTTGGTTGTTCAACATCAACTTCAAGAGTTTCCTTAGCCACTGAGGCTTCTACTTCTTCTTCCACTTCCTCAACCTCCTGCGTTTTTTTGTGATCAACCACAATGACATCTCTTTCTTCTTCAATGGTTTCTTCTTTGGGTTGATCCAGTTGGACTTCTTGTGTTTCTTCAGATGTGGTTATTTCAATCTCCTCAGTGACTTCTTCAACTTCTTGAGGTTTCTCAAATTCAATTGTAATTATTTCTTTGTGTGTTTCTTCTTCTTCTACTTTTGTCTGCTGAATGTCAAATTCAATCGTCTCTTGGAAAGTAGTGGTTTCTACTTCTTCAGTAGTCTCCTCAACTTCCTGTGGCTTTTCTTTTTCAATGGCAATGGTTTCTTTGTAAATCTCAACCGTTTCCTCAGTTGGTTGTTCAACATCAACTTCAAGTGTTTCCTTAGCCACTGGGGCTTCTACTTCTTCTTCCACTTCTTCAACCTCCTGAGGTTTTTGGTGATCAACCACAATGACACCTCTTTCTTCTTGAATTGTTTCTTCTTTGGGTTGATCCAGTTGGACTTCTTGTGTTTCTTCAGATGTTGTTATTTCAATCTCCTCAGTGACTTCTTCAACTTCTTGAGGTTTCTCAAATTCAATTGTAATTATTTCTTTGTGTGTTTCTTCTTCTTCTACTTTTGTCTGCTGAATGTCAAATTCAATCATCTCTTGGAAAGTAGTGGTTTCTACTTCTTCAGTAGTCTCCTCAACTTCCTGTGGCTTTTCTTTTTCAATGGCAATGGTTTCTTTGTAAATCTCAACCGTTTCCTCAGTTGGTTGTTCAACATCAACTTCAAGTGTTTCCTTAGCCACTGGGACTTCTACTTCTTCTTCCACTTCCTCAACTTCCTGAGGTTTTTTGTGATCAACCACAATGACACCTCTTTCTTCTTCAATAGTTTCTTCTTTGGGTTGATCCAGTTGGACTTCTTGTGTTTCTTCAGATGTGGTTATTTCAATCTCCTCAGTGACTTCTTCAACTTCTTGAGGTTTCTCAAATTCAATTGTAATTATTTCTTTGTGTGTTTCTTCTTCTTCTACTTTTGTCTGCTGAATGTCAAATTCAATCGTCTCTTGGAAAGTAGTGGTTTCTACTTCTTCAGTAGTCTCCTCAACTTCCTGTGGCTTTTCTTTCTCAATGACAATGGTTTCTTTGTAAATCTCAACTGTTTCCTCAGTTGGTTGTTCAACATCAACTTCAAGTGTTTCCTTAGCCACTGGGGCTTCTACTTCTTCTTCCACTTCTTCAACCTCCTGAGGTTTTTTGTGATCAACCACAATGACACCTCTTTCTTCTTCAATTGTTTCTTCTTTGGGTTGATCCAGTTGGACTTCTTGTGTTTCTTCAGATGTGGTTATTTCAATCTCCTCAGTGACTTCTTCAACTTCTTGAGGTTTCTCAAATTCAATTGTAATTATTTCTTTGTGTGTTTCTTCTTCTTCTACTTTTCTCTGCTGAATGTCAAATTCAATCGTCTCTTGGAAAGTAGTGGTTTCTACTTCTTCAGTAGTCTCCTCAACTTCCTGTGGCTTTTCTTTCTCAATGACAATGGTTTCTTTGTAAATCTCAACCGTTTCCTCAGTTGGTTGTTCAACATCAACTTCAAGTGTTTCCTTAGCCACTGGGGCTTCTACTTCTTCTTCCACTTCCTCAACCTCCTGAGGTTTTTTATGATCAACCACTATGACATCTCTTTCTTCTTCAATTGTTTCTTGTTTGAGTTGATCCAGTTGAACTTCTTGTGTTTCTTCAGATGTGGTTATTTCAATCTCTTCAGTGACTTCTTCAACTTCTTGAGGTTTCTCAAATTCAATTGTAATTGTTTCTTTGTGTGTTTCTTCTTCTTCTACTTTTGTCTGCTGAATGTCAAATTCAATCGTCTCTTGGAAAGTAGTGGTTTCTACTTCTTCAGTAGTCTCCTCAACTTCCTGAGGCTTTTCTTTCTCAATGACAATGGTTTCTTTGTAAATCTGAACTTTTTCCTCAGTTGGCTGTTCAACCTCAACTTCAAGTGTTTCCTTAGCCACTGGGGCTTCTACTTCTTCTTCCACTTCCTCAACCTCCTGAGGTTTTTTGTGATCAACCACTATGACATCTCTTTCTTCTTCAATTGTTTCTTCTTTGGGTTTATCCAGTTGGACTTCTTGTGTTTCTTCAGATGTGGTTATTTCAATCTCCTCAGTGACTTCTTCAACTTCTTGAGGTTTCTCAAATTCAATTGTAATTATTTCTTTGTGTGTTTCTTCTTCTTCTACTTTTGTCTGCTGAATGTCAAATTCAATCGTCTCTTGGAAAGTAGTTGTTTCTACTTCTTCAGTAGTCTCCTCAACTTCCTGTGGCTTTTCTTTTTCAATGGCAATGGTTTCTTTGTAAATCTCAACCGTTTTCTCAGTTGGTTGTTCAACATCAACTTCAAGTGTTTCCTTAGCCACTTGGGCTTCTACTTCTTCTTCCACTTCCTCAACTTCCTGAGGTTTTTTGTGATCAACCACAATGACACCTCTTTCTTCTTCAATTGTTTCTTCTTTGGGTTGATCCAGTTGGACTTCTTGTGTTTCTTCAGATGTGGTTATTTCAATCTCCTCAGTGACTTCTTCAACTTCTTGAGGTTTCTCAAATTCAATTGTAATTATTTCTTTGTGTGTTTCTTCTTCTTCTACTTTTGTCTGCTGAATGTCAAATTCAATCGTCTCTTGGAAAGTAGTGGTTTCTACTTCTTCAGTAGTCTCCTCAACTTCCTGTGGCTTTTCTTTTTCAATGGCAATGGTTTCTTTGTAAATCTCAACCGTTTCCTCAGTTGGTTGTTCAACATCAACTTCAAGTGTTTCCTTAGCCACTGGGACTTCTACTTCTTCTTCCACTTCCTCAACTTCCTGAGGTTTTTTGTGATCAACCACAATGACACCTCTTTCTTCTTCAATAGTTTCTTCTTTGGGTTGATCCAGTTGGACTTCTTGTGTTTCTTCAGATGTGGTTATTTCAATCTCCTCAGTGACTTCTTCAACTTCTTGAGGTTTCTCAAATTCAATTGTAATTATTTCTTTGTGTGTTTCTTCTTCTTCTACTTTTGTCTGCTGAATGTCAAATTCAATCGTCTCTTGGAAAGTAGTGGTTTCTACTTCTTCAGTAGTCTCCTCAACTTCCTGTGGCTTTTCTTTCTCAATGACAATGGTTTCTTTGTAAATCTCAACTGTTTCCTCAGTTGGTTGTTCAACATCAACTTCAAGTGTTTCCTTAGCCACTGGGGCTTCTACTTCTTCTTCCACTTCTTCAACCTCCTGAGGTTTTTTGTGATCAACCACAATGACACCTCTTTCTTCTTCAATTGTTTCTTCTTTGGGTTGATCCAGTTGGACTTCTTGTGTTTCTTCAGATGTGGTTATTTCAATCTCCTCAGTGACTTCTTCAACTTCTTGAGGTTTCTCAAATTCAATTTTAATTATTTCTTTGTGTGTTTCTTCTTCTTCTACTTTTGTCTGCTGAATGTCAAATTCAATCGTCTCTTGGAAAGTAGTGGTTTCTACTTCTTCAGTAGTCTCCTCAACTTCCTGTGGCTTTTCTTTCTCAATGACAATGGTTTCTTTGTAAATCTCAACCGTTTCCTCAGTTGGTTGTTCAACATCAACTTCAAGTGTTTCCTTAGCCACTGGGGCTTCTACTTCTTCTTCCACTTCCTCAACCTCCTGAGGTTTTTTGTGATCAACCACTATGACATCTCTTTCTTCTTCAATTGTTTCTTGTTTGAGTTGATCCAGTTGAACTTCTTGTGTTTCTTCAGATGTGGTTATTTCAATCTCTTCAGTGACTTCTTCAACTTCTTGAGGTTTCTCAAATTCAATTGTAATTGTTTCTTTGTGTGTTTCTTCTTCTTCTACTTTTGTCTGCTGAATGTCAAATTCAATCGTCTCTTGGAAAGTAGTGGTTTCTACTTCTTCAGTAGTCTCCTCAACTTCCTGAGGCTTTTCTTTCTCAATGACAATGGTTTCTTTGTAAATCTGAACTTTTTCCTCAGTTGGCTGTTCAACCTCAACTTCAAGTGTTTCCTTAGCCACTGGGGCTTCTACTTCTTCTTCCACTTCCTCAACCTCCTGAGGTTTTTTGTGATCAACCACTATGACATCTCTTTCTTCTTCAATTGTTTCTTCTTTGGGTTGATCCAGTTGGACTTCTTGTGTTTCTTCAGATGTGGTTATTTCAATCTCTTCAGTGACTTCTTCAACTTCTTGAGGTTTCTCAAATTCAATTGTAATTGTTTCTTTGTGTGTTTCTTCTTCTTCTACTGTTGTCAGCTGAATGTCAAACTCAATCGTCTCTTGGAAAGTAGTGGTTTCTACTTCTTCAGTAGTCTCCTCAACTTCCTGTGGCTTTTCTTTTTCAATGGCAATGGTTTCTTTGTAAATCTCAACCGTTTCCTCAGTTGGTTGTTCAACATCAACTTCAAGTGTTTCCTTAGCCACTGGGGCTTCTACTTCTTCTTCCACTTCCTCAACCTCCTGAGGTTTTTTGTGATCAACCAAAATGACACCTCTTTCTTCTTCAATTGTTTCTTCTTTGGGTTGATCCAGTTGGACTTCTTGTGTTTCTTCAGATGTGGTTATTTCAATCTCCTCAGTGACTTCTTCAACTTCTTGAGGTTTCTCAAATTCAATTGTAATTATTTCTTTGTGTGTTTCTTCTTCTTCTACTTTTGTCTGCTGAATGTCAAATTCAATCGTCTCTTGGAAAGTAGTGGTTTCTACTTCTTCAGTAGTCTCCTCAACTTCCTGTGGCTTTTCTTTCTCAATGACAATGGTTTCTTTGTAAATCTCAACCGTTTCCTCAGTTGGTTGTTCAACATCAACTTCAAGTGTTTCCTTAGCCACTGGGGCTTCTACTTCTTCTTCCACTTCCTCAACCTCCTGAGATTTTTTGTGATCAACCACAATGACACCTCTTTCTTCTTCAATAGTTTCTTCTTTAAGTTGATCCAGTTGGACTTCTTGTGTTTCTTCAGATGTGGTTATTTTAATCTCCTCAGTGACTTCTTCAACTTCTTGAGGTTTCTCAAATTCAATTGTAATTGTTTCTTTGTGTGTTTCTTCTTCTTCTACTTTTGTCTGCTGAATGTCAAATTCAATCGTCTCTTGGAAAGTAGTGGTTTCTACTTCTTCAGTAGTCTCAACTTCCTGAGGCTTTTCTTTTTCAATGGCAATGGTTTCTTTGTAAATCTCAACCGTTTCCTCAGTTGGTTGTTCAACATCAACTTCAAGTGTTTCCTTAGCCACTGGGGCTTCTACTTCTTCTTCCACTTCTTCAACCTCCTGAGGTTTTTTGTGATCAACCACAATGACATCTCTTTCTTCTATAATTGTTTCTTCTTTAAGTTGATCCAGTTGGACTTCTTGTGTTTCTTCAGATGTGGTTATTTTAATCTCCTCAGTGACTTCTTCAACTTCTTGAGGTTTCTCAAATTCAATTGTAATTGTTTCTTTGTGTGTTTCTTCTTCTTCTACTTTTGTCTGCTGAATGTCAAATTCAATCGTCTCTTGGAAAGTAGTGGTTTCTACTTCTTCAGTAGTCTCCTCAACTTCCTGAGGCTTTTCTTTCTCAATGGCAATGGTTTCTTTGTAAATCTCAACCGTTTCCTCAGTTGGTTGTTCAACATCAACTTCAAGTGTTTCCTTAGCCACTGGGGCTTCTACTTCTTCTTCCACTTCTTCAACCTCCTGAGGTTTTTTGTGATCAACCACAATGACATCTCTTTCTTCTATAATTGTTTCTTCTTTAAGTTGATCCAGTTGGACTTCTTGTGTTTCTTCAGATGTGGTTATTTTAATCTCCTCAGTGACTTCTTCAACTTCTTGAGGTTTCTCAAATTCAATTGTAATTGTTTCTTTGTGTGTTTCTTCTTCTTCTACTTTTGTCTGCTGAATGTCAAATTCAATCGTCTCTTGGAAAGTAGTGGTTTCTACTTCTTCAGTAGTCTCCTCAACTTCCTGAGGCTTTTCTTTCTCAATGGCAATGGTTTCTTTGTAAATCTCAACCGTTTCCTCAGTTGGTTGTTCAACATCAACTTCAAGTGTTTCCTTAGCCACTGGGGCTTCTACTTCTTCTTCCACTTCCTCAACCTCCTGAGGTTTTTTGTGATCAACCACAATGACACCTCTTTCTTCTTCAATTGTTTCTTCTTTGGGTTGATCCAGTTGGACTTCTTGTGTTTCTTCAGATGTGGTTATTTTAATATCCTCAGTGACTTCTTCAACTTCTTGAGGTTTCTCAAATTCAATTGTAATTATTTCTTTGTGTGTTTCTTCTTCTTCTACTTTTGTCTGCTGAATGTCAAATTCAATCGTCTCTTGGAAAGTAGTGGTTTCTACTTCTTCAGTAGTCTCCTCAACTTCCTGTGGCATTTCTTTCTCAATGACAATGGTTTCTTTGTAAATCTCAACCGTTTCCTCAGTTGGTTGTTCAACATCAACTTCAAGTGTTTCCTTAGCCACTGGGGCTTCTACTTCTTCTTCCACTTCTTCAACCTCCTGAGGTTTTTTGTGATCAACCACAATGACACCTCTTTCTTCTTCAATTGTTTCTTCTTTGGGTTGATCCAGTTGGACTTCTTGTGTTTCTTCAGATGTGGTTATTTCAATCTCCTCAGTGACTTCTTCAACTTCTTGAGGTTTCTCAAATTCAATTGTAATTGTTTCTTTGTGTGTTTCTTCTTCTTCTACTTTTTTCTGCTGAATGTCAAATTCAATGGTCTCTTGGAAAGTAGTGGTTTCTACTTCTTCAGTAGTCTCCTCAACTTCCTGTGGCTTTTCTTTCTCAATGACAATAGTTTCTTTGTAAATCTCAACCGTTTCCTCAGTTGGTTGTTCAACATCAACTTCAAGTGTTTCCTTAGCCACTGGGGCTTCTACTTCTTCTTCCACTTCCTCAACCTCCTGAGGTTTTTTGTGATCAACCACAATGACATCTCTTTCTTCTTCAATAGTTTCTTCTTTAAGTTGATCCAGTTGGACTTCTTGTGTTTCTTCAGATGTGGTTATTTCAATCTCCTCAGTGACTTCTTCAACTTCTTGAGGTTTCTCAAATTCAATTGTAATTGTTTCTTTGTGTGTTTCTTCTTCTTCTACTTTTTTCTGCTGAATGTCAAATTCAATTGTCTCTTGGAAAGTAGTGGTTTCTACTTCTTCAGTAGTCTCCTCAACTTCCTGAGGCTTTTCTTTCTCAATGACAATGGTTTCTTTGTAAATCTCAACTTTTTCCTCAGTTGGCTGTTCAACCTCAACTTCAAGTGTTTCCTTAGCCACTGGGGCTTCTACTTCTTCTTCCACTTCCTCAACCTCCTGAGGTTTTTTGTGATCAAACACAATGACACCTCTTTCTTCTTCAATAGTTTCTTCTTTGGGTTGATCCAGTTGGACTTCTTGTGTTTCTTCAGATGTGGTTATTTCAATCTCTTCAGTGACTTCTTCAACTTCTTGAGGTTTCTCAAATTCAATTGTAATTATTTCTTTGTGTGTTTCTTCTTCTTCTACTTTTGTCTGCTGAATGTCAAATTCAATAGTCTCTTTGAAAGTAATGGTTTCTACTTCTTCAGTAGTCTCCTCAACTTCCTGTGGCTTTTCTTTCTCAATGACAATGGTTTCTTTGTAAATCTCAACTTTTTCCTCAGTTGGCTGTTCAACCTCAACTTCAAGTGTTTCCTTAGCCACTGGGGCTTCTACTTCTTCTTCCACTTCCTCTACCTCCTGAGGTTTTTTGTGATCAACCACAATGACACCTCTTTCTTCTTCAATAGTTTCTACTTTGGGTTGTTCCAGTTGAACTTCTTGTGTTTCTTCAGATGTGGTTATTTTAATCTCCTCAGTAACTTCTTCAACTTCTTGAGGTTTCTCAAATTCAATTGTGATTGTTTCTTTGTGTGTTTCTTCTTCTTCTACTTTTGTCAGCTGAATGTCAAATTCAATAGTCTCTTTGAAAGTAATGGTTTCTACTTCTTCAGTAGTCTCCTCAACTTCCTGTGGCTTTTCTTTTTCAATGACAATGGTTTCTTTGTAAATCTCAACTGTTTCCTCAGTTGGTTGTTCAACCTCAAGAGTTTCCTTAGCCACAGGGGCTTCTTCTTCTATATCCTGAGGTTTTTTGTGATCAACCACACTCCTTTCTTCTTCAATTATCTCTTCTTTTGGCTGACTTAGCTGAAATTCTGTCAAATTGAAGCTTGAAATTTGAATAGATTGAGTAAAACTGTCTAGCTCCTTTGGTTTTTTAATTTGAACTTCTATTGTTTCCTTATGTGATTCTTGTTTCTGAATATCAAATGATATTTCTTGACTGAAATTTTCTTTTTCAGAGATCATTTCCATTTTACTTTCCTTAATTTGTACTAGATCAGTTGCTAAATTAGTGGCAGAGGGTATTATTGATATTTCTTCTCTATATGTTCTTCTTTCTTCTTCTGTAATTGTTTCACTAGCTAAAGTTTAAGAAAATTGAAAAATAGGTTAATAATAATAATTTAAAAAATATTATATTTAAATTATTATTTTATGAAATAAAAATAAGTAATAAAAAATGTCTATACTATTTTATAAGTAAAAGATTAACTGTGTAAAATATATATACAATCTACAATTTTTAGTTTTAGTACTATTAATTTCATAGAAAATATGAATGTAAATTTATATTAAGACTAACAGTTATAAAAATTCTAAACGTGATTTTAATAGCAGCAATAAAGCTCTGATTTTGGCAAAAGAAATACTGCTAAGTTGGATAAAGAATAGTATAGATCTATGTTTATATTTATTATCTCATGCAAAGACAAAAAGATTGGAAATATATTACTCTAGAAGGACAACTATTTTCTCACAGAGAAATAAAACATCTTTGACTATAGAACATTTTGGGTTTAAGATCTAAAAGAAATAAGGTAACATGTTTCATTTCTAATCTAAAAAAATAGAACTTCACATTGTATAATCTGAAGCAATATTAGCTAAAAAAAATTGCAAGCCTATTAACATAGTCTAATGATGTCAAGGAAAACAACCAACATTGTACATATCCTTCTGTAAGACATTTCAAAATGAACTGAAAAGTGTTTATTTTACATTTTTAATTGGAATATATATAAAATTGTGAGTATAGCTCTTCATTAATAGAAACTTAAAATTCCCATTAAAACAATAATTGTACATAGGCCTATGCAGTTTTTGAAAGAAAAACTATCAAGAAATACACCCTACACTATGCTATCTCCTTGTATTGAGTATTCTAAAATAAATTTATTTAAAATTAAAATGATAGATATCAAAAACTGTAGGTAGTAAATTTATTTTAGAAAAAAAATATGGAATTGTTACCTTGTACTTTTTCTCCCATTCAAAATGCAGTCAGCATAACAACATATCACATGCAGTAAGTATCAAATGGATGCAAAGAAAGATCTTGTCTGGACAAGCTACAACATGAGTTTATATAATCTATTTTTGGTTGGATTATCAGAATACTTTGTATTGATAACACCTTATATTTAGAAGATTTGAAACCATTTTTACTTTGAAACATTATGGGAGATTAAAAAGTATGGCTTAAAATTTAAAAAAAGACATAAATGTAATGGATAAGGAGGTTCACAAGAACAAAAAAAAAAGCAGAAATATCTTTATGAATTTGTTGTTTCATTTTATTAAGCATTATTATCATTATTATAATTATGATGAAGCAAAGGCAAAGTATTGTAGGAACCATCAAATCTCATCAACCTGACTTATATGTCATCCCACATGCAAATGCTTGAAAATGATGAAGAACTTAAAAAGTATTTACATTTTCAACAATCATTGGAACTATCTGAATGATAAATGCAGGTTTATATTTTCATTTATTTAAGTTCTTTTGGACTAAACATAAAACATATATCCTTTATTTGATCCAATGTCATAAGTAGAACTTTTTCAGCTAGTGAGAATTTGTTTGAAACAGATTGATAAGCATAAAATGTGTTCATGTCTAAAACAAATGTCTTTAACACACTCATAGAAAATAGCTAAATGGCAAACAGATTGTAGTGTTATATGCTTAAATTACGTATGTCAGCTTCACCAACTAACAAAGTAGAACCACTAAAATTTCAGCTACTTTTGAATCTGATAAAAAATCCTTTACAATAACCTAAAGATAGATATAACAAATGATGTTATACAGATGCACCTTAGTTATTATTAATTATAAAAGAAATATTTTAGTTATTATTAATTATAAAAGAAATTTTTTGTTATTATTAATTATAAAAGAAATATTTTAATCAGTGCAAAAAATCACAATCTTTATGACAATTTTATTGTGATAAGTAATAAATATTCTTATAGTCTTATTTATTAGCTAACAGATTTTGAATGGAAAACATTGGTTGTATACTTTCACCTTGAAACAAACAAAGTTTTGTTTTCATTAGCTTTAACTACTAAATAGTTACATGAGCTATTTAAGTGAGTTTTTTTTTTTTTAGCTTACATCCATACTCATATTTTAAAACATTTGAGAACCTAAGTAGTGTTTTTTCATTAATGGAAAAGATTTTTTTTAAAAAGTTGAAAAAAAGAAAATCATTAGTCCATTAAGTGCATGATCAAGTTAGACTAGGTTTAAAGTATACTTAAAAAAATAAAACTAAACTCTGCTAATGGAAATTAAAGAGATTCATAAAATAAATAAAAAATGGAACTAAGCTTTTCTGGGGATTAAGCAAGGTTAGGTTACTGGGGTTGATAGAAACAAAAGGAAAGAGAAAATTATGAAAAGACAAAAAAAGTCAATTCACCTTTTTTTTTTGTGGACACGTTGTTTTTGTTTTTTAAAAAAAGTTAACAAAAAATTAAAACTGCTAAAATTCGCAATGACGGAGATTAGAATCGGCATCCCTTTGAAGCAGACAACACCAACATTCATGTTTTAAAAACTCATTTCAGTCTTCAGAAAGTAAATTGAAGCATTTCATTTTTTTTTCAAAGCTGTGGTAAAATAAAAAGCATAGTGGTGTGTAGCAGTAAGCTCTATGTGTAATTTCTACTCAAAAGCCAAATATGTAATGACAAAGTTAAGTGTCAAAAAATCATTAGGAATTCAAAAATTTTGCAAGTTCAATGAAACAATGACAAAAAACAAAGTGTTTGAAGCATAAGATATGTCAAATATGTCAATTGTGCATTATGTGATTGATATAATGGTCACAATGGCATACAGTGGTGTATGTCACAAAAAAAAGAAGAAAATGTTTTGTGAGAGCACTGACGTTTATTTTCTGGACAAGCTGCAATGTATGAAGCTTTATTTGAAGCCAAACCTTTCAAGGCACTAGTCTACTCTTTAAAAAAAAGGAAGCCATTAGAGAGATTTTTTTGTGAAGATAACGAATATAAATATAAAGTTTGATACACATAACAAAGCAAATGTAATGAACATGCTCTGCCATGTTTGATGAAAGAAAATACAGATCTTAGCAAACATATGCAGTACTTACAAATAACAGTAATGTAGGCTGTGCTGATGCAGCTTCCAACCTCATTGTTCAACTCCACTTTGTAAATGCCTTCATCATCAGGGTAAATTTCAGAAAAGATGAGGATGGAACGGTTGCTCTCTGTGACAATGTCCACTCCATCACCTGGAAGAATTTCTTCATCATCCACAAACCATGTAACGTTGGGAGCGGGAAGCCCACTGAATACAACTTCCATTACAGTACGAGTGTTTTCCAGAACTGTAATGTCTAAAAGTGAAGTCACAAATCTTGGAGCTTCAGTGTGCACTGCTTCTTTTACATCAGGCTCAAACTATATCAAACAAAGAAGAAATAGAAAAGGTTTTTTTAACACAAAGAAAATTGCAAGTGCTATAACAAAAGAGGAAAAAGCTAAAAAAAAAATTCTCTCTCTCTCTCTCTCTCTATATATATATATAGTAAATATATACATATATTCTTTTTTTTTTTTTTTATAAATATTCTGTAAATTATTAAATTTGAAATATAGTTCAACTTAAAAAAAGAGTAACCTCTTGAGGTACTTCTGGCTTTTCAAGTGGTGTTATTTCAGCTTCTTCAATGTTTGACTGCTGAATATTGAATTCAATGATTTCTTGGAATGTAGTGGTTTCTACTTCTTCAGTAGTCTCCTCAACTTTCTGAGGCTTTTCTTTTTCCACTACAATAGTCTCTTTGTAAATTTCAACTGTTTCCTCAGTTGGTTGTTCCACTTCTACCTCAACAGTTTCCTTGACAACTGGGGTTTCAACTTCCTCTTCCATTTCCTTCACTTTCTGAGCTTTTTCTTTTTCAACAATAATAATGTCTTTAACAATTTCAATTGTTTCTTCAGTAGGTTGCTGTATTTCTACTTCAACAGTGTCTTTAACATATGGGAATTCCATTTTCTCTTCCACTTCCTCAACCTCCTGAGGTTTCTCAAAGTCTACTACAATAACACTTCTTTCTTCCTCAATAGTTTCTTCTTTTGGCTGATCAAGTTGAACATCTTTTATTTCTTCTGTATCAGCAATCTCTATTTCCTCATTAACCCCTTCAGCTTCTTGTAGCATCTAAAAATAAATTAAAATATAATGAACATTGTCCATTTCATTCAAAAATATTGATATGATTAAAAAAAAACCAACAAGGTTACAAAGACAGTTTGTGTATAACACAAACTCAAAGTTGGCCCCAAAAGTGGTCCACCCAAGCAAGTAAAGGCAGGTTTCAATATTTTCATTAAAAAAATCAGAATGAAATTCTATCAAAGGCAAATGACAGAAAAAAATGGAGAAAGAAGGTTGACAATCTTGTGTGGTGCCCCAACGGTCAAGCAGACCAAGGGATAGGTGAAAGTGAAGGTGAAGTTAAGTGTGAACTTGGCCTAACTGATGTCATATAATGATTATCTAAATGATCTAATTATTTTGTAAAGTGTCAATCTCTTATTCAAAGCATCAAGAAAAAAACATTTCCTTAAAAATAAAATTCCTTATTTTCCTTTAGTTAAGTGTTCCATGGATATATGCCATGCTGCAGTTCACATGATAATATGAAAAACTACTTATTAATTGTTGTTTTAAATTATGTTTCACTTATAAGCGTACTAAATAGATATTTTCTCTTTAAAAAAAGAAATAAACATTTTTTTTTTAAATGTATGTAGTTAGTATGAAAGAGCTTACTTAACAATACAAAAATTTTGACAAAAATCTAAAACCAATTGCATAAATGTGTTGAAAATATGGTAAATAGTCAACTCCGTAACTAAATAGCCTCATGTGTTTGTTACTATTAATGGTGAATAGTTGTAAAAATGATGTATTTTTATGAAAAAACTGCTTGTATAGTTGATTTTTAAAATTAAATTATTTTTAGCTTTCAAAAAAGGAAAAAGTAGCCGTTGCATCAGAATTTTGAATGGTCAAAAATATTATTATGTCGGATTGTAAATATCTTTTCTAGATTACAAGATATAAACTGGATAGAGGGACAGACAGACAGAAAAGCTAAAAACTAATAGTGTATAGTATTCTCCTTTCTATTCCCCTTTAAATGAGAAAAACGTACCTCTTCAGCTTTGCCTTCATCAGAAACTGGCTTTTCAATAAACACAATTTTAGCATCATCAGGTTTGTGTTCTCTCATATCAGATATAAGCTTCTGAGCCATAACTTCAGCAAACTCTTCAATCTGTTCATTAGCTGCAGATGTATTGAACTGATCAAAAACAAAGACATTCAGATGTTCTGTAACTTCTTCTGTAAGTTGGACATTACTTTGTTCAGGTTGAAAGGAATCAATAGTATCATAAACAGAAGACATGTCTTTTTCTTTTGAAATATCTATTAAAGTGTCAGTGATTTCAGTCACTTCTGGCTGTGAAATGATTTCTTGTACAAATTCTGTCTTGTATGTATCTGGCTGTTCTTCTGCTGGCTTTTCAAATTCAACAGTAATTTCAGATGGCTGCACATCTTCAGTAACAGCTTCAGAAACATCAGATATTTCTGGCTGTGAAATGATTTCTTGTACAAATTCTGACTTGTATGTATCTGGCTGTTCTTCTGCTGGCTTTTCAAATTCAACAGTAATTTCAGATGGCTGCACATCTTCAGTAACAGCTTCAGAAACATCAGATATTTCTGGCTGTGAAATGATTTCTTGTACAAATTCTGACTTGTATGTATCTGGCTGTTCTTCTGCTGGCTTTTCAAATTCAACAGTAATTTCAGATGGCTGCACATCTTCAGTAAAAGCTTCAGTAACATCAGATACTTCTGGCTGTGAAATGATTTCTTGTACAAAATTGGTTTTGTAAGTATCTGGCTGTTCTTCTGCTGGTTTTTCAAATTCAACAGTAATTTCAGATGGCTGCACATCTTCAGTAACAGCTTCAGTAACATCAAATACTTCTTGCTGTGAAATGATTTCTTGTACGAATTCTGTTTTGTAAGTATCTGGCTGTTCTTCTGCTGGCTTTACAAATTCAACAGTAATTTCAGATGGCTGCACATCTTCAGTAACAGCTTCTGTAACATCAGATACTTCTGTCTGTGAAATGATTTCTTGTACGAATTCTGTTTTGTAAGTATCTGGCTGTTCTTCTGCTGGTTTTTCAAATTCAACAGTAATTTCAGATGGCTGCACATCTTCAGTAACAGCTTCAGTAACATCAGATACTTCTGGCTGTAAAATGGTTTCTTGTACAAATTCTGTCTTGTAAGTATCTGGCTGTTCCTCTGCTGGCTTTTCAAATTCAACAGTAATTTCAGATTGCTGCACATCTTCAGTTACAGCTTCAGTAACATCAGATACTTCTGGCTGTGAAATGATTTCTTGTACAAATTCTGTCTTGTAAGTATCTGGTTGTTCTTGTATTGGTTTTTCAAATTCAAAAGTGATATCAGAAGGCTGCACATCTTCAGTAACAGCTTCAGTAACATCAGATACTTCTGGCTGTGAAATGATTTCTTGTACAAATTCTGTCTTGTAAGTATCTGGCTGTTCTTCTGCTGGCTTTACAAATTCAACAGTAATTTCAGATGGTTGCACATCTTCAGTAAAAGCTTCAGAAACATCAGATACTTCTGGCTGTGAAATAATTTCTTGTACAAATTCTGTTTTGTAAGTATTCTGCTGTTCTTCTACTGGTTTTTCAAATTCAACAGTAATTTCAGATGGCTGCACATCTTCAGTAACAGCTTCCGTAACATCCCATACTTCTGGCTGTGAAATGATTTCTTGAACAATTTCTGTCTTGTATGTATCTGGCTGTTCTTCTGCTGGCTTTACAAATTCAACAGTAATTTCAGATGGCTGCACATCTTCAGTAACAGCTTCCGTAACATGAGATACTTCTGGCTGTGAAATGATTTCTTGTACAAATTCTTTCTTGTATGTATCTGGCTTTTCTTCTGCTGGTTTTTCAAAGTCAACAGTAATTTCAGATAGCTGCACATCTTCAGTAACAGCTTCCGTAAGATCAGATACTTCTGGATGTAAAATGATTTCTTGTACAAATTCTGTCTTGTAAGTATCTGGCTGTTCTTCTGCAGGTTTTTCAAATTCAACAGTAATTTCAGATGGCTGCACATCTTCAGTAACAGCTTCAGTAACATCAGATAATTCTGGTTGTGAAATGATTTCTTGTACAAATTCTGTCTTGTAAGTATCTGGCTGTTCTTCTGCTGGCTTTACAAATTCAATAGTAATTTCAGATGGCTGCACATCTTCAGTAACAGCTTCAGTAACATCAGATACTTCTGGCTGTGAAATGATTTCTTGTACTAATTCTGTCTTGTAAGTATCTGGCTGTTCTTCTGCTGGCTTTACAAATTCAACAGTAATTTCAGATGGCTGCACATCTTCAGTAACAGCTTCAGTGACATCAAATACTTCTGGCTGTGAAATGATTTCTTGAACAAATTCTGTCTTGTAAGTATCTGGCTGTTCTTCTGCAGGTTTTTCAAATTCAACAGTTATTTCATATGGCTGCACATCTTCAGTAAAAGCTTCAGTAACATCAGATACTTCTGGCTGTGAAATGATTTCTTGTACAAATTCTGTCTTGTAGGTATCTGGCTGTTCTTCTGCAGGTTTTTCAAATTCAACAGTAATTTCAGATGGCTGCACATCTTCAATAACAGCTTCAGTAACATCAGATACTTCTGGCTGTGAAATGATTTCTTGTACAAATTCTGTTTTGTAAGTATCTGGCTGTTCTTCTGCAGGTTTTTCAAATTCAACAGTTATTTCATATGGCTGCACATCTTCAGTAAAAGCTTCAGTAACATCAGATACTTCTGGCTGTGAAATGATTTCTTGTACAAAATTGGTTTTGTAAGTATCTGGCTGTTCTTCTGCTGGTTTTTCAAATTCAACAGTAATTTCAGATGGCTGCACATCTTCAGTAACAGCTTCCATAACATCAGATATTTCTTGCTGTGAAATGATTTCTTGTACAAATTCTGTCTTGTAAGTATCTGGCTGTTCTTCTGCTGGCTTTACAAATTCAACAGTAATTTCAGATGGCTGCACATCTTCAGTAACAGCTACTGTAACATCAGATACTTCTGTCTGTGAAATGATTTCTTGTACTAATTCTGTTTTGTAAGTATCTGGCTGTTCTTCTGCTGGTTTTTCAAATTCAACAGTTATTTCAGATGGCTGCACATCTTCAGTAACAGCTTCAGTAACATCAAATACTTCTGGCTGTAAAATGGTTTCTTGTACAAATTCTGTCTTGTAAGTATCTGGCTGTTCTTCTGCTGGCTTTACAAATTCAACAGTAATTTCAGATGGCTGCACATCTTCAGTAACAGCTTCTGTAACATCAGATACTTCTGTCTGTGAAATGATTTCTTGTACGAATTCTGTTTTGTAAGTATCTGGCTGTTCTTCTGCTGGCTTTTCAAATTCAACAGTAATTTCAGATTGCTGCACATCTTCAGTAACAGCTTCAGTAACATCAGATAATTCTGGCTGTGAAATGATTTCTTGTACAAATTCTGTCTTGTATGTATCTGGCTGTTCTTCTGCTGGCTTTACAAATTCAATAGTAATTTCAGACGGCTGCACATCTTCAGTAACAGCTTCAGTAACATCAGATACTTCTGGCTGTGAAATGATTTCTTGTACAAATTCTGTCTTGTAACTATCTGGCTTTTCTTCTGCTGGTTTTTCAAATTCAACAGTAATTTCAGATGGCTGCACATCTTCAGTAACAGCTACCGTAACATCAGATATTTCTTGCTGTGAAATGATTTCTTGTACAAATTCTGTCTTGTAAGTATCTGGCTGTTCTTCTGCTGGCTTTACAAATTCAACAGTAATTTCAGATGGCTGCACATCTTCAGTAACAGCTACTGTAACATCAGATACTTCTGTCTGTGAAATGATTTCTTGTACTAATTCTGTTTTGTAAGTATCTGGCTGTTCTTCTGCTGGTTTTTCAAATTCAACAGTTATTTCAGATGGCTGCACATCTTCAGTAACAGCTTCAGTAACATCAAATACTTCTGGCTGTAAAATGGTTTCTTGTACAAATTCTGTCTTGTAAGTATCTGGCTGTTCTTCTGCTGGCTTTACAAATTCAACAGTAATTTCAGATGGCTGCACATCTTCAGTAACAGCTTCTGTAACATCAGATACTTCTGTCTGTGAAATGATTTCTTGTACGAATTCTGTTTTGTAAGTATCTGGCTGTTCTTCTGCTGGCTTTTCAAATTCAACAGTAATTTCAGATTGCTGCACATCTTCAGTAACAGCTTCAGTAACATCAGATAATTCTGGCTGTGAAATGATTTCTTGTACAAATTCTGTCTTGTATGTATCTGGCTGTTCTTCTGCTGGCTTTACAAATTCAATAGTAATTTCAGACGGCTGCACATCTTCAGTAACAGCTTCAGTAACATCAGATACTTCTGGCTGTGAAATGATTTCTTGTACAAATTCTGTCTTGTAACTATCTGGCTGTTCTTTTGCAGGTTTTTCAAATTCAACAGTAATTTCAGATGGCTGCACATCTTCAGTAACAGCTTCCGTAACATCAGATACTTCTGGCTGTGAAATGATTTCTTGTACTAATTCTGTCTTGTAAGTATCTGGCTGTTCTTCTGCAGGTTTTTCAAATTCAACAGTCATTTCAGATGGCTGCACATCTTCAGTAACAGCTTCAGTAACATCAAATACTTCTGGCTGTGAAATGATTTCTTGTACTAATTCTGTCTTGTAAGTATCTGGCTGTTCTTCTGCTGGCTTTACAAATTCAACAGTAATTTCAGATGGCTGCACATCTTCAGTTACAGCTTCAGTAACATCAGATACTTCTGGCTGTGAAATGATTTCTTGTACAAATTCTGTTTTGTAAGTATCTGGCTGTTCTTCTGCAGGTTTTTCAAATTCAACTGTTATTTCATATGGCTGCACATCTTCAGTAACAGCTTCAGTAACATCAGATACTTCTGGCTGTGAAATGATATCTTGTACAAAATCTGTCTTGTAAGTATCTGGCTGTTCTTCTGCTGGCTTTACAAATTCAACAGTAATTTCAGATGGCTGCACATCTTCAGTAACAGCTTCTGTAACATCAGATACTTCTGTCTGTGAAATGATTTCTTGTACTAATTCTGTTTTGTAAGTATCTGGCTGTTCTTCTGCTGGTTTTTCAAATTCAACAGTTATTTCAGATGGCTGCACATCTTCAGTAACAGCTTCAGTAACATCAGATACTTCTGGCTGTAAAATGGTTTCTTGTACAAATTCTGTCTTGTAAGTATCTGGCTGTTCTTCTGCAGGTTTTTCAAATTCAACAGTTATTTCAGATGGCTGCACATCTTCAGTAATAGCTTCCGTAACATCAGATACTTCTTGCTGTGAAATGATTTCTTGTACAAATTCTGTCTTGTAAGTATCTGGCTGTTCTTCTGCTGGCTTTACAAATTCAACAGTAATTTCAGATGGCTGCACATCTTCAGTAACAGCTTCAGTAACATCAGATACTTCTGGCTGTGAAATGATTTCTTGTACAAATTCTGTCTTGTAAGTATCTGGCTGTTCTTCTGCTGGCTTTACAAATTCAACAGTAATTTCAGATGGCTGCACATCTTCAGTAACAGCTTCAGTAACATCAGATACTTCTGGCTGTGAAATGATTTCTTGTACAAATTCTGTCTTGTAAGTATCTGGCTGTTCTTCTGCTGGCTTTACAAATTCAACAGTAATTTCAGATGGCTGCACATCTTCAGTAACAGCTTCCGTAACATTAGATACTTCTGGCTGTGAAATGATTTCTTGTACTAATTCTGTCTTGTAAGTATCTGGCTGTTCTTGTATGGGTTGTGTTAAGTCTTCCAAAACCTCAGACACTTGACCTATGTCTTTTTCTTCTTCCTCAACTTCAGTATTTATGCTTTCCTCTTCTTGAATAGACTCCACTGACTCTGCCTGAAAGTGTGTGTCTTCCACATTAGCTTCATCAGAGGAAAGAGGAATTTCTTGAGTAACAATGGTAGTTTCAGTGGTTTCTTCAGTTATGAAATTAACCTGTTCTAAATCAGCTGGCTGCTCTATCTCAACTTCAGCAGCAGGGTAAGTTTCAAAGTACTCCTCTCTTGGGTACTCTTCCTCGGTCTCTGTCAACTCTGAGAACTTCTCCTGAAGTTTTTGAACCTCCTCCACAAACTCTTTGGAGTGTGAGATTACTTCAGTGTCAGAATCAGCAGGAGTTGGTTTAGGTGAAGATGGCTCCAGAGAGGACATCATAGAGTCAGAAGCTTCCTCTGTGTCTGCCATATATTCATAGGCTACAAAAAAAAAGCAAGATATGGTTTTATTAGTTATAACATTTTATTTGAGAAATTTATTTCAAAATAAAGTTTTCACTCTTTTTACAGAGTAAATCAGTTAGATATATAATTTCTGAATTTGTGCATTTAAGGCCTTTATAAAACAAATTATTTAAATAAAAGTTTTTTAATTAAACTATAAAATCTGGATAATATTATTTAAGGTTAAGTGAGAATGCAGAAAGGTATGTTCATAGCTTCACATGTCAATGTACATGTGTTTTGACTGTGGAAATCTATGGTTGGCTGTTTTGTTTGGAGCAAGATATTTCTTTCTTATTTTATAAGTTTACAGATGTTCTTTCTTTAAAAAATTATGCCCTATGTGTATCTATGTGTTAACATAGTCAAGTATGTTAATTAGAGACTGGCTTTCATTGGCTTTCCTTGCTGATTTGGCAACTAGTTCCATGCTCTAAAGCACTAGGAAATAAAGAGCTCGTAAACAAATTTGTCCTTGTATATGTCTTTGTGTCTTTCTTGGTGTTCATCAGGTCAAGTATTATTAAGTTATGATACAATCTATTAAGTATTAATGCCTTTTTACTCTATAGTCTTCAGTCCTAGAGTGCCTTTAAGTTGGGTGATTTGACAGTTACTCTTTATTCATTGTTAAAACCTCACTGCTCTATTTTGTAACTTTATGTTTTTTTTTCAGTTGAGAGGTTCAAAGCAAAGTATAAATGGTATCAGAGTTTTTTATGTTCTTGATTGATTTTAATAAACCTTAATGCTTTTCTTTTTATTTCTAAATCATAATATCAATTTAGGAAATCTTTAATAGCTTTAATTCATAAAGTATTTTGATTTGTGTTTTGCTCAGATCTACTGGTTTACCAAAAATAAGTAAAGGTAGTTTTTTCTTACAATTAATAATTGTATTTTTCAGGATTGAAAAAAAAACATTTTTCAGTTTCATTGCCATTTTTAATTAAACTTATTTGTAAAATATCAGTATCTGATGTTATTTTTATTGTTCTATAACAATATCTAACTTTTTTTTTGTTCCTGAACACTAAATATATTATTTGCGTTTCAGGCATGTTTCATGCAAGCATAAAAAGATTGGAATTTTCCTAAAGTTTAAGGTTCAAGTTTTAAGAGTGTCTTCCTGAAGAAGACTTTATTTTCAGAAGAGAAGTCTGGTATAGGTATCTACTTTAAGAAGCTTATGATAGCTGTGGAATTGTAGAGACTTTGCTCTTTAATGATCCAGATTTTTTACATCTTTGAATTTTAGATGAACAAGCTACAATACTGCTACTTATATAACAAAAAAAAAAGCAGTGGAGTAATCCTGTTTATATCTGTTCAAACCTGTGTATAACTGCAAACAAATATATTCCTTCCAACAAGACACAGGTAAAAAAAAATGTATATATTATTTTGATATTTTCTTATCATTTACAGACATTCCTTAAAAAAATGAAGATAATTATGTAATGTTTATTTAGTCATACATGTTAGAGAAACTCTACCAAGTTATTGCTTTTTCAGGCTGATTAAGGTGACACAATCTAATGCCACCAGGGAAGAATGTTTTTGTTCAAACTTAATAAAAAAGTACCATACTTACATTCAACTTCAAGAAAAGCTCTGGTGATGGCTTCTCCGTAAGGGTTAATGGCCACACATTTGTATTCACCAGCATCTTGCGGAAAGACTTCAGCTATCAGCAAGGTACAGGCACCACTCTCTGTATCATAGGTCAGGTTAAAGTCTTGATTCTCTGTTATTATCTTGTCATCATGGTACCAAGAGATCTCTGGCATGGGTTCGCCAATCACCTGAAAGATAAGGAAAAGAATAGAACATAATGGCCTCTTTTTTTTTACATTTCAGATTTCTTTAGATTAATAAGATAAAATCACCAATAAGGAAATCTTGGAAAGAGCAGGATGCCAGGACATCTGAACTATTATAAGCACTGAATGTCACAGGGCCAACTTCCCAAATTGTGATCTAATGGAGGCCAGGACAGCCACTCTTAAAACACACTGCTGTATGTAAGCAGGACAGAAAGCAAAAAAAAAACAACAGTTATACAGGATATACAGGATAGGGCAGTGATGGGCAAACATTTTTGTGAATGGCCCAAAAACTAAAAGTGAAAACTTTTTGTCAGGCCATAAAAAAAGAAAAGAAAAAAATTTGTATTAAATTTAAGGCTGTCAAAATTTAATTAATGTCATGTATGAATTCAAGCTGCGAGTGTTTTGATAACAGTTGATCATAATTTAGTTCACTTGGGAGATAGTTTGAATATTCATCTAAGTGATTAAAAGGTTCATTGGTATGTATTTCTGACATATTTTTCTAGGATGCTCATAAATATATGAAATTGCAAACATTACAAACATTTCTAATTAGCCTACAAATAAATTTGGAAAACAGGAATTGGTCAATCCTCTTGTATAACACTAACTTTGGAATATTAAGAACTAATTGTTTGAGATGGTTGTTACATTGTAATACAATGAATTCAAACAGCAAGTCTGATTTTCACAATCAACAATTCAAAACTTTCTGAAAATATCTAAATATTTATTAAATATCATAGAAGACTTAAAATCTTTCCTAAATGTCATGTAGTTATCAAGTTATCTTCATCATTCATAAGCTTGTCTTCCTTCACAACAATCAGTGAAATGAAACTCATGAAATAAGAAATGACATTTTAGCTGATTTGTAATTAATAGAAGCTGTTGTTTGAAACATTTAAGCTAGTCTCCCTAGAGATAGTAAATAAATTGATTTTGACAATAATGTGTTCATGTGACAAAGAGAGGTCTATGCAAAATGGGAAATCTGAGAGCCATAAAGAATCTTTAAATATTTCATATTTTGTATACTAATTTTTCTCAAGGAAGAAATACACTATTTTATTTTTTAGTTTCCAAACTGCCTCCAAAACATTTTGCACTAAAACTTTTTACTTTAATGATCATCAGAATATTCAGATTGCATAGAATTGAGAAACCTTTATGTTTTAGGCTTTATATTGAAGGCAGATTTACACAGTATGTCTTAATATATTATGCATTTTAGGAAAACATTTTTTTAAGGGTAGTTTTGAAAATCCCCAACAAATCCAAATATTTTTCCTGTCACATTTGGAGCTCCATTACTAAATTCCTACTGAAGATTCATGAACAAATTCTTGACCATTTATTTTTCCCTTTAAGAAAAGCATGCATGTTAACTCCTCAGTAACGGAAACATTTTCTTTTCAATAATACCATAGAGCAGTATCATTTCCATTGGAATTTCTTTCCCAGTAGCCTATAGAACAGAATGTGATGGCTAAACTTTGCAGTTATTCGTGAAGGAAATTTTATGCATTGATTCAACTCTTAATATTGTAGTTTTTAAAGATAAACTTTCAGTTTAAAATATTTTTTGCATTGAAAGACATAAAACTTGGCAAATTTTTTTAAATGCTTAAATTAGTCACCATCAAAAAAAGTATTATTATTTTTAACAACACACTGAGAATATACACAATTTTATATACATGAACTATTTATTGTTAAGAAATGAGGTAAAGCTCTTGAGTCATAGTCCTAATGAACATCATGGTTTTCATTGTCAATGAGACACACTTTTGTTTGCCACAATATTTTCATCAATAATTCAACTCTTGATTTTTTTTTTGTGGTTGAAGTAATAATTTTTAAAAAATAATTATTAGAAAACATGAGGCATACCAGATGAAACTTCTCAGTTTTGGTTTCTACTTAACTTAAAATATGTGCCTTGAAGATCTGCCACAGCTTTTTAAGTAGCTATTAAAGTCAAAAGATGGAAAAATTTCCAGTGAAGGGAAAAAATTAGCTGCTTTTCTACTTAACAAAATAAAAGTGGACGACCATGGAATGGTGTAATGATATGGGCAATGAGGAAGCAGACATCCAATTTGTTAATTTATTTTCTAAATTCATACTTTCACTTACTATTCTAAACAATTAACCTGTTAGCAAGAAGAAGCAATGAGTAATGAAGAGTGTGAAAATATATATACATTCCTACCTCACATCTAAATTTCACTTCTTCTCCATCCATGACTTTGAGTGACATGAGACCCCATGTAAACTCTGGTGCTCTCTCATTGCCACTTATAAGAAGTATTGTCTGGAATTGAGGAATCGTGTATGTTGATACAAAAACACAATATAGGATTGTTATGCTTTAGATAGTGTACATTTCTATAATTAATGAGATGATGGGCACATTGTCGTGACAAAATTAATGAATAGTTATAGCTGAATAATCTGCTTTCTATAAGGCCACATTTCTCACTCAGTCCTTAAGCAGCAAATAGATAGACAAACTCATCTCATTACATAAAACCACTATTTATGTCTCAACAATATTCAGGAGTAGAATATTGCAAAATATTTTTTTAACATATATAATGCTGGGCAGGTAAATATTAACAAGACCGTAAGCAAGTGGACCTACCTGTTCTGTATCTAAGGTTTGTGTGTCCATAATGACTTCTTCCTCTGGCTTCTGCTGTCCAATCTCTAGAGTGATGGCCATTTCTACCAGAGGCTGACGTTTACCTGCAATCTGGAAGCTGAGTTCTTCTTTGTGAGTTTCTTGTACAGGCAGTGTCTGATCCTTGCTGACATCCATCTCTGTGACAAATGTGACACTCTCAGTGACAACTTCTTGTGGTACTTCTATTTGAATTTTATCTGTAGGCTGCTGTGCAGAAAGCTGTATAGAAAACTGAGCTTCTTCTGGTTGTTTAGGTTTACCTTTGATATCAAACTGAATCTCTTCTTTGTGTATTTCCAGAGTTTCTTCTGTATCAGTAACTTCAACTTGTTTGGTCTCGGCATCAATGACGATGGATTCAAGTCCTTCTTCTCTCATTCTTACTTCCTCTGAAGTGACTTCGGTAGTTTGAGAGATCTGTGGTTTCTCAAAGTCTAAGGTTAGTGCTCTCTCTTCCAGCATTTCTTCCTCATGTGGCTTAACCTGTGATATTTCTTCAGAAGTAGGGATTGGAGTCTCCAGTTGGACTATTGTCTCTACTTCTGTGGCTGATGTGTCCATTTCTGATGGCTGACTTTCTGACACCTCCTCTTTTTTTTCTTCTACTGTAAATTCCACTTGTGACAACATTCCAGGTACTTTCTCAGCATCAGCAGCTTTAGAAGGTTGTACAACTAATGTTTCTGTCATTTCTATAATCATCTCTTCCATTGGTCTTTCAGTTTCCTCTGGTTTCTCTTCTATTAAAGTCTCAACTTCAGATGGGACCTGAAGAACCATCTCTAGCTCAGCTGCTTCTGTGGTGGTAGTGACTTCCTGGGGCTGGTCAAAGGAGATCTTCAGGTCAATGCTTTTGACATCTTGAACTTGGTTGGGAATTGATATTGTGTCAACTTTTGATGAAACTATACTGACTTCTGAAGTTTCTGTTGGAAACTCTACCACATCTTCACAAATAAATTCTGGTTTATCAGCCTGAATTGGAATGTCAGACATTTCTATCTTGCTATCTGAAACTTCTTTCACTTCGGAAGTAGTAACTGACATCTGGATGGATTCCTTTTCAGTTTCAACAAGTTTTTCAAATGGGACTTTTACTTCAGTTTCCTCCATGTCCATCTCAGATTCTGAAGACACAGGTCTTTCCTCTAAGAGATCTGTTTCTGTTGGCACCACTATGAAATCCACAGTCTCACTTTGGGACTCCACATATTCTTCTGATGTTCCTGTGGTTTCAGTTTCCTCTAGAGGCATAACTTCTTCTGATCCAGGACCAGACACAGCAAAAGTCATCTTTATCTCTTCTTTCTGATCTTGCTTGGGCATCTGAATTTCAATTAATTTCGTTACCTTTGTAATGGTCTTTCTAGTCTCTGTGATCTGCTCTGTACTAGGACCAGGTGCTTCATTGATCTGAACAGGGATGTCTATTTCAGAGCGGCTGACTTTGCCAATAGCTATTTGAAGTTCTTGCTTCTGTGGCTCCCTCAGTAGAGTGGTCTCATGAATTTCAACTTCAATTCTTTGAGCAGCTGACTTAGTGGTTTCAACCTTGTGAGATACTTCCGTTGTAGATGTAGAAGATACTGAAGGAATTATTATCTCTCCTGGCATCTGTTGGGTTATCTCAATAGTCTCAGTATGAGTTTCCTTGGGCAGGGAAGTATCAATAATAGGAATGGATCTTATCTCCTGTGTAACAGTGCGAGTTGCTTCAGTGATGTGGTCAAGGAATTCTTCTGTTTGCTGGACAGGAAGCTGAATTTTTAACTCTACTGGTGCCAGTTCTTCATCTTTCTTGAGTGATATTGTTGTGGTTTGCAGACGAGAAGTTCCCTCTGTAATGTCTGGTACTTCTTGAATAAATTCTCTGGTCACCTGAGTGTAGGTTGATGTCTCAGAGATCACAGTTGTGGAGGTGGTCACTGGTTGGACTGGGATGCCAATATGAATCTCAAAACTTTGTGGCTTAGGTTGTGGCTGGTACTGGATAACTTCTTTCACAGTAGTTTCTCCTGGTCCTTCTAAGACTTGAGGACTTGTCTCATCAATTTCAATAGTTTCTTTATGAACTTCATCTGTGATAATGGTCTCTTCAGCTGATCAAATACAAGAAATCATTGGTGTACTGTAAATAAAACTATTATAATAAATCTAACTCTAAAATGAATTGAAAAGAAAGCACTTTTATTAACAAATGCATCTTAACAATTTGACATGAAGCTTTATTTCAACAACTTACTGATAACAGTCAGGTGACATGTTGTGATGGACTCTCCAAAATCATTTACAGCTATACAAGTGTATTCTCCCTCATCTTCAGGGAACACCTCTACGATGATCAGGGTGCTTTCTCCCCTTTCAACATCAATGGTGATCTGAAATTCAGAGCTAGGCTTTATTGGATTCCCATCAAAATACCATGTTATCTTGGGTGATGGGACACCAGTGAATCTGACCCGAAGCTCAACTCTTTCTGAATCCCTGACTGATACAGGTTGCAGTATTTGAGTAAATACTGGAGGCTCCCCTGCAACTGTTTCTTCTGGGGCAGTTGTCTCCTGAGGGACCTGTGTTGGAATTTCTTCCTTTGGTTTGGTTTCCTCAGGGGTTTGTTCAACACTATATGGAGTTTCTTGTTCTTTGGGCATTTCATCTGGCTGAATTTCTATTTCCATTCGTTGAGTGGCTATAAAAATAAGATTTAAATAATTATTTAAAAGCTCCTATTTAAAAACAAAAAAGAAATGACAAATAGCATATTGATTTAGATCAAACTTCTGTTAAAATACGATTATACTATTGAGAATTATTATTTTAAAAAATGTAATAACCAATTTTAAGTCATTTTAAATGGAACAAGAAAAACAAACAAACAAAAAACCTATAAAAAACAACAACAAAGCTGATATTAAGTGTAATAGTATCAATTAGTTTGAATCAGACTTGTAATTAAATTTTTTATTGATCTAGACTAGACACAGACAAATCTGTGTGATTATAAATATTTTTACCAATTGTAATTGTTGAGCCCAATTTCATGCTTTTAGCTTTTTTCAAACGTGCCATGATCCTATCATTGTCTCGACCAGTTGGGAAAGGGAGGAAGAATGGGCCTCTTAGTGAATGTTACTTTAATTGCTTTTTAAACAAAAAAAAAGTTGTATGACTTGAATTTGAACTCAGGGATCAAGTCTCATAGAGGGCACTAAATCAACTTTTCCCACCACGTTTCCCTTGTTCGATACTGTACAAAATAATTGATTACCGATTGTTGATAAACTAATAGGTAAATTTGTTAAAATTGATATTGTTTTGTCAGGTACAAGAAATAATTGTGCAAAATTTCAACTTTTATCTGAGATTGTTGTGGGAAAAATAACATGAACGAACTGTTTACCAGACAGACAGAATGAGCTAGCTATGATATAAGCTTTGTACAAAAAATTTATTGATTACCATTAGTTTAATAAAAGACTTTTTTTTCAAGCCATTACTATATAACTAAAAAAATAAAACAATATATATATATATATATATATATATATATATATATATATATATATATAAGATCTACTCACTGTTAACTGTAAGTGTAGTTTTACAAGTAGTTTTGCCATAAACATTTTCTGCCTCACACAAGTACTCCCCAGAATCCTCTGGTCTAGCATTCATTAGGAGAAGGATGTATGTGTTTTTGTGTCTAGTGACTTCCATCCTGTCAGTAGGAGTGATCTGTACCTCATTTTTGTACCACTTGACCGTAGCTTCCGGAACGGCATCAATGTCTACCTCAAATCTATAAATAGCAAGTGAATCAGCTTAATAATAATACAAGTGCCCTCCAGCTCCAGTATAGTTTCATTTTGTTTCTAAGTACAACATAAATGGATTCTTCAAGTATATGTCTTTACCAAAATTTCTTTTTCAAGTATCCTCAAAAGATTAATACTCAAAACTCCCATTTTTTAAAGTGTCTTAAATCATATTCAAGTCAATTTCATTAATTTAAACTAGTTTCTAACAATCATTAGTAAAATATTGAAAGAAATAGCCACACAACAAAGGCAATGAGCAGATGCATACCTAGCAGTGCCTCCTTCATCCACTTGCATTGATGGCATCAATGGTTTGGTGAAGTTAGGGGAAAGTTCTAAAGTGGTGATGTGTTTCTCATCAACCACCTTTATTTCTGTGTCCTGGTCCTCCTCCAGACGAAAGGTGCTGGTGGTGGTGGTAATGGTCTCTGTGGTTGTAGTCTGTTCTGTTGTGGTAATCTCTGACTCCTCAGTTTCTGAACATACAAATATGAAAGCAATTGAAGTAATTTTAAATTGATATTTAGGAATAACTTCCAGTTAATGAAGCATGTGAGGCATCAAAAATTCAAAATGAACACAATGCTGATAACTAAAAAAAGATTTTAGAATATTTTTTTTTAATCTAAGGGGAAGAATTCTGCATTTACAACTATAATCTCAATAATGGAGAAGTTATTTCCCTTCTTCCTAATGTACCATATTAATTAATTACCGCTTATTACTAAATTAATTAATTAACTAATTGGTTAATTTTTTTAATTGACACATGCTTTGATACGTACAATAAAAGTTTAGAGTTTCAACTTGATCCAAGAATGGGTGTGAGAGAAATAATGTGTACAATTAAAGGGAACAAAACCCTAAATATTTTAGCCATATCTCTGAATACTGAAGAGTTACTTTTCTTTGTGGCTATCAAACAAAATAATTAATTACCAGTAATTAATTGAGTAATTCATTAATTATTTTTATTGATATGTGTATTGTCTTTGCTATTGAATAATTGTGCTATTGAATAATCAAGTTTCAACTTGATCCAAGAATGGGTGTGATAGAAATAAAATGTTTAAAACTTTTGCCAGACAGATATAATGAGTATAGAACCTTTGTTAAAAAAAAAAACCACCATACTCCTGAGTGATGTAAAATACCTTGGATGACAAGTGTTCCAGAAGTCATAGCTTCACCAAACTGATTTCTGGCACGGCATGTGATCTCCCCTGCATCATCTGGAAAAACTTCTGCAACCTCTAGCGTGCAAACTCCAGTGTCTGGTTCAAAGTACAGTCTTATATCAGGACCTGGAGTGATTTCTGTAGTGTTCTTGTACCAAGTGACTACTGGGGTTGGAGAGCCAATCAAGCGACATACCATCACTAGGCTGTCCCCATCATTTACAATCTGAAACAATTAATGGTATGTTAATATCATTGACACTTCTGTTTTCAAAGTAATGACATAGACAAACAAGAAATAGAAAAAAGTATACTTTTTAAAACCAAAGCTTATCTAAGGAAAAACCCCTTAATTACTATCGTTTATCTAAAAATTACAGGGTTTAGCTCCCTTTCTGCTATATAAAACACAATTACTTTATTAGTACTAAATGATTAACTAATTGGTTAATTTTTTTATCCATTTGTGTATTATTATTGACTATGAATAATTATGCAAAATTTCAACTTGATCGGAGAATGGAAAGTGGGAGAAAAATGTGTCAAAATGTAATGAGGGGACTAGATCCATATTTACATAAACATATCTCATTAAGTAGTTTATTCAAAATCAAACAAAATAATTAATCACCAACAATTAATTAGGTAATTGTTTAATTTTTTCATTGATTCATGTCTTGTCAGGTTCAATGAATAATTGTGCAAAGTTTGAACTTGATCTGAGAATGGGAAATGGGAGAAAAAACATGTTCAAACGTTTTACCAGACAGACAGACAGAGTGAGTGAGTTGATAAAAGCTTTGTAATAAATATATATAAATATAATAAACAAGAATGTACCAACACAAAAAAAAAGTAATAAAATACACAGAATGACACAAAGAGAAAAAGGCTGAAAAAGGCTTTTTCTTATTCCATATATGAGGACAAAAATAATTTTTTCTAGTGTCATTAGAGCATGGAGCAGCTTGCCTCAATCATCCAGGAAAACCAATGACTAGGTAGAGTGAAACAATCTAAAACAATTTAATTAACAAGTATTAAAAAGTTAACAAATACTTGTGCAAATGACGTAATTATCTTTTGTTGCCCAGCATACAGATGCTAATTTTGTGTTTAAAATAAATCGCATTATTATTACTTTGAAGGTTATAAGATAAAATGGAATGTAGTTTTATATATTGTTAAATATCAGATATATAAATAAATCCAAGGTTTGTTGCTCCTAACAGTTTAGGTTATATAGAAGTTGTCATAATAATTTGAAAAATTTTACCTGGGGTTGTAGCATCTCCACAAATTCAGGAGCCACCTCATCAGGTGCTTGTTCTGGTATCATCTGTTGAGGGAGAGGCTCTACATCATGGATTTCTGAGATGGTGCCAAACACTGCTTCAATGGTTGCTTCCTCTGCTGGTCCTGCATCTGGTGGAGTGGGTATGCCTGAGTCAGTCACATCCAGCTCTTCTTTAAAAGCCTAGAACATGGAGTCAATACAAAGAAAATCAGTTACAAATTTTTCAGCAAGGATTTATTAAAGCTGCTGTAAAATAATAATAATTTTAGCTAAATATAATTACATTTACCATTTAGTTTGGCAAATCTCTTTTACTTCTAAATTACAATAGCTAATAGTAATAAAAAAATATGTCTGTTACATAATTAATTTGTTGACAAAAATATGCTATTAATAATTCTCAAAAGATAAAAGTTATGCCAGACATTGAGAATATATTTCAAAGTTGTTAAAATTGTTCTTTTGTTAACTAAAGAAAGCAAAATAATATAAAGAACTTAATATGCAGTGAAAAGATGAAAAACAATACTTTTGTAAATGAGGACACATTCTGGAAAAGAGGAAAAAAAAGACACCACCAACCAATGACAATTAAAATGATTCTCTTTTACACAGATGGAAGAATGAGCATAAGAAAAGAAACAACTACTTGCCTCTGCTGGTTCCTCTGGCTTGACTTCCATCTCTTCAACTGGACTTTTCTGAATAAAAAATGTCACCTCTTCTGATTCTGTAGTCACTTGCTCAATAGTTTTGTCCTCCTGAAGGACAACCTCAAAAACTTCTTGCTCTTTCGTTTCAGGAAGTGTTATTTCTTTAACATGCACCAATTTCTCTAATGTTTCTTCAATGACCTGAAAAATGACACATTAACGCTACAATAAAGATAAATATATTTTTAACTAGCTTTCACAGATACCAATAAAAAAAAAGCAACACCTGGGAGCTCTAATTAGAGAAAAAATTTTTTCTTTGTCAACATAATTAGATCTATCTGTTAATGAGTTTCTCTTCTGACAAAGTATATGTAGTTTCTTAATGTAGCTGACATGTAGAATAGTAAAAATTGAAAGGTTATGATTCTAGAACTATTAATTTCTATGAGTTATTCAGGGAGTAATGAGGGTGTTGTATTTCAACAGCAGTTCACAAATACTAATCATTGGTGTTGATAAAATACATTTTCAGCAAGGGTCAAACACCATCAGTATATTGCTGCAAACTTATACAAAATAGACATATGTTATAGCACTCCATTCTAATACCTTTGTTTGATAGAGATATAATTAACAATTCAAACATAATGCTGTTTTTAAGAAAAAAAAAGTTAATTAAACTGATAAACCTGAAAAAAAAATGTAAGTAGGTAAGTAATTCAAAAGAAAAATTTCCTAAAGCCTGACCTCCTGCTGTGGTGTTGGAGTTTCCCTTTCTTCCTCATCCACTAACATCATTTGTTCTGCCAGTAGCTCCCTCTCAGGAGACTCGTAAATAAACTCTTCTGGCTCAATAGCCACCAGCTTGGGGCGCTCAATAGTTTTGGGGAGAATGGATATCTCAGTGACTTCCTCATCCACATCTTCCTGAGCAGTATAATAGGTGTCAGAAGATCCAGCCACTGAAGTGATAGAGTCAGGTATTGGAGAAAATATAGGAGACTCCAAGGCATGTTCTTCTTTTTCAATAGGCTCCACCTAAAACATTTTAATGTGGTTAAAAAAACAACATCCCAAGTTGAAGAATTGACATGTGTCACTAAAAATCTTGTGAAAAATGTAAAATTATGTACAAATAACATAATACAATGAAAAAAAAAAGACCTTTGGTCTCTCAATGATGTCAGGAACCACTGCTTCTTCTTGAACTTCAACTTCCATGATTTCCTCTTGGGGTCTAATAGTAAACTCTATCTGCTGAGGAGCAGAAGTGTCCACCACAAATACTTCATCCTGGTCAACCTCCAGTTCCTGGGTTGTTTCTTTAGTCTCCAGCACTGTAAGGTAGGCCGAGGTTGTGGCCTGGCCAGCAGGGTTTTGAGCCACACATATATACTGGCCTTGATCCTCAGGGAAAACTTCAACAATGATCAGGGTGACCTGAATGAGGAGTGACAACACATGGTTATTATTATAATGTAGAGTCAATAGCAACATTAGTAAACAAAAGAGATATAAATAAATGAATAAGTGATTCACATTGTGCTACTTACTAAAACATTGGCATACTTTTAAAAAGAAGTAAAAAACCTACCATAATATATATAGATTTACTATAGATTCATTTTCTAGCTATAAGCTATTGAAAATGAATCAACTAAAACTTAGACCACTGTGTACAACTGGAGCTTTCAATACTAACCTCTCCAGTTTGAGGATTGTAAGAAATGACAAATTCCTCATCCTCATCAATGTTCCTACTATCATGGAAGAAGGAGACAGTTGGCATGGGAGTGCCAGTAACACGGCATTTGAGTTGTAGTTCTTGGCCATCAACAGCCTCTGTATCTACCATGGACTCCAAAAAAACTGGAGGTGACATGAACTGTGATGGTGATGGTGGAATAGTGGACATCTCTTCAGGTCTGCGGACATCTGCCTGAGCTGGTTCTAAAGTAATAAAAAATATTGTTTCTTTATTTTCTACTTTAGTAAAATATAAACATGGAAAAACTTTTAGTCTTAAAGAAAATATGAATAAATACTACATATCAAAATGCATTATTTAAAAAAACACATTAGCTAAAATTTTCAAAGAACTAGAAAAAAAACCTTCATAATCTAACACACGCAGTAATTTGATGTGGTGCTGGCACTGAATTAAAATCTTGTAATTAATGTGTAGTGTAGTTCATATATTTTTAGATTGTAGGTAGATGTAAGTTGTATTTTGAAAGCTGAAATCAAATGTTTTATAGTTTTATAGATCAATTACTTTTAATTTTTCATTTTAAGTTTATTTATTCCCTTGGAAATCTAATTTAGATAAATACAGTTAAGTTTATTTATTCTCTTGGAAATTTAATTTTGATAAATATAGTTAATTTCTTAACCTTTGGTAATCCAATTTTTTCAGTAATCCAATAGCCACATTGTCCTGTAACTGTTGGACTATCAAGAGTGAGCAGTTTTTTTTATTAGATTTTCTGAACCCATATATTTGAAACATAAAATGAACCTGCCTTCTATTGATCTTATAAATAAATATACACATTTGTTTCTGCTATTGTTCAAGCACTATTCAGTACCTTGTACATAAAGAGTTGTGGAACTTTTAGCTTCCCCCAGTTCAGACACTGCTTTGCAGGTGTACTCTCCTGTGTCTTGTGGGCCAACTTCAATAATCAGCAGGATACTCTTGCCATCTTCATAGCGAATCTCATAGTGAGGAGATGGCTTCACCTCCATGCCATTGACAAACCAGGTAATAAGCGGTGGAGGGTGGGAATCCACCTGGCACTCAAGCCTAGAAGTAAGATAAAAAGAAAAGAATGTTAATATGGAAAAATCAACATCAATCATACTGAGCAGATTCTAGTATTATTATTTTTTTACTATCTTACATCAATAAAATAAGTATATATTTGTAACCTCACTAAATTTGAATGAATTAACTTTCTTTATTGTAATGTTAAACAAGATACATTTTGAGAATCATTGCTTTTGATTTCTATTTATTTTAAAAAGAATTTGCAGTTATAGTTAAGGATAAAAAAATAAAAATAATATTTCAACATTACAACACAAGAATATCTAGATTGAAAAACAAGTGAAATGAGAGTAGTTACAATGAGTTGAAAGTCTAAGCTATTACTCTCATCTACTCACCTAGCAATGCCTCTTTCCCTGACATAAATCTCTGGCTCCAGGGGTGCAACAAAGACTGGTCTCACTTGTTGCACAATAATATGCTCCTCTCTTCGGATGGTTGTCAATGTTTTAGATATGGTCATTGTTTGATCAGTGTCCATAAAAGGAATCTCCACCTCTTTTTCTCTTCCTACAAGCAGAATACCAAAAAAAAAAGAAATTAAGAGTTCATACATTTTATCAAAACAGCGGCAATACATTTTTTGTAGCAAGTGTTAATTAAATTATTTGACATTGAAGATTATACCTCTAACAACCAGTGTTGTCCTACAGGTGACTTCCCCTAGCTCATTCTCTACTTTAAGGACATACTCTCCTTCGTCTTGGCGTGACACATCTATGAGGATCAGGATGGCTTTATTCTCATCTCTAACTGTCTTGGTGCGCTCAGTTAGCTGTATTTCAATGCCATCCTTGTACCAAGTGACTCGAGGCTGAGGTTCACCTATGACCTCAGCTTCTAGTCTGAATATTGAAAAACAATCACTGTTTTAATATAATTTGCACCATTAATGATAATCATAAATTGTAGGCAAAAGTTCACACAAAAAAATATTTCTTGGTTTTGTAAAATTAAAAAAATGTTTCAATGAAAAATTATTTTTCCCCTTTTAACTCTAACCTACAATAAACTACTGACATAAAAGCACATACACAGTTAAAAAACTATTTCATTAATTCCTTATTAGTCAAGTCATTTCTAGCTATTTAATCTCACTAAATGTAACAAAAATGTCAAGCTCGTCTAATTGATTGACCCATCACAGCAGTTGGATTGAGATTAGTTAAGTCACCTGACAACTTCTCCAATGGTAAACTCCTGGTAAGAGGGTAAAGGTCTAATAAATTCTGGAGGTTTCTGGATGACTGTAATGTTCATCTGTTTAGCCAACTGCCTAGTCTCTTCTTCAGCTGAAACATAAAGCAGAGTAATACCATAAGTACAGGAGGAGAATGGTATAAGACACATTGAATGAATCAGTTTTTACTACATGCAAGGTAAAGGCATAGGGTTTGAAATGTTAAAGTGTTCCAAATGAAATGTGGCTCTTTTGAGCATTTTACAATTTCAGATGTTTTAAATAAAATGTCAATACATTGTTTTGGTCATTTCACTACATTTAAGTAAATATAAACAATATTTCTATGCTAATAGATGCTCATTTCAGTTGCAAAAAGATTTTTTTTTAATTTGCATTGAAGACATATGTGTAGTTAGTAATGCATACAAGCAAGAAATGTTAGTTATAGTTTTAATAAAAATTCAAATAATGAAAATATTTTTAAACATATACATTTGTCACCAGGTAACTTTGTTGTTGTTAAAGTTGCTATCTATCTTATATAATACAGACGTTACTTCAAAAAAGAAGATGATTACGTCCTACGCGTCATGCATTTAGTCATGCATATTAACCAATGACTTAAATTCTGCCAAGTCACTGGTTTTTCTGGCTAGCTCAGGCAACCCATTCCATGCTCTAATAGCACTAGGGAAGAAGGAGTATTTGTACAAATTTGTCCTAGCATATGGGACGAGGAATGTGCCTTTATTTTTGTGTCTTTCAGAGTATTTTATTAAATTTTGTTTTTGTATTTGAAGATGCACATTTAAAATTAAACAGATATGTATCTATTTTATAAATCTACAAAATGCAAGCTATATAAATGTCTGACATATTTTCAATAACAAAGCTGTGAACTTAATGAATGTTTTTTAAATGATATTATTGCTATAATTATTATTATGGTAATCAAAATTGGAAATAATAATTTTAATGACTTGTTCTAATTATTTAACTCTAGCTAATAAAAAAGATAGACAGATTGTTACTCACAAGATGAGGTTAATGATATAACCATCACCGGCCTTGAAGGATGGAAGCTCAGAGGTCAACATGCAGGGAAAAGGAGTATTAGTGTCAAACAATTTAGTCCCATGCTGCGAAGAAGTCTTCCTAAAGGCGCTTCACTTTCTCTATTATTTTAAAATCTCCAATTTCTCTTGTAGCAGTAGTGTTACAAACTGACTAAAAATCTTAGGTTAACAAATTCTAAAACTACAGTAAATTGTCAAGCAATCTGAAATACTCTTTAACAATTTAATCACAAGCATTTTTTGGAAATTACAGATTTGTCATTCAAATAAAAAAAATACAAACAAATCAAATTTTGAAAAGAGAGAAAAATAATCAGTACATGCCTAAAGGTATCAACACAACATAACAATTTTTTGTAAACACAAGTAAAAAAAAACTTATAGAGGTCATGCAGGCAATAAAAATTTTTTTGAGCAATGTTACAAAACAAAATATTTCAGATAAGAAAGGAAAGAACGTGAAAAACATAACTGTTAAGAGGTATAATGAAGATATACTAAAGACTACATGCTGGCATATCACATGCTTAATAAATGTAAGTATTGGTCCATAATAATAATAGTTCATATCACATTATATCACAATATTTAAATGTCTGAAAACAAAGAAAATTATATTAATAACAATAAAATAATTGTAAGATTACCATAAAGTGCATTCTGAGTAGGTCTAGTTAGTTGTTAAATGTTAGGATTACCAGGACAAAACAATAATGGGATAAAATTGTGCCATTTGTTTTTTTATCACTGTAGAAATAATGCTGAAAAAATAGTTCAGAGTTGACAAAACCAGAGTGACCTGATCTGTATTGTTTAGGTGTGCAAATATAAGGGAAAAAATGGGAGACTTACGTTGGACATACAACTCTGCAGAACACTCTGTAGTGCCAGCCTGATTTTTGGCCCGACAAGTTATGACACCAGTGTCTTCAGGCTGGGCTTTGTAGATGGTCAGTACAGTTAGCCTGTCTACTGTCTCAATCTGAAAATAATAATAATAATAATAATAATAATAATAATAATAATAATAATAATAAGGCTTGTCTTCGAGTCCGAAGATTAATAAGGAATGCAGTATTTCCCATGGCTATGCAGCCCCAGCTTTGACCTACTTATTTTGCCACACCATACAGAATAGCAATTAAGCATAAGTTAAGGTAATCATTTGCCATCTAAAAAAATGTGGCTAACTTTAAATTTAAAAAAAGTGAAAAAAAATACTGCACTCTTTATTAAGCCAAGATTTGAAGACAATGTTTTGTTATTGTTATTTTAATATATTCTTTCTATTTTTATGGTGTATGACAATGTATTTCTAGTACCAATTGAGTGCTAATCCCAATCTATTCTTTTTTTTTTTCTGTTTTTCATTAGTTACTAGTATATATAGCTACTTTCTTTGAAGTTCAAAGTACTATTTCATGCACTGAAGTAAGATGAGTTGTTTGCCTAACAGTTCTAATGTATTAGGATGCGTTGGGATGCTAGTAGCAGTCTTTACAAATGTTCATATCTCATCATGACTCGTTCAGAAGGAGAACTTGGAAACTCTTTTTTTTTTTAAAGTGAAAATTTAATGTGAATAGTCTTTGTATTATTTTTTTTCTGAAATAAATGTGCCCATCCCCCAGTGTATTAGCTAGCCCCCACCAGAGAAATTCTGTATTTTTAAAGATTTTTTATATTCTAAAGGTATCAAAAGCGCATATTTTTAAAATGAGACATAAATTCAATTTTTTAAAGTTGTTTATTTAATTAGATTAAATTTAATATTTTTCCAAAATATTTAAAAATTCAGAGTTACTTCTCTTAGCTTACTTTGAGTACAATAAGCATTTTTAAAACTGGTTTAAAGCTGGTGTATTAATTAAATAGTAACTAGGCCTATATATATACTTTCTATTATGATATAATTTATGCAAATGTTATAAATCCAGTGTTTATCCAAAAATATTTCTAATAGAGAATATTGAAAGAGATGACTAAATCATCATTTATTAATTCCAGCCCACCTTGTACTCCCGAGAATTATGTAAAGTTTGAATTCCATTTCTGATCCAGGTAATTTCAGGTGCTGGCACACCTGAGAAGACTGCTTCAAATTTGGCAGGTGTATTCTCTGTGACCATCATGTTGGTGATAGGACGGACAAAGCTTGGTGGCTGGGCTAAGGATTCAGTGAATACTTGGTCAGTCTCACTTTCAGTTCCTGTTGGGGGAAAGGCAGATTCAAACAGTCACACATACAATACTTTTGTAAAAGCCTTACTTTCCCTTGGTTGATATCAAACAAAATATTTAATTGCCAATAATTAATTTTTTAATTGATTCAGTTTTGATAGGTACAATAAATAATTGTTTAAAGTTTAACTTGATCTGAGAATGGGTGTAGGAGAAATAACATGTACAAACTTTTACCAGAGTGAGTTGATATAAGCTTTGTAGTAAGAATATGTTTCAACTCAACCTACCATGAACTTTCAGGTAGGTAACCACTGTGACTTCTCCAGCTTTGTTCCTAGCCACACATTTGTAGGTGCCTGTGTCTTCTGGGAAGGCCTCCATAATGCTCAATATGTGCTCACCCTCCAATGTTGATCCCATTCTGAAATACTTGGAAGGCTTTACCAGTTGGTTATTTCTATACCAAGTCACAACAGGATCTAAAAAAACAAAATTCAGTGAAATTAGAAAAACACTTTTTTCATAAACAATATCATATTACAAACTAAATGAACATAAAAAAAAAGCATACATGACCTACATATGATAACTCTATGCTAAAAAAAGAATCCTATTTCTTACGAGGTTTTCCTCTGATGATACACTTAAAGTGGACAGCTTCTCCCTCCTCTACATCCACCATTCTTGGCTCTTCCACTACATAAGGTGGTTCCACTGAAGTGTCTAGGGGTGGCTGTTCAGCTGTTGGCTCAGCTGGTTTCTCAGGTTCTGATAAATAAATTTAAAAAGTTATGCATCACTAAATCTTTAATTAATTAGTAATGTTTACAAACTTTCTATAAGCAAGATTATTTTATTGACTATATGAGGTAGGTAACCATTATGACTCCAGCTTGTAGGTACCTGTCTCTACAAAAGATTACATTATTCTTGACATGACTTACTTTCCACTGTTAATCTGGCTGTGCAAGTAGCCTTGCCAACTGTGTTGATAGCCACACAGGCATACACTCCAGCATCAAGAGGCTGGGCTTCATAAATGACCAGTGTGTAATTATTGTCTTCTTTAATGAACTTCCAACGATGTGAAGGTGGCAATGGATGTCCTTCCTAACCAACCAAAGGATAAATAAAACAAAAATAAAACTGCTGAATTACTATATGTGAAAAAAAAAGCTATAAATATATCCATGTAAAAAACAATAACACAAGAACTTGTATAGAACAGAGTAACTACTGACCTTTGTCCAGTGTACATCAGGGACAGGTGTTCCTGTAATCTGGCAATCAAAGGTTACAGGCTCTCCCAATGTGACCTTGGTGTCTCTGGTTAAACTCTGGAACTCGGGTGGAACCTCTTTTTCTCTCTCTACGCCTTCTATAAAAGAATGAAACAAAAACTTAATAAATGATGAAACAGCTAAACATCATCTGCAACCATACAGGCTGTCCCTGGGAGTAATAACTAGCATAATGCTTTTACAATGTTTACTTGGATAGAGGTAGTAATAGTGTTATCCTAATATTCATTGGATAGAGGTAGTAACAATGTTACCCTAATATTCATTGGATAGAGGTAGTAACAATGTTACCCTAATATTCATTGGATAGAGACAGTAATTATGTTACCCTAATATTCATTGGATAGAGACAGTAATTATGTTACCCTAATATTCATTGGATAGAGACAGTAATTATGTTACCCTAATATTCATTGGATAGAGACAGTAATTATGTTACCCTAATATACATTGGATAGAGACAGTAATTATGTTACCCTAATATTCATTGGATAGAGACATTAATTATGTTACCCTAATATTCATTGGATAGAGACAGTAATTATGTTACCCTAATATTCATTGGATAGAGACAGTAATTATGTTACCCTAATATTCATTGGATAGAGACATTAATTATGTTACCCTAATATTCATTGGATAGAGACAGTAATTATGTTACCCTAATATTCATTGGATAGAGACAGTAATTATGTTACCCTAATATACATTGGATAGAGACAGTAATTATGTTACCCTAATATTCATTGGATAGAGACATTAATTATGTTACCCTAATATTCATTGGATAGAGACAGTAATTATGTTACCCTAATATTCATTGGATAGAGACAGTAATTATGTTACCCTAATATTCATTGGATAGAGACATTAATTATGTTACCCTAATATTCATTGGATAGAGACAGTAATTATGTTACCCTAATATTCATTGGATAGAGACAGTAATTATGTTACCCTAATATTCATTGGATAGAGACAGTAATTATGTTACCCTAATATTCAGTCCTAATGGAGAACAAAAAAATCAATAAGAGAGACAAACAAAAACGTACCTTCCACTGTGAGCTTGGCTTTGCACTGAATCATGCCAAACTTGTTATAGGCCTTGACAGTGAAAAGACCAGCATCTTCAGCAAAAATCTCAGGGATGTGTAGAGTGCTAGTGGTCTCAGTTGTGGAGATTTGGAAATCTCTAGAAGGTTGGATCTCAAAGCTATCCCTGTACCATGTAATAACAGGTGGTGGGATTCCCTTGAAGTGGACCTCAAGGCTGCAATAAAAGATGATTAAACATATATATTCAAAACTGTTGAGCCTTAGCTTTCCTAAAATTTGTTTGATCAGGTTTAGCTTTTATTTGCCATAATACCTTTCCCCCTTTTTATAGTGGCCCAAATGTATTAAAGGTATCTAAACATGGTAATTCATTTCTAATAATAACTAATAATAAACTTACTTAGCTGAACTGCCTTCAGGGATTCTCAAAGGTCGAAGTGGTTTGGTGAAGACAGGGGGCTCTCCACGCTGGAGGGTTATTTGCTGTTCTACCACCTGTTTGTCTTCCCTTGGAGTGGCCTGGGTCAGATCGACTGGCACTATTCTGGCTCTCTCAATAAAGACAGGCTCTGAAGCTACTGCCCCTTCTTTGTGGCGCAGCTGAGTGTGAATGCTGATGTACTGCTGCTCAGCCATGACAACTTCTGTGTCTCTTTGAACACGTATTTTAGACTCTGTGGCTGTTGATGTTATTATTTGATACATTCATATACAGCAGATCATTACAAATATGTTTTACAAGTAAATTTGTAGATAAATAAAAATGTCAGATCAGTTAAGATTTTACCTTTCTCCAGCTGTCTGAGTTCAAACTCAGTAGCCTTTGGTTTCTTCAGTGCCTTGTCTAGTTCAACAGTGCGAAGTTCAATCTTCTTTCTTCTTTCTAGCTCAATTTCAAGTTCTCCTGCAGAGAAAGAAAATCTTAATTAATGAGATCCTTACTTAAATTGAACATCAATTAGAAAGATTCTTTACTTGCCACATAAAAATCCTTTATTAAACAATAATTCAATGTTAATTCTCTTAAGCATATTCATGACTTCATTGGTGATTAACACATTTCATTTTCTACAACCACAAGGTTAAGTACTAATACTTCCAGATGGCAAATATTGAGAAAGAACCAACCTTTAGGAGCCTGCTTAAGCTTGGCTCTCCAGTCCTCTTTAGGTAAGACAATCAGTGTGGTACTGCACTCTTCTTCTCCTTCAGAGTTCTTGGCCACCACCCTGACCTGTCCAGCATCATACTCTCTACACCTTGGGATCTCCATGTGGTGCATCATGCCATCATAAGTCAGTTTGAATCTGGTGCTCTGCTCAAAACAAAAGTGGAAAATGTGTGCATCTCAAACCAGTGATGACCTACAGATCATTGACTAGTATAGGATGTGAAACTAAATTTTTATTTTTAATCATTACACAAAGATTTAAATTTTATATATACTACATATCTAGAGATATAATTAAGAATATAATAAACACCTAAGATATATTATCAAGCCAACCCTTTAGTGTCACCATAAAATTATCTTTATTATCTGAAGATAAATAACTTATCCCATTTAAGGAAAGTTAAAACTTCTTAGTTAATTATTTTTTCTAATAAGCTTTGAAGTAATAGAATTCAATTAAAAATAAAATGTTTATCAAGTTTAAACATAATATAAGATATTTGGATAGCATTTAAGTTTTGGATTATGTACCAATTTTTTACCATTGCTGAAAAAAAAAAGCATCTTACTAGGAAGTGCTATGAATGTACTGAGATACTTAAAGGCTTCAAAAGGAAGGGCAGAAGATGTTCATACATGTTGACAGAATAGAAACAGACTTTTTTTTTGTTTACATTCAATTTAAACTGGTTTGTACTTACCCCTACAATGAGACTTCCATTGATCCACCAGTTTACTCTGGGTCTGGGGTAGCCACTGACTTTAACAAGGAACTTGGCAGGCTCTCCTTCACCTGTTTCTACTGGCTCTGGCTTCAGGTCAATGCTGGGTGGGGTTTTGATCTGTGGCTCTTCAATCACTTTCTCTTCCACATTCATGTGACTAGACAATCAACATAGACAAAAATAAAAATAAATTTGATTTTATTTAAGTTTGTTTACAAATACTTTGCAAGAAAACAGTGAAAATAATGTGACTTTATATAATTAATATTATGTAGATAAGACCTGAAAAATGCAAAATGCAATTTATTTGCAGGTAGGCTACTCTATTATAAATTAAATGAATTAACATTGAATAATACAGGTCATATCTATACTAATTAAATAGCAATATACAAATTAAACAGAAGTAAAAATCCGTTCAAATATCATTGGCCAGGTAAGCTTTCTTTAAAATGATGTAATAAACTCCATTTCATCTCAAAATGAGCAATTATTTTCATCAATTAAAAAAAAAAAGATAGTTTGGAGTTACTTACCTTCGCCAGTATTCTTCCATTTCTTGTAGTCTGACCGCTCCTTCCCCTGGTAATTGAGTATCCATAATGATGGAACGAAGAGCTGAACAAACAGAAACAAAAATAGGACATTTGTTTTGGAAAAAAAAGAAAGTTAATGTTTCTCAAAGTAGAAGTACAAAGTTTAACATAACTCACCTCTGACAGTAACTGTAGCTGATGTAGACGTCTGGCCATAGTCATTGGTTGCTCTACATTCATACACACCAGAGTCCTCAGGGTAAACCCACAAAATGTCCAAGGTAACAAAACCAAAATCATAAGCTGGCATAAATCTTGTGCCTGGAAAAATAAAACCTATCAATTTAGTGATACAAGACAAAAGAAGATTATATTACAATATTATAATTTTAATATTGAATATTTTTAAAGACAATGTCAGAAAGTAGATTATGAGTCTAATACTTTTCCCTAAATATAGAACAAGATTGTATTGGTTAATACAAACACTCCCTATGGTGCAGTCTGATGCCTGTAACTGGCAGGTGAACATTAGACCAGACCAAAAGACAGGCAAATCAGTAGCTCAAAACAGTCACTAGACCAAATCTGATACAAATGGAGCTAGTTTCCAGCCCCATCTGGCTTGACCTGGGGCTATCCCACAATTTATTCCCTAAATGGGTTACACACTGTTACCAGCTCCAGCAACACATGGCTAAAGAAGACAAAACGAAACAAAAGCCTAATGAATAGAAATCTCAATCTATCAAACTAGAGTGATGTTTGGGCAGATAACCAAGGTGCACCCACAGCTAATACATCCTAAACCAGTGCACAAGAAATAAATCAAAGGTACTGAAAGCCAGCATCTAACACTTAAAGTATGGTAAATAATAAAAATATGTTTACAACTACATCCAAGAAAGTAAATAAACTGAATAACCCAGTAATAAACAAATCCTGTGAACATTTGTGTTTGTTTAAATATATATATAGGACCATGTAACTCTATAAAGACTGTAATGGTACAATGAAACACCCAAACATAGTAAATTTTCAGTCTGAGATGCTACCAAGTTAATAATAATTGTTGCACCATTTTGTGCCTTACCATGATGAAGTGGTTCTCCATCTTTGAACCATTCTACTTTCATGGTTGGGTCTCCGAGTGGTAAGAGCTTGCATTCAAAGTGGGCAGCATCATTCTCCTTCAAGTTCAGGTCTTTGATCGATGTCTTGAACTTAGCAGGTCTCTGGATCTCTCTGTCGTAAAGATCTTCTGGGGGTGGGGCTTCACCCTCTCTACGAATGTACTCCCTAATTGCACTGTCCTGGTACTCTCTTTAAAGACGAGTTTAGAAAAAAAAGATAATTTAAAACATAAAGTAACCAAGATATGAAATCTAATTACTGAAAATCTTGATTTGATTTTATGATTGTGCTTTTTAATGTTGAAATCAATACATATGTCAAGATCATTTTTAATGTTTATGAAAATCTAAAGAAAAACTTGTTTGTTTTAAAGCTGAAAAACAAAACTGAACTAAAAAATATTAGCACAACATCATAAAAAAAAAGAGAAAAAACAATGAGGTACCCTGTAGAAAAGGTTATTCCAATATTGTTAGCATAAAAATACACAATCATTAAAGATGAAACAATATATTGTAAATTTTATTTGCATTAACGGATACCAACATAAATTGCTAAGCTAGAAAATAAATAAATCAAATAATATGAAAGCTGTCATTTTAAAATAAAAATGTACAGTATACATGCTTAAAATAAATAAAAATTTTGAACAAGCGAAAAAAAAAAGTTTTTAAAATACAGTGCAAATTTGTGAAATATAAAAAAAAGGTGGAATTAAAAAAAGCCAAATAATTATTTTTCATTCAGAGCATAATATATATATTGCCAACCTCCAGTTTGACAGAATAATAGCTGCTGAAGAAACTCGTCGAGGTAAGTCTGATGGCAACATTGTCACATCACTGAAAATATGGGGAGCATTTTGCACATGGATTGAAAATGAAAACAAGACATGGATACTAAAGTATTGTAATACAGATGTTCTATTTCTATGGAGTATAGTTTGAAATTCATGCAGTAAAGTCTGAAGAGAAAATGGTAAAATAATGTTCTAGATCTATTGCATAATAAAGAAAACATCTATTTTGCACACCAAAGAATTAGGTAAAAGAAATAAAAACTAGTAAAACTGTTAAGTATGCAGCAAATAATTGTTCAGGTTTTAGACTGTAACTTAAGAATTACATGATTTGAAATAATGTGAAACATTCATAACAGAAAGGAGATTAAGAAAATTAAATTATTGAATTTACAACACAGCAAAAATTGATTTGGTTTAGTTTGGAAAAGCTACAAAACATTGTACAGATAATACTAGATATATTGTTATTAGAAAATATCTAGTGCTAAAAGTGCAGAGCATCTAGAGGTAACCTTTTTTAATCAGTGATGTTGATTACTAAAATAAGTTGGTTTCTTTTTTTTGTATTCTTCTGTTTCTTTAGATTGTTAAATTGTCTTGGAGCTAAAGTAATTTTTTAAAAGCAATGATTATTCACATGTCTAGAAAAAGAATGTGCCTAATCTAAAACTAATCTGAGTGGATATACAAGATGCAATAAGGAAAACAGCAGTCATGTTACTTTCTATTTAAAAACATGATTAGTAAATAGAAGTGTGTGGATTCTAATAAATAGATGTACACATCTATTTAGACAAATCAAAGCCAAGCACTAGGGATCACTCTAGCTCAACAGGCTGCAACCCTCTACAACACACCTTTCCTCCACTGCTTTGGCAGCTGCTGGGACATCAATGGATTCAGGAGCCCACTCAGGTGGCAACTCTTGGCGAAGAATAATTGGTTTAGGCTCTGGTGGGGAAGGTGCTTTGCGCACTCTTTGCCTTGGAGCAGGAGCTGGTGTTATTGGTTTTTGTGGGACTAATGGAATAGGTTTTTGAGGCTCACTAGAAAAAAATTATTAACCAATTGGTCATTTAAATAAAAACAAGTAATGAATAGAAAATCATTCTATAATAAATCTATAGTACAAATACATGAAAACCCTTGTCTAAATATATTCTAGAAAATCTTCTTTTACTTCAAGCTTAAAGTGAAACAAATTAATTAAACACAAAGCTACTAGACAAAAATTTTTTTTTTTAAGGAGGAACAAAAAAATCATGCTAGGAATTGAAAAATTAAAAAAACAATATTGAAAAAGATGGTGATTATAGATATACATTTCAGTGATGAATGTTGATTCTTTGTTGACTAAAGGAATTAATGAATTTAAAAGTGCACACCAATGTGTTGACAACAATAAACAACTAAAAAAATTAAAAAAAACATCCCCCCCAAAAAAAAACATCTAAAAAAAAAAGAACTACTAAGCATAAAATTAAACAGCACAAGAGATGTTCACAACATGCTGAAATCACCTTGGAGGCATGAACAGTTCTGTTTTCTTTGGTTCTGGTTTAACAAAAGGCACTGGCGCTGCTACTGGCCTATAAATTTTATCAATATTAGGATGAATGAGATTAATAGGGTTAAGTGTTAATGTCCAATGAAAGAACATAGATCTATAAAAAATTAGGAAAGTTCAAGAGCTCCAATATCATGAGCAAGTGCTCAACTTTTGAATTCATTGGTAATGAAAGATCAAGCTCATGGTAATTGTAGATAAAAGAATAAATGTTGGAAAACTTAAGAGATATTAGAATAGATCTTGATTGCTCTGAAAGCACCACTTTAGTTGTGATAACCTTGAAAAAAAAAGAATCACATTTCCACAGTACAGTATAAAAACACATCTGCACGATATATGACATAATGGGTATCATCTGTTGTGTAAGCTTGAGGAGTAAAATAATCAACTCTCACCTGTATTCCTTCTGTTTAGGTACAAGAGGTATAGTTGCCTCAAAGGGTGTCAACTCTGGTTTGGGTGCTGTGGCCACTGGAGTTGCACTGTATGGACATAACATAGCCATGTGATTTCTTGTTCAAATAAGACATTATTTCATGCTCTAGATTCAACATATTTCACAATATCTTAGCTAGAGTTCGTAAACATTAAAATCATTTTACAAACTACTAAAATGGCTTATGATAAATTCATTGAATTGTAAAATTAAATACACATTGTTGTAGTTTTTTTTAAAATTAGAAATCAGAAGGTTGCTATTAATTAATGCAAATATCAGAATTTCCGCTTTTAAAAAGCTATTGATTTATTTTTGTTTCTTTTGAAAAGTTCTTGATTTATTTTTGTTTCTTTTAAAAAGAATTGTCTTGTATAAAAGGTCACATATCATTCAGTAGTTACTAATCAGTAATGAAATTTCTCAAATGTGTTCAAATTGAGGACAACTGCAGCATTTATACTTTAATTTATCTTTTTTTTTTTCTATTTATCGTTAAAATCGGAAAATAGTCATCTCAATATTAGAAATTTTTATGTTATTCCATCTTTTTTTTTATTCTGCCAGAAAACATGTCAAATCTGTTTTTCACTAAACAAGAGATTTGGACCTAGTTACTTCTGACTTACAAGATGAACATAAGTTTTGTATACAGAACACAATTGGAGGATGGAAAACAATGTGAAAAGTGAACTGCAAAATATTCAATGCAATGAAACATGCAAACGTTAAGTTTGCAAATTCCAATGCATTTAATCTCTACAGAGATAACAAAATGGAAACTGATTATTTTATTCAATTTTATTTTTGTTACAGTCATGCTAAAAATGTACTCTCTTTCTATATTATATAACTCTATGACTAGAGCTAAGAAAAGAAAGGTTAGTACTAAACACAACAAATAGTGCATTCAACAACATTACTGCAAATATACTGGCAAGTTGGGTCAGAAAACAAAAAATGCAGAACTGAGTCTAAAAAATAAACAAATAAATTATAATAGATTTTATAAATAAGTTTTATAAATTTAGTGTTAATGTATAAAATTCTTTCCAAACATTACATCAAAATCATAGATTTAATGAAGCTATTATAATCACCCACAAAACAAAGCAACAAATTTCCAAAAGTGTTTTTTTTTGTTTAATGCATAAGAAAAGGAAGTCAATAGGGATCTAAATAAAAGCACTAATTGTGACTGTAAGGGAAGCCACTCCAAAGTGTTTTGGTTTGCAAATGTGAACCATTAACTACCTTGACAAGACCCTCTCTGGTTTGGGTGCGACTGGTGGAGGCACTTTAATAATGGCTGTAACTGGTTTGAATTTAGGTTCAATTTCTTTCCTATATTGTAGGTGTCATTAAAAAAGGTTAGCATGAAGTACTAATAACTTAGACAGAATTATACTGAGTTATATACAAGAAGAAATGAATCAAACAAATTTTATAGTAAGAGTTAAGGATTAGGTTGTAACAATTGATTAAATATTGAACAATGGTATTATTAAAATAAACATAATAATTACATAGAAATATTAATAAGCACATTTATCTCATTATATTTTTAGAAACATCAGATTGGTACATTAATATGCAAAATACTCTTTTGTTAGTTATAGTTGTAAACATTCTGAAGTTGCTACTTAACATTAATGCTAATATTACCAAATTTAAATAACTTACAAAATACAGGTAATATTTTTTTTAAATATAGATAATGAGAGAAAAGTTATAAGTGGGATAATAAAACTAATTTGCTTACTGAGTTTCAGAGATAAAAGATGGCTGAGCCTCATCAGTTGGCAACTTTCTATAAGTGAAAAAAAAACCAACAAATAATTAATATACACAAAACAATTTTTTAAACTTTCTTTTTTATCAAAAAAGATCCACAAAAAAAAATGTTATTACATTAGCAATGCACTGAAGATAAAAAGTTAAATAGCTTCAAAAAATAAAGTTGAACCTATATTTATTCCAATTTCTCATATCTCAATACTTGAGACAGAAAACCAAACAGAACAGAACATGCACTGATATAAATATAAAAAGAACTGGAAATAACTCCATTAGACTTCTAAAAGAAAAAAAAATGGATGAGTTATTTAGTTGTCCTAAATAAAATCAGGCTTGTCTCAGGCAAATGTGTGAAGAAATAAAACCATTGAATGAAAGAATGTGTACTCCATGCTTTGTGTGAACACTCCATGCACTGAATTCAAACCTTTTCAAATCCTGCTCATCAATTAATCGCAAGTATCCTCTTTCATTATCAGAAGCATAACTAATTAGCTGTACTGGTCCAGTTTTTTGAATGTCATAGCTGATTGAATTAAGAACAAAACAAGATTATTTCTGACTTTTGAAAGTCTTACATGCAGTGAACATTTTTATATTATTCTGGCACTAGTTTGAGAATGGCAAACACTTTCAGATACTGTCTTTTATTAGCTGACTAATCAAGTATAGCTATCTTTCACTTATATTGAAGAATTGCTATACTAAATAGATATCTTTCCATCATGCAGGTAAGAGGAAGCACCTTGGTGAACGCTCCTTAGCCCTGAACAATATCGTTATGGGCTTGTGTGGTCGAGCTGGAGCAGGTCGGGGGACCTCGTCTGGTTTGCTGAAGAGTTTCTTGGCATCTAGGACACTCTTTCTCTGATATTCATCTTCCTCTTCAGTTAGCAGAGGTGTGCTGGTCTCTGGTGTAGTGGCAGGTGCCATGGGTACTGGCTTGGGTATGAAAGGTTTTGTGGCTACAGGTGGTGCTGGTTTTGGAACCACAGGTTCCTCTCTAGATCAAAGTTATATATAATTTTTATTATTACTAAAATAGTTCAATTTGTTCAAGTTGTGTAGTATATTTTTCAATGAAACTATTTTATTACAAAAGGTCTTTACATAACAGGACCTTTTTTTTTCTTCTATTTCTTTTTTGGTAATACAACAAGTAAAAAAAGGGTTTCTTTTATCAATCTTGAGTGTATTAAAATAATATTCAACTTTGGCTGGTTTCTTTACATATCAAGAGAACACTGCATGCACTATTTCATGCTATCTCCACCTCTTAAGCTGCTCCTCCTTGATAAGTCGCAGTGTGGCACTGTCATGTTCTGTTACATAGGAGATTTGCTGCACTGGACCTTCTGACTGAATCTCATAATGACTAGACAATGAGAAGAAGACAACCTCAAAGTTAGAGCACAAACAAAAAGAACACACTAAATGAAGAACATCAACTTTTGATAAGTGAGAACATTGTAAGAACAGCTTACATCTGCTGCATTAAAAAACATTGTGATCTATTTATACAAATTCAATTTATTAAAAGAGACACAAAATACTTCAAGAAATTTGACATCATTTTATATCTTGTTAGAAGATAAACAATTTCTGTCATAATAAGAGAATGTTTTAATCCATTATCAAGCAGCAAAAAGGAAAAAAATCAAAATTTGTAGAAACTTACGGAGAAAGCACTCTCCTGGGTGATGCTTCAGCAACTGGGATTTTCTTCCCTTTAGTCAGATCAGGCTGAACAACCAGCTTGGCTCTAGTGGTAGCAGTGCCAGCAACATTGACAGCTGAACACTGGTACCAGGCAGAATCTCCAGGCTCAGCACTCTCAATAAATAGTGTAGTTTGACCATGGTCAGTCTCAATCCTAGGATTTTAAAATAAAGGTTTCAGAATTTTATTATGTTTCGAACAAAAGTTATAAAAACTAACCATTGAGATATTTAATCTCATTAGTAAACAATACTTATTAAAGGTAAAAGAACACTTATTTTTCTACTAGTTTCTAACATTGAGTACTCATATTACAACTTATGAAGATTTAAATAAGAAAGCAATATACAAGTAACTAACTATCCAAGAAGAGTGATAATAATATCAAGTTGAGCAACTATCTCAGTATTTTTGGCAATAATATCACCTTGCTTCCAATTTTTTAAAAGTATTTTTAAAAGTTTTTTTTTTTTAATCTTTGATACTAAACTGTATAACTAGAAAGTCATCTATGTTTACCTGTAATCCAAGTCACCAAGCATGCGTCCATCTTTCTGCCAACTCATCATTGGTGTTGGGACACCAGTGGCCATACAAGACAAAGTTACAGATTGGCCTTCACCCACTGTGTAGTTTTGCATACGGGAAATAAAGCGAGGAGGCTGCATCTGTTCTTTTTCTGTATATAAAGAAATATGCCAATAAATGTATAAAGTCACAAGTAAATCAATTTTTTTTACTATAACAGAATAAAATAAACTTTAAATAATGTAAAGTTTTATACTAGATTAAAATTTAACAATAGAACTTCATTTTTAACTATGCAGCTTTTCTATCAACATTTCAACACTCACCCAATATTTTAAGATCAACAGTAAATGTGTCTTCCCCTCCTCTGTTCTTAGCAACACAGGTGTAGGTGCCAGCATCCATGCGAGATGCTGAGACAATTAGAAGAGAGTTGACACCATCCTCATTAATTACAATCTGAAAGGACATAATGGATAATCATTTGTTAATAAAAAGAAATTGAGGGAGTAACATGAATGTAAGTTTCCCCCCAGATTTTCTAACACTGGGAATCTAATTCTGGTAGATATAACCTTTATGTTACTTAAGACTAAAACATTTATTTAGTGATATCTGTCAAATTAGTTGTAAAACAGCATACTTTGTGGTTGTCATCATTGTGAACCTCAACACCTTTTCTGTACCAAAAAAGCTCAGGGTTGGGACGACCTAGCACCAGTGTGTCAAACCTGACAGGGTTTCCCTCTCTCACTTCCAGGTTCTCAGGAACTTTCTTGAACTCAGGCTTAGAAACAGTTTCAAAGACACCTCCTCTGTCTTCTGATCCTCTGCGTGAGCCTCGGACAGAATCCCTGACAGAAAGCATTACATATATTTTAAAATAGTTCAGACTTTTTGCATCTAGTTGAATAAAACAAAAACAAAAAACAAACACTAAAATGTGTTAACCAGTAATAAATATTGCAGAAAAAAATGAAACTCAAAGTATTGATTCTACCTTATGGTCTATTTGTTCAAAATTTATTGACTCTTTTTTTTAGCAATACATTCAATATTTAGTGTACAAACCTGCGAAGAATTCTATGGAGGGTTTCAGGTGACACAAAAGATGTAGCATCTATGTTTCCTATAGCATCAATGTACAGTTGACCAGAGCAGGTAGTCTTTCCAACAGAGTTGACTGCCAAAACAGTGTAGTGGCCAGTGTCTGTGGACAGACCAGAGTGGATACGCAGTGTGCAGTACCCATCCTGGGTGTACTTGATTTCATATCGGGTTGACCTCTTGATTCTTTTGCCATCTTTATACCAGGCAATCTGAAGAGGTTATTGTAAAATATTGTAAAATATTTACATTGCTAAAGCAAAAAAAAATATATATATAACTCTCAGGTTAAGAAAGTAGAGATTTACAAACAAAAACAAAATCAGCTGCCTGAGCACCATTGTTTTTTTTACCACCAAGTCCCACTAGCTTGAAACTTTTTTGTATTCTTACTGCTTATGTTTAACATAGTTTCCATACACACTGGTGGACTTGTGTGAGAAAGCTTCCATGTTGCTATTAGCCACCCATCAAACATAACTCATAAACATAAATCAATACGCAAATTCAAAGTTCCTAGTCTACATAAGGATTCTAACTCAAGCCCCCTTATTAAAGCTGTTCTACTGTTTATGCCATTTAGCCACACACTTTAGGAAAAATGAAATTTTGTTCTACTTCTGTTTTATGTTTTCATCATAGAAGTAATTATTCTATTTTGTAAATACTTCCTTTCAAAAAAACTATGGCAGTTGCATTAGGATTCCACTCATAACATGGAAATTCTTACCTTTGGCCTTGGCCTGCCAGTAACCTTGCAAACAAAGGTCACATCTGAACCTTCCATTAGCCTGAAATCTTTCAAGGGCTGAACAAACTGTGGAGCCTGAGCATGAGAGCCAGATACTTTCTCCTCTGGCTGATCAGTGTCATATTCAGTTTCAGTCTCAGAGTACATCTTTATTTTGCCCTCTCTGTATTCTATTTCTTCCATTAGCCGACGCTCAAAGCTAGACACAACAAACTCCTGAATGATTAGAATATTGAGAAGTTTTATTTGACAACAATTAAAATAAGTTTTTATAAAAATAAAAACAACATATCTAATGGTCTATAAAGGTCAAGCTAAATTTAAATCCCTATTAAGAAATAAAATAAATATATACAAATAGATTGTTCCATATTTTTTTTTTACAGCTTATTTAACAAGGTTGGAAAAAAAAAAGATATATAATTGAAACAAACCAATCAATAAAAATAGAAGTTATCCTGATTTTGTTTTCTAGGCAGAAAAATTGATATTTCTCATTCAGAAATAAAATAAGTTTTTTTTTTTTCACTGCAACAATTTCTAAACAAAGATCTGTTGAATTCAACCAGAAACACAAGTATTCAATTTATAACTAAACATCTATACTCACTGGTTCTACACTTCTCTCTAAACTTTTGGAAGTTCTGCGTTCAGGTGTTGGAGTGAAACGTTTCTTGCTTTGTTCTTCAAGTAAAAATTTCTGTAATGGAGAGATGCTTTCTTCCTCTTCAACCTCCATAGTATCTTGTATCCTGGGTCCTGAGAAGTAAAATGTTACATTTTGTTCAGTTTTTTCATTCCAAAGTTTGAGACTAAATTTCTTTTAACATATTTTTAATTTTCTGATGAAACAGGGCAATAATTTGTCTATAACTGCTAAGACATAGCCAAAATATCAACAGTTAAACACCTTTATGGTTAGATTGTTAGCAATGTACTCAATGGGTGCAATATATAAGCAATAACCTTCATTAAGATACAATAGAGTAAATCATACTTAAAGAGTAGATAGCACCTGACAACAGGCTAGAGAGATATAAGGATTGAACTGCTTGTCCCAGAAACCAAAGGATTATTGAGTAGACAATTAAAGGGAAACTCCGATGGTTTTGACAATTTTTGATATAATATGTGTTTTGATTTACAGATAATGAATATATGATTCTTTTTTTTTTCTTTGCAATAATAACTTAGTAATTGATGTTTTTCCGACGTAATTTTCCTGCGCATCCAAAATAGTCAGACTTTCAACGGTTTTCTATGTGACGTCACAAAGGTGTTTTAATCTATTGACTTATTGTATAACAGTAGACCATACAACAAAGTTTACATTCTCGTAAAAGAAATATATCTTGGTCTATGCAGTTAGATATAGGATCTTGTAAGCAAAAAAAAAAAGCGTATTAAAAGTAGATTTACATGCTTGACTAACCACGGCAGTGTGTATTTTCTCGCCAGACCACTCAACACACAACAAACCCTATCGCTTGGTTGTCTTGTCTTGACCGACTACACGTAGTCTCGACTAGCCTTACACTGACCAGTTTGTTCGAATCAGTCTGACACATGATCTATTTACTTCTTGGGACAGAGAGAGGCTTAGATGAAAATGCCTTTTTTTCTGGAGTTGATTATCTTAATGCTTTTAGATCTATCTATACATGTATATATATATAAGTATCATAGCTCTGGACTAGGTCGTCACTAAGCCTAACAGCTACTGTAAGAATGAAGCGATACGATTGGTTAAATCTAGTTTCTCTTTCAGTATTGTTTAGGGAAGTGACGTATGAACTAGCTTAAAACAAAATCTCATAGAACCCCGTTTTTTTTTGAGATGTCAAGAATTTACTGACTAATTTATTAAATATAAATGTTTCTAAGCATTTAAATAAAAAATGGTAAAATGTTTACTATTACAACTTTTTACGCAGAATTTAAATATGTCAATAACTAAAATTTGAAAAACCATAGGAGTTTCCCTTTAAATCTCAATTTTCATGTAAACATTAGAGCATGTATATTGAGAATGAAAGTTAAACATAGACAAAAAAAAAAGTGACTTCGCCAAAAACTTAACTTTGTTTATAAAAACATACTATAGTTAGCCCGGTCAAGCCCTAACACAAATCATAACCTACCTTCATGAGTGACAAGGGCAGATGTGGACACCTCTCCTGCCTGGTTCATAGCTGTGCAGGTGTATTCACCTTCATCATCCGGGTGAGCCTTGGTGATGAGCAGAGTGCAGCGGCCAGTCCTCTGATCAACTGTTATCTTGTGCCTAGAGAAAAATAGCAAAATCACATGAGAAAAATATTGAGTGATCTACAGAATAGTAGAAAAGCAATAAAAGTTAATTAAAATATAATGGCTGAAAACTTAGAAATGCTAAATGCTATCATTTCATGAAACCCCAAGGAAAACTGCAAAGTCACCAGACTAAATCAAGTAGAATAGCTCATAAGGAAACCAACTACCTTTTAAACAAACTAAAATATTAATTATGATCAACTTAAAGTCTTAACTATTTTATAATCATTCAGTCAATAATGTTTTAATGATAATCCCAATAACAAAAAAGAAACAGTTAACTTACCTTGGGCCATCCAGGACTGGGTTTCCAGCCTTAGTGAAGATGACCTGTGGGAAAGGTTTGCCCAGGACTCTACATTCCAGTTTAATGTTGGTGCCTTCTACCATCCTGACATCAGGTAAACGTTGCACAAAGGATGGAGGGATGTGTGCTGGAGGGGTGAATCTTGGGGCCATGGAAACTGGGCTGACTGTCTCCTGCTTTGGTGATGGTGGAGGTGGAGGAGCAAAAATTGGAGGTGCTGGTGGAACCTTTTCCTCTGGTGATGGTGGCCCAGCTGGAAAATATATAGCATGCAATATCTGATAACCAAATTAAGTTCACGAATATATATATAACCACTAGGGGTGCACAGGATAGTCCGGATAGTCGGCTCCGGCTTCTGGCGAATATCCGGCATTTTTTACTATCCGGTGCTATCTGGCTCCGGTCGGATATCACTACCGGATAGTAAACCGGATAGTAAAAAATACACCTATTTAATATGCATAAAGTGGACCTCGTTCCATTACTGTCTGTTATAGAATGTATTAATGTTTAGATGAAAACAAAATAATGTGCTTAAAAATAGAGCCATTATAAATATGCACCAAACATCGTTTATTATAAAGACAAGGCATGTTAATAACTTAATATAAATAGAGATGAAACTTTACATCATAAATGCGCTTTACATACAGAGATGCAATGGCTGGCACTTTTTTCAATTTGTCTTGACCTTTGAGTAAGTTAGTTAACATGTTAAAATGTTACATTCCTTGACTACGTCATGCTGACCAGACGTCTGTCTAGCTGTGCGGGTATATCTCCAGAGGTAGAGATGAACAACTCCCACCCCCTTTTATTTGTTTAGTCCATCACATTGAGTTTTTTATAGGCAGGTAACCACAAGTTAAATACGATGGACGTAGGTTTAATGTCAGCGTATAGACACTCTCCAGTGGTCACACCTTTCGAGGGAACTGAGTTTGTTTACTTAGTAGTTAATCTTTATTTGGGGGGGGGGGGGGCTGGACTACAAGAGCCACACCTCTAAGGTAACCAGGTATATTTCTAGATGAACAACTCCCTCCCCCTTTTATTTGTTTAGCCCATCACATTGAGTTCATTGATTGACAGGTGACCCCAAGTCAGATACGATGGACAAAAGCACTCTCTAGAGGTCACACAAGGGAACTAGGTTTGTTATTGGGGGGGGGGGGGACTAGACTTTACATTATAAATTCGTATTACATACGTAGCAGCGATGTCTGGCACACTGGCTTGTCTTGACCTTTGAGTGGTCTAGTAAACATGTCATATTCTTTAACTACGTCACGCTGATAATCTGTCTAGATGTGCGGGTATATCTCCAGAGGTAGAGATGAGCTACCCCCACCTCCTTTTGTTTGTTTAGTCCATAACATTGAGTTCACAGATAGGCAGCTGACCACATTAAGCCAGACACTGACCAGGGGTATCTTTAAAGGGAGGGCTCAAGAGACTCAACACCCCCAACTTCTTATTTGTTTAATCCATGACAATGTATTGATAGAGAATATAGACATTGACCATTCTTAAGCCAGAATGGATTAACGCAAATTGTTAAGACATATTGACACTGTCTAGAGGTCACTAGATGATGACACTAAGTTTGTTTACTTGGAGAGAAATGTCAATTAGAGCGCTGAACTACAGGACACACCCCTACAAGTATTTTGTTACACAAGCCACGGGTATAAAAGTGGCTTGCAAGGGCATTTAGAAAATTGAAGAGTAATAATAATGGCTGATAAAAAGTCATCACTTATATGGCGTTACTTTAATGTCAAAACAATGGACAACTCTCAAGGAGTTTGCAATGCTTGTAAAATAGTTCTGTCACGTGGTAAACTAGGCAAACCTAAAGACTTCTCAACCAGCAATACGATTAGTCATCTACTGTTGAATTACTTTTTCTAACTTGTTAACTTTAAATCTTACTCTTGTGTTATGTGTGTGTCTTGATTGAATCACAATATTCTTAATAAAATTTAAGAGTGTCAAGTAACTCCTCGTTATTACTGGAATTACTTAAGATATTTACTAAGCCACTATCCGTATAAGGTACAAACCAGAAGTGGTTTGTGGTCTTTAAAACACGAGCCTAATGACAAGTTGATGGTGTAAAATACATGAAGACAAACATCTACCCACTTTACAACTTAGATTGTACTTTAGAGAGATTTATGCTATAAAACCAAGATTGAACTTTACCTTTGAAAGATTTACATTAGTTACATATAAGTTTATATATTCTGCATAAGTTATCCCACATTCTACTTTACAATTAGCGGCCTCATACATACGCACACACCATCTCATGTTACAAAGATTAGTTTATGATAAGCATATCTGTAAAAAAAAATGCTGTTGATTTTAATTTATCAATCAGTGATAGAGTTTAAAGTAAGAAAGTAATAACAAAATAATATGAATATAGGTATGTTATATAGAAGATTTGCAAAAACTTCAGTAAAACGAGCTGTTTGAGTCATGTAGGTATTCGGCTCCGGCCGAATATCTAATTTTACTATCCGGTTATATCCGGCTCCGGCCGGATATCAAAAAGTACTATCCAGTGCACCCCTAATAACCACACACATATATATATATATATATATATATATATATATATCCACAACATATCCATTATAGTAATCTATATTTCTATATCTCTCTCTATATATATACATATATATAGATAAATAGATCATGGATATATCATGAGACATTTTTAGCAACAACAAAATATACTGATACAATGAAATTCAATCTAACTTACGTTGTACTGCAAGTGAAGCTTCAGAAGTGACAGAACCCTCGGCATTGGTGGCAATCACTTTAAAAACACCTGCATCTTCAGGGAAGACCTGTGAGATAGTTAGCCTGTAGGTCTTATTGTTACGGGACAGCTGGTAGTCAGGAGAGCTGTAGATTTCTATGTTTTCCCTGTACCACTTAATGATTGGCTCTGGATGAGCTTCAACTGTCACTTCCAGGGTGACTGAGTCTCCTTGTTTGGCAAAGATATCCTTCAAAGGCTGAAATATGCAATATTACAGATAACTATTACTGGTAGAAAAAAAGGGTTATGGAAATATATTTTTGGGTTAAGGAAATATATTTTCAAGAAATAATATTAGTTAAAAAGGATGAATGATAGATTATGTGAAATCAACAACAACAAATGCTACTATACAAAAAGTGTATTTGAAGAATTAAAAAAAAACTATTTTATTTGACATCCTGATATAGACATCTCTTATCTGACCCATATTATCTTTCAATAAAACAAGGTAAGTTTTTCTTACTCTATATGCAAATATGTTAATCTACCCTGTTTCCAATAGTTATCAGGCATGCCATGTGGCCAGAACAACAACCAAAAAGAACTTTCCTTGCTTTTCATTATGTAGCTAATATTTAGACCAATAATAATATTTGTACACAAACAAATTACCTGCACAAAATTAGGCTTCTCTTTGTTAGTAACAAATGGTCGACGAGGTGCCATGTCTGGTGGCATGGGTTGTGGTGGAGCACCAAACAGGGCCACCCTCTTTTCAAAAGCAGGCAAATCTGGCTGACCATCAATTTGCATCTCCAGCTCCTCTCTGAACTTCTCTTCTGCTACTGGTGACTGGACAGGAGATCCAGGAGACGCTAAGATGATGGACACAAATATAATGGATTAACATTGCATTATCATACAAAAAGTAATAAGTAATCTTGAGGCAGTTAAGAAATTTGTCAAAAAAAGGCTATTAAAAAAATGATTAAGTGTTAACTGTGCAAGATGTATAAAAGTATTAATTAAAACAATGGAAGATGATGAGGAAATATTGAAAGCAAACATTAATGTCCATCTGAAATTAAGAATGAATTGAAGCTTTAGACAAAGCCCTCAATACCAATTCCCCAGACAGAATCAAAATGTATTATTTCTTTGTTAATGTGATTAACATGAATAAAGCAACACTTACGCTGCACATACAGATAGGCTTCAGTTACTGCAGTGCCCTGGGCATTAGTAGCCACGCAAGAGAACTTCCCAGCATCCTCTGGGAAGGTTTCAATGATTTGTAGCCTGTACATTTTGTCAGATCGAGAAAGTTCAAAATCTGGTGATGAGACAATCTCCACATCTTCCCTGTACCACTTGATGATTGGTTCGGGGTTGCCTTCAACCTTCACTTCAAATATGACCCCATCACCTTGCTGGGCTTCAATGCTGGACAAAGGCTGGAACATGACACAGGAAGTTGGGATATTAGTGCTAGGACACTAAAAAGCTTTGATGATAAATGATAAGATAGTAGGCATACAATCTTAGATATACAAAAGTGCATTAAAAAATATTGCAATGGTAAAACATACCTTTGTAAAAACAGGCTCAGTCCTGGGTGCCAGTTCTGGCTGTGGAATTCTTCTGACTGCTTTAAGGGCTTGTGGTGGTGGAGGAGCTTTCTTGAAAATATCTACTCTCTCCTCAAAGGTTGGATGTTCCACTGGCTTTCTGTCCACCTGGAGTTCTATCTCATCTTTGTACACAGGTACAGGGGGAGGAGGCTCTTTAGGCAGAGGTGGGGCTGGGGCACCTGAAGGTAACAGGCAGAATGTTGGTTAAAGATCTGAGTTTAAATTGTGTGATATTTTATACTTTAAAGTAATTTTGCCTTTGTACCCATTCTCTATTTTGACATTAATAGTTCTACATTCCTGGCAATGACCTACCTTCAACAAGGACAAAAGCTTCTGTCCTATTCATTCCCTCCGCATTTATGGCCACAGCTTCATATCGTCCAGAATCTTCAGGGAAGACTTCAGCAATTATTAGAATGTAGCGATTGTTCTTCTGTAGGACCTGATAGTCTGGAGAGTTTTTGATCTCAATGGACTCTCTGTACCACTTAACAATAGGCTCTGGGTTACCTTCCACAATTATCTCCAGGACAAGTCTGTCTCCTTCTTTCACTGAAACATCTTCCAGTGGCTGTTGATATAAAGATGTTACAATTAGTCCAATGGATTACTAAAATTAGAGAACAATCAATAAAACAATTAAATGTTGATACAAAGGGGGAAAATGGAAATTCGGCATCATATATATATATTATATATATATATATATATATAGTTCGTCCATCGTTGTTCGATGGTGACCCCTTTTGTCCTCCAGGGGGCTTAGGGCTTTGCACTGGGGTTTTGTGCCTTCTCATGTGAGACCTATGTGATCCCAGGTTATTCCATCTGGAGCTAGTGTCATTGGCCTTGCTTTTCTTCTGCCAGTGCTGTTCTCTTTTCCTCAGCAATTTGTGTGTCAGCTTTCACAGCGTGACGCCATGATGCTCTGTCTAGTGCTTCTATCTCCCATTGTAAAATTTTGGAAGTATTAGAAATGAAATCACATCTTACCTTATAAAAGGTTGGTTTCTTCTTCTCAGCAACAAAAGGTCTTTCTTCAGATGGTGTCTTCTTTGTTGCAGTGATTGGTTTCTCAAGCATTTGTTTGGGTTTTGGCTTCGGGGAAGGAGGCATGGGGGGTGCCTGCACAGGTGGCTGTGGTTGGGGTTGCAGTTCATCTTCCCCAAACAGCTTGATCCTTGCCTCAAAAGGTGGAAGTTCATGCTCTATCTGCATGTCAAACTCATGTCTGTATCTCTCTTCCACACGAGGTGCTGTTGGCACTGGAACAAATTCTGATGGCCTTTGAAGTTTTGGGATCTTGGCAATGGGCTGCTCATCAGTCACAGGCCTTGGTGATCTTGAAGCAGGTGACTTGACTGGAGTAACATGCTCATAGACAGGTTTCCTCTCTGGTGCCCTAATGGCTAGTGGTTGTGGTTTCTCTGGTATTGCTAATTCAAAGAGCAGTAATACACACATTAATAAGTCACTTATTTAAGATGAAATAAGAAAATAAAAATACATAGTCCAACACAAACTTATTGTTCAAACAACCTGTTCGGAACTTCAGGAAAGTATAATTAAGTTATACATTTAATTTGTAAACATTACATCACATCTGCTTTTGACATTATGATTATTTTGCAATATGTATCAGATCAAATTTTGAAACTAAAAAATACAAAATTCATAACAAATAAGAAATAAAAAAAAACTTATGGAATCATGCATTTAAAATAAGATATGTATTTAGAAATTAAATTTATGTAATTTCTGTCTTTTAAAAAAAGATGGAAAAGTTTCTTCACCAAAATGGTTAAAATTTTATAGAAACCAAATACAACATAATGTCTGAATAGTTGAAGGATTATCTGTCAATCCAATTTTTTATCTGTTTAAAGGACAAGGAAGTCTTGATCTATGCTTATTGGCTTAGAATATCACATTAAGTTCACTTCACTTATTTTTTTTTTTTTTTTTTTTTTTTTTTTTTAATGTAAAATGTTTTACATGTTTCGGATGTTCCTTCAGAGTTGAAGATAGTTTACTTCCTAGTCCAAACCTCCCGCAGGACAACGGGGGATGGCAGCGGGCAGGGTTTGAACCCTCGACCATCGATAAATCCGAACGACAGTCCAGCGCGCAAACCGCACGACCAGGCAGCCACTTATGTCATCAGGTAGTCAAGTAAAATTGCACAGTCACATATGAAAGCTACTCCAAAACATTTATAAAACATTGGTCAGAATGTAAGTCTATCTTAACAGTAAGTGTTTCTTACGTTGAACATAGAGATGTGCAGAACAGATGGCTTCTCCAGCAGGGTTTTCTGCTTTCACACTGAACTTTCCAGTGTCTTCATAGAAAACTTCAGGAATGTACAGGGAATGGATGTCACCCTCCTGAGTAATCTGGAAATCAGGGGAGCTAACAAGCCTGTTGCCATCTCTGTACCAGGAAACAACTGGCTCAGGCTCACCAGTCGCCCTCACCACCAAGCGGATGGGCTCCCCTTCTTGAGCATATGTGGTCTTGAGTTTTTCAGTAAAAGCAGATGGAACAAGAATTGCTGAAACAAAGTGTACACAAATATTTGTAGATCATTCTGTACATCCATGTACAAAAAATTAAAAACAAGTTGTAGCAAGTCATTGGATTTCTACTGACCTCTAACTACAAGCTCAGCTGTGCTAGTAGCTTTTCCTGCTTGGTTTTCAGCTGTGCATGTGAACTGACCACTGTCTTCAGTGAAAACTTCAGGAATGGTCAGTGCTACCCTGCCATTGCGATATGAAATTTCAAAGTCAGCTTGTTCTGAGAGTTGTCTACCTTCTCTGTACCATCGAATGACAGGTTCTGGCTTACCTACAAAACATACGAACAGAAAATATATATTATCTGTTCTTGCTAATTTCCTCTAGTGTGTAGAGATAGGAAACTCTTAACTCTATTGGTCTTTGGGCACTTACATTTATTTCATTAGCATGCATAAAGAAGGTGAAATGTCAGATATATACAACTAATCTAAGTCAGCCCATGAAGTAAGATATGTATTACTTTTGGTGCATTTGGTCGACTAACAATTTAGATTAAAATCAAACTTGAGATACTCTTTTTTAACCTTCTCATAAGCCAAAAGACCATCTTCATTGAAATTACAGTATATGTAATATTATAATGAGCTTTAACTCATTCTCTCTGTAATTATTTTCCTTGTTCCGTTACAGTTATTCATTTGCATTTCAGTATCCTGTTAGGATTAAACTTCAATAACCGTTTTGTTTGTTATCAGAAAATGTTATATATGGTATCAAATAATAGGGGAATGCATGCTCTTTTTACACAATAAAAATTAAAGTTTATAAATTTAAAAAAAACAATTTCGTTTAATGGGGTCAAATCAACGCTGGCATCATCAATTATGAGAGAAAGAGTTAAAAACGCATTATAATACAGAAAACAAAGTACCTGTGACAACTCCTTCAAAAGTCACTTTTGTTCCTTCTGTGGCTTGAAGACTCTTCAATGGCTGGAGGAAATTAGGTGGCACTGGTACAACAATGGTGAGATCCACTGGCTGGAACTTTGGTGGGATGTCTGTGGTAATGGTTGTAGCATACCTTTCTGTGGCAGTCATGGCTTTCTTGGGCCTGACTTCAGTGGTGTATGTCGTGGAATGATGGCTCTCTCCTCCTGAGGACATGTAGCGGTCTTCTGACATGAAAGTCCTGCTAACACGTTTCTCTGTTTTTGTGACAGTTTGTGTTCTAGAAGAAAAGGAAATCAGAAAAATATAATAATAATAATAATAAAAATAATAATAAGGCTTTTCTTCCAGTCTGAAGATTAATAAGGAGCATTTCATGGGATTATCAAAAGTCAGATTAATTAATTTTGTTTTGCCATAAGTATTTAGTATAAAATGATAGCAAAAACTTTAAAGTTTGTGGTTTAAACTATAGAAGTCTTTTTTTGACATAAAAATGAACATTTTTTCAGACTTGGAACAGTTAGGAAATGCAAAAGAACATTATTGAGACAATAAAATAATAGAAATATATTTTTAACTGTCACATTTTATTTTACTAATTACAAACATTGTTTTTTTAATAAGTGATTAAGACAACACAGGAAATGCTCAAATGACACTTTAAAAAAAAACCTTAAAAGATTATGTACTGTGCTATGAAACAAGAAATATTTTTAAGTAGGCCTAGGTGTCTTTTCATTACTTTAAAAGATTACATTTTTTTATTTGTGGTTATTTCAGAGTGACTTTTAAAGCTTGGCTTGTTTGCCCGTGACCCATGAAGTGAATATGAAATAAATGAATACTTGACTAATGTATGTATTTCATAGGATGAATGTTTACAATGTATGATCTCATCTGAAAACATTTATACATTTTTACTAACAGGATGGTACTTGAATGATGATAATTATGTTATATTCCTAATTGACTTTTGATTGTCCATTCCTGTAGTGTCTCAATGTGACAATTTTATAAATGGATTTCCTAGTTAAGTAGAAGTATTCATTGGTGATAGACCTTTTTTTTTCAAGTTCCTTTCTGTTCTCTTGAGTTGAAGGATCCCAAACAAAGGGGGCCTGTCTATGGTCTAACGCATTTTTAAAGGAAATTCTTATTATATTTGTAGAAACTTTTTTTAGTAAACCCTAAAACTTTTTAATTATTTTATCACATTGAGTAATTTATTATATTTTTTTTTTATTATAACACCCAGTTATAGTGCTATTTTTATTTTGAGTCACAGGTTACTAATGAATAAAATTCTTTGTAGTTTTTATGAAATATTTTAGGTAAAAGGATTTAATTACAATTCCTAATAATCTTTTTAAACCATAGTCTTAAACAATTTTTGTAATTATCTTATTAAACCATAGTCTTAAACACTAACTTCACTAACATATTAACATTTAAAATATAACAATTCCTATTGTTATAATCATTTTATTTAACCTCAATATAATTTTAATACTTATTTCCAAAAACTTTTTTTTACTGGACATGCAGAAATGAAACTCACTAGTCATGTTGTAATATCATAATGATACAATTTACAATCTAGTAGAAGAAAAACTTTCGTTTAGATTCAACTTACACTTCTGATTCTGACCAAGATGGATAACCTCCGTCAAACATGTCCATTGAGACTGGCCGGCTGCTTCTAGAAACAGATGGTGCAGGGACCAATGGTAGAGGTGGAGCAACAGAAAGCAAAGCAGAGCAAGTGGCTTTACCACTTGGGTTCTCAGCAGAAACAGAGAACCTACCCGCATCTTCATCAAAAACTTCAGGGATGGTGAGGCGGTAGGTGTTGCCTTCCATGCTGGTAATGTAATCTTGTGAGACCAGTGGCTCGCCATTAAACTGCCAGCTCACCTGACATAAGCAAGCAAATACAAATTAACAAATCTTACATCACATGAGATAACATATTTGTTGATTCAAAATAAAATAGAAATGAACTTTGCTAATGTTTGTTTTTTTCAGCTTTATTCTTTATACAACTGACACATACAAAAAACAAAATAATAATGATAATAATTTAATTTATAAAGGGCTGTTAACAAACATAATGTAGGCTCAAGGCATTATACTAACAAACACAAGAGTTAAAATGTTTCTTAATTCTCTAGTTCTGGCAATGCTTGAAATCTGATGAAGAAAATGAAAAATATCGCAGTTGGGAAACTTTTCTAAACCTACATCTCTTGGCCAGATAATCATGAAGCATCAGGTTAAAAAAGGATTTTTACCCACTAATTATTCAAGATTCAATGTGAAACTCTAGAGTTTGTAGATCTACTACATCATATTCCAATTCTATATTTAATATCAAAGGGGCAGCCATAAAGAACTGTATTGTTGTAATAGATATATCTATATGATATATATAGAGTAGGTGGTGATACACACACATCTTTGATAATTGCTTCTTACTTTAGGTTTTGGCACTCCCGTTACAGTGCACTCAAAAGTCACAGTATCTCCTGGCTTAGCATTAACATCCTGGAACAGTTTAGTAAATTCTGGTGGGGCCTGAGAAACCTGTTCACGTCTGCTTATTTTCTTTCTCTCCATCATCTCCTCCTCAGGTGCGGGGAGAACAGTCAATTTGGCTGCACAGCTGACTTCGCCAGCCCTGTTCACAGCTTTGACTGTGTAGCTTCCACTGTCCTCATCAAACACTTCAGGTATGGTCAAAGAATGGACATCAGCAAAGGCAGTAATCTTTTAAAGTAGAAATTCAAGAATATGCAAGGGTTATTTTGATATATAAAAAAGGATGAATATAAATCAAGTTTTGAAATCAAAAAGCACATAACTCTAATTTACCTTGTACTAAATGTGTTAGATATTTAGGTTGCCATAACATGCCTCTTACAGTCAACATGAAACCTTTTTTTTTAATCTTACGTTAGGGCTATGTCCAATTATTTATATAGCTAGATGTTTGGCTTCAGAAAAAAAAGAAAACTAAGTCTATGACCCAAATGAAATCACAATAATTACCTGAAAATCTGGAGAGCTTTCTAAAGAATGGTTATCTCTATACCATGTAACAGTGGGCATTGGATGGCCACTAACTCTGCACTGTAGACACACCCGCTGGCCAGACTTGACCTGTTGGTCCCTGAGAGGTTGGGTGAACTGTGGAGCTGAGACTTCAGATATGGATACATCAGACATCTCACTCACAGCTGAAGAATGCAATCAGATCATTGGATAAACTAGAACTAAGTGATTCAATTTCAACAAGATTTGCTAATTACAATAAAAACAACAAGAAGCTAATATGTTTAAAAAAGTAGAAAAAATTTCAAGTACAAATGATGCCTTTTTTAAAAATGATGATGATAGTTTTGTAAGTCATTCAATTTCAAATTAATATTCAAACACACTTGGATTTGAACATATAATCATATGATTAGCAAGCCATCAGCCTTTTTGTCAGTGTATTCAACTAAAAGGCAGGACTACAAGAAATGACAATAGAAACAAATTCTTTAGCCTTGGACATACATTTTGTAGGGCGTGGTGGATGAGTGATAAAGTGATAGCCTTCAGAACAGGGATCTCGGGTTCCAATCTTGGTGAAGACAGAGTTTTAATTCTGGGATTTCAAGGGCACTCCTGAGTCCAACCAACTCTAATAGGTACATGACATTAGTTAAAAAAGTAAAGAAGTTGGTCAATTGCTGCCAAAATAACACCCTCGTTAACTGTCTGCCATTGAAACAGATGACCTTTACATCCTCTGCTCTATAGATCCCAATGTTTGAAAGGGGAGCTTTACTTTTTAAAAATATGTTTTGCAATAAAATTATGAAATAAAAAAGAAATATTTGTTAAAATGTTAACATACGTTCAACATGAAGTTTGCAGCTTGTTTCTGCAATACCCAGTGGGTTTTTAGCTGCACATTTAAAGTAACCACTGTCATTGGGCAAAGCTTCTCTGATGATAAGTGTGCACCTATCACCTTCAAAGAGAAGAGTTATATCTGGGGACTCTTTGACTGGCTTGTCATTTTTTAACCAGATCACCTAATAGACATATAGATGATATCTTTGAAGAGTCATGGAAAAGAAATTCATTCAAAATATTGATTCTATAATAAAACAATATAGTATTGTTTAGTATTGTGAAGCATATAATGGTTTAAAATGTAGATATAAATTTAACAATAATTATCTATGTAAAATATAATACACTCTCTCAGAAACCATAACACCAATCCTAGCTATAAACCTGCAGTTCTAACCTCCATATAAATGTATTTAGAATAAAACAGTAACTTGAAGAATTTCTGACCTCTGGCTCTGGGTGTCCAACAAGTACACAGTCCAGTCTGACTTTTGTGCCTTCAGGAACTTCTTTAGTTGGTGGGAGTTTCTGTACAAACTGAGGCTGTCTAGCTTCCATTTCAGCTGAAGCTTGGGAGGCTTCTCTGTTAGAATACAATCAAAGGGAAGGATTTTAGTTCTTGTAAGAAACTTGTTTCAAAAACTATAGTCCGTGTTCAAGCTGTTCATTCTCTAGTTCCTTTCTAAGAATAAAAAGCAGTAAGTGTAAAATGTAGGATAAAATGTGGGACAACTCACCCTGGGCTGGATAAGAATGGTTCAATAACAACCTGACTGACAGAAGTTGCCTCCCCAGCAATGTTGCGTACTATCACAGTATAGGAACCTGAGTCTTCAGTATATGCTTCACGAATATCCAAAGAAGAGAAGTTTGTGCTGACAGTGATCTAAAAACCATGAGGAAATCATTTAATATCAAATGTTTATCTCACACATTGTGTAAGAAAATAAAGTAACAAAAAAAAATTATCCACAAAAAAAATGTCTATAAAATCAACAAAAGTAATTTTTTTTAAGTCACTGAAATTATTAAATTAAAAATAGTTTCTAATGAAAATGTGCATACTAAATACAGATACAAAAATTTAAACTTATTAGATAGCTTTTACAACAATGTAAGCTCATTATTGTAAGAAATATATGCTTACTTTATAATTATTGGTAGGTACAATGCGATTGCTGCCTCTGAACCAGATGACCTCTGGTGGCGGTGCCCCCATGAATCTGATCTCCAGGTGAATAGGTTTGCCCTCAAAGGAAGAGACATCCTGGAGAGGCTGTTGGATTGTGGGTACTTGAGTGGCTGCAATTGCAAAGTCAATAGTTAAAGCAAATCTTAAATAAAGTAAAAAAAAAAAAAAAAGTAAAGTTTGATGGAGAAGAAAATTGAATATTAAACTTGCCAGAATACTATCTTAGCAAAAGGAAATGTTCAAACCAAGTTACTGTATATTTCTAGCCAAGAAATAAGAATCCTTGACAAATGAGAAACAGGCAACAAAGCAAAAATGTACCAATATATTATTCTAAAATTTAAAATAGCTAAATGAGAAATACTCTTGATACCAATGCACAGCTAAAACTATAAGTAAAATTTACTGTAAGCCTAAAACTAACTTATGTTCATTCAACATTTTAACCACACATTTAATACAGAATCTTTAGTACCTAATTTTCTAAACCCACACAATTTCTCAAAAAGCATCTAGATCTACCATTTAAGTGAAAACAAAAATGACAGTATTACTGTTTATGATATTACTTTCTTTAGTAGTCTTGTGAAATAATCATGTAAAATAAAATCATGTAAAATAAGAATTGTGGCCTTTGCATTAAATAAAAACACAAAATGATACTAAGGATTTAAAAAGTGACTTATTGATTATAAAAATTGTAAAGCACTTACATTATCATACAGTGTTTAAATATCTACTTAAAGCCAGTGTAGTTAACTTCTAAAATAAAATGCCACAATTGACAAAATAAAGAATGCACGGAGAAAGAGAGCAAGGCTATGAGATTTTTAAAAAACTATATGCTCATCACCAAACTTGAAAATTAAAAGAATATTTGAAAGGAAACTAAAACAATGACAAGACATGCAGAGACATCTCTTTAGAAAGAAAACAAAATCTAATTAGTAGAAAGTAAATAATCATATTTTTTTAATGAATATTTAAGAAAAAGAAAATAATTTAAATAAAATGTAGAAATTAAGAGATTTTCTAAAACATCCAAGCCAATAAAAAAATCAAGATGTATGCAAAGAGTATTAGAATGAAAACATAAATCAATATTAGTCTCATTTTTAAATAATGTTAAAAATTTGGGGCTCATAACATTAAAAAAGGTTTGATTTGTTTTACTTTGCATTGCATAAATTTATTTTGCTTTAGTATTGATTTATTTATTTAATATTCAAATATTTTACTAAGTAGTACCCAAAATAGAAAGTTTGAAATTTCATTAGAAAATATTTATTTTTAAGAAAAAGACTGAAGTCAAAAAGAAAAAAAAGTTAAAACATGCATTAAAAAAAAGTCCATTCCGAATTCACAAGTTGCTCCTTACGTATGACTGTAAGCCTGGCGGATGATGAAGCCTCGCCACCAGGATTTAAGGCACGGCAGGTGTAGCGTGCACTGTGATGGCGCTGTGCCTGACGTATCTTTAGGGTGCATGTGCCATTGATTTTGGTAATAACAAACTCTGGTGAGTTGTCAATGTTGATGTCATCCATATACCAGGAAACTGTTGGAGATGGGATTCCCACCACATGACACTCCAAACAGTGGGGAGAACCTTCTGTTTGGTCCACTGACTTCAGATTTTTGGTGAATTCTGGGGGCATGATCTGCTGGTGGGTTTCTGAGATGGAAGTACCAGGTTTTGGTAAGCTACTCCAATTGTATATGTTTAGTAATCTTTTTGACTAGAATTTACCCATGTAAAACATATTGTATACAAAACTGTGCAGAGCACAATTCAATGAGCAAGACAACAGGACAATATATTATCCTTTATTATCAAGATTTTCAAGGAAAAAAATGAAAGTTAGTTATTCTTATAAATCATAGCAGTTCTTCCATTAAATAAACATAGATATGGATACTTAATTACAATAAACAGATCAATCAAATATAGAGAGAGAGATACATTTATAATGATATAGATATTTACAAAATATAGACTGGAATGCAATGATTTACTAATGCTCAGATAAAATGACCCAACCTTTAACAGTCAGATAGGCTGAAGATTCAGCCATTCCTGCATCATTGGTGAAGCGACAAGTGTAGCGGGCTGTGTCCTCTGAGAAAGTTTCCTCAATGGTCAATGTTGCTGTTCCATTCATAAACCGTGTTTCATAGTCAGGGCTTGTTAGGGGCAAGTTGTCCTTGTACCAGCGTACTTCTGGCACCTGGTCACTGTCCACTTTACATTCAAAAGTGAACCTATACAATAGAAAGGAATGAAGATAATTATGTCAAATATACAAGTTTCTAGCATATAGGCAGCATTGTGTAAAATGACCCAGATAAACTCTTTAGTCTGTAAAACGTATTCAAATATACTTATAACTTAGTACAAGAGACACCTCAAAACACACTCGTAACTCAGTGAAATAGCATGTCTCAACTGACAAGCACAAAGAAAGCTGCAAATAAGGTCTTGTTAAGTTTTAATCTGATCTTTTAATTTTAATATTTGATTTGTGTGTTTTTTACAATTGTTTGCAAACCAAGTTTATCAAAGAAAAAAAAGATGTTTCTTTCATTATATCCTAGCCCAAACATCCTACAGAATGGTGGGGGATGGCAGCAGGCAGGGTTCAAACCCATACCATTGAGACAGTCTAGAGCACAAATCACATGACCAGGATTTGGAGGGTTGAAGCCTCATATAGCTAAGTAAAGCAGAATGGTAGGGGTGTCAACAACTAAGTGGATGTAGCCAGCCTATTGTAATGTCCTGAGTGTCAAGAAAATGTTATGAAGCCAATGTGCTGCTGCTGCATACAATGAAAGCCAGTCTCTCTCTCTCTCTCTTACTTCTCCCCTTCCATCACTTCAGAGTTCTTCAAGTGCTGGAGAATCTTGGGGGGTCTAACTTTGGGCTGAGGGGCAGCTACTCTTGCACTCACATCTCTGGGCATAAACTCTTCAACAGAAACAGGCTGAAAACACACAAAAAAAGTAGATAAGGACATGTAGCTGCATGAAAATGTTTCACAAGTAGCAACACAGAAATACTAGTTTTGGTTTGAGCATTAAAATGAAAAAAACAAACAAAAAAAAAACAAAAACAAAGTCTACTCACTGATTTCCCTTCTAAATTATCTTTTAAGTTGGATAGTTCATTATCAGCTTGTTCAAATGATTGCATCATATCTTGATACTGAATAACTAGAGGTCTCACTTTGGTGGGCCCTTGGTCACCTAATTTACATAACAAAGACAAACACAACAACTTAACAAACATTTTTAATGTTGAATTTCTACAACATAAGTTTATTACTATAAAAATAAATCTTAAGCTTAAAAAGAATGAAATAAGCTTGGGCAGACACAAGGATATATGCAAGTCTCATATTCAAATAACAGTAGCAGGGCATTTCAGCATCATGAAGATGATGTATTAATAATGCCTATATCAAATTTGAAGTTCAATATTATTAGCAGTTATCTTTAAAAGGACAGGATTTTTAAATGAACAAATTAAAATATTTTTATGGTTAATTGCACAGTCAAACATTTGTCATATTTTTTTTTTTAATTTTATAGTAGGGGGACTTATCATAGTTGAAAGTAACATAAGTGAAATGATTCAGGCAAGGAATAAAGTAGATGTTTGTTATCTGCAGTAAAATTTGTTTCAGATTTATTAGTACCATAAAGTTTGACTGCCAGCTCAGATATTTTCTGCAACCTTTCCTCTTGTTTGTTTTTGCCTTTCTCTACAAACTTTTCCAAGTTTTTGATGAGGTTATCAGCTTGTTGTGATGTCCTGCATTGGGGCGCCTGGTGGCCTGTCTCAATTAAGAGTTGGCTACCTTCTCTCATCCACTGCTCACACTGTAAGAAGATGTGTTACAAAATACACTCATATCATTGGGAGGTCTTAAAGAAGGAACTAAAATGTTGATATATGAAACATATTTAGAAATGTAATGAAATTTTAAGTCAGGCTTTTTCAGTTTAGAATTAACAGGAACAATAAGTTGGTAATTAAACACTGCATACAAATTTTGCATTTGTTTAATCTATTAATAATTTATAATAACAATAACATCAGTTAATTATCATTTAGGATGGAAATAATTTTTTTATACACATAAAAAAAAAATCCAACCTCCTCAATCAAAGTGAAGTAGAGGATGCTGGAATCTAACTGATTTCTGTAATCCTTCACTCCAGCATGGAAAGAGCTCCACTTGTTGCGCAGGACGTCAGCCTCACGTCTGATGTTGTCCGAGTCATAGTGCTCATCCTGTACCATTAGTTCAGCTGTGCTGATAAAGTTGTCAATCTTGTCTTCAATGACCTGTAAGTCAAATACAAATCAGTAAAAGGTTACAACTTACTGGTAATTTTAAACAAAAATAACTTTTGAATCATACCAGTTAATTGAGTAATTAGCTGCAGTTCAGCAGAAAAAATGATCCATGTTTTTATTGATACCATTACTTAATGACAATGCTTTATCCTATTTCTAAACTGAAAAGAATCATCAAAAAACCTATTCACTAACAACATGCATTGAGAATGGAGACATGTTCTCACCTCAACAGTTTTCTCAAACTCTTTGAATGCTTGAGAAGTCATTTGTGCATTGGGTAATGAGGTTCCATAGTTTCCTCGTCTGGATTGTAAATGTTGGTGTAGTTGATCAATTTCTGAATGGATCTTTAAAAAAAAAAAACATTGGTGATGTTGATAGTCTTAAAAAGAAAACATTGGTGATGTTGGAAGTCTTAAAAACAAAACATTGGTGATGTTGATAGTCTTAAAAAGAAAACATTGCTGATGTTGGAAGTCTTAAAAAGAAAACATTGGTGATGTTGGAAGTCTTAAAAAGAAAACATTGGTGATGTTGGAAGTCTTAAAAAGAAAACATTGGTGATGTTGGAAGTCTTAAAAAGAAAACATTGGTGATGTTGGAAGTCTTAAAAAGAAAACATTGGTGATGTTGGAAGTCTTAAAAACAAAACATTGGTGATGTTGGAAGTCTTAAAAAGAAAACATTGGTGATGTTAAAAGTCTTAAAAACAAAACGTTGGTGATGTTGGAAGTCTTAAAAACAAAACATTGCTGATGTTGGAAGTCTTAAAAAGAAAACATTGGTGATGTTAAAAGTCTTAAAAACAAAACGTTGGTGATGTTGGAAGTCTTAAAAACAAAACATTGGTGATGTTGGAAGTCTTAAAAAGAAAACATTGGTGATGTTGGAAGTCTTAAAAAGAAAACATTGGTGATGTTAAAAGTCTTAAAAAAGTCTTAAAAACAAAACATTGGTGATGTTGGAAGTCTTAAAAACAAAACATTTGCTGAACTAAAAATATAGAGATGAGTTTTTCAAATGTTTAATAATTGTGTAAATTAAAACCTTTTTCTAAGATGCACTGTAATGAAATGTAATCCTTCAGATCCTGCACCACAGGACTGTCCAACACTAGGGATGGACAGATTGTTTAGATGAGCAAGGAGAGACAACTGACATGAAAAACAGAAATGAGAAACAGATCTATTTGATATTGGACTTATACTTTTAGTTAATAATTAAACTTGTGTAATTGTTCATTCCTTTTGTTGAGTGCTTGCCATAGGTTTACTACAGTAAGAACATTGTGTTTACCTGTCTAAGGTCAAAATTAAACTGACAGATTTGCAGGTTTTGTCTCAGACGTCGTTCCTGCTCTTCCCATGATTCATCCCATCGACGTCTGGTATCAGCTGTAACATCCAAAACATGGCGGATGTCATCAGATGCAGCGGCACTAGCATCCTGTGAAGGAAAAAAAAAGATTTTAAAAGTTTAAAGAAAACAAAAACAAGTTTGTTCTCTAATTTCCACACAAACAATTTACAAAGGAAACATACTTGCTGGCGCACACGCCGCACAATTCTATCGCCTTCCTCGGCGGTGTAGTTGATAAGGTGTGAGACCTCAGTCTTCTTGCGCTTATGCTGTTCTAACATAGACTCTGCTTGGTTTAGATCACTTGGCAGGTTTGAGTGAAGGTACTCCTTCTCTGTTTTTTCAATCATTTCATCAAGCTTAATTGAAAGATAAAAAGAAATAGAAGACAGAATCAAATGTTGTGAAAAAAATTGATGAAGAGAGAATGTAATAACATAATTTCTTATGAAAACTAGGGATAAATAAGATATAGGTTAGGAATAAAGTTAAGTTAATGAACAATACCATTAAGAGACAGTTTATCTGCTTAGAACTATTTCAGTCTTTTTCATTTAAAAAAATGATATTTCACTTAACCCCATTTTGTTTTTAAATAAACAAGATCGTTTTTATGATTGATGTTTTTTTTTTAGTCTGCACACATTTTAACAGTAATTAGATATATATATATATATATATATATCCTCAAAGGAAAAAGAATTCTTAATGTTAATCTCTGTATCCTACCTGCCCAATGTGCTTGTAGAATTCAATAGTCATCTTCAGAAGTAATTGGTACTCATTGATTCTAGCCTGGAATCTCTGGTGCACTTTGATCAGCTCTTTGATGATCTGATCTTTCTGCCCCTTGGTATCTCCCTTTAATCCAAGAAGCTCTGCAGTCTTGATGTGCTCTTCAATTTTAGCTTGAGCTTCCTGCAATACAAGATTTTGCTATTCATTGATGCACTCACAAAAAGCAGATTGAGATCACAGACATAATAGTCCACTTTATTAATAAGTCTTTATGTATAATTAAAAGTACTAAGGTAAATAATCAAAGAAAATAAGAATAAGTTGTTAAATTTTCACATAATAATTCATTAAAAATAAATAATTTTAAATGTTCTCTTTATTCGAGATCAAGTATACTTATGAATATTTTAAAATTCTGATATTAATTTGTGATTTTGTTTTTTAAATGTTCCTGTGCCATAAGTAAACTTTTTTTTACACCTGAACTATTTGCATCCCTATACTTTGTTATACATATAACATATCTAAGAAGATTCAAGCAGGTCCTCATTTTGTAATTTCTCAATATTAATATGACCACAGGTTTCTGGGAGAAAAAGCCTCATTGCCATTCATGTAACTATAAAATTATCAATTACATATTTTTATTTTTGTAATTTAAACTTCTAAATTTCCAAACCTTATACAGTTAAAGTCATTTAGATCTGCAACTTTAAAAAAAAAACTGCTCTTTTTTATAAAATTCATTCATTTGCTTAAACCATAGCTGTTTTGATTTGTTTACCTTAGCAATGGGCACAAATTGGTCTAATTTCTCTTGGAGTTCTCTGGCCTTTTGTGCAGTGTTGCCTAGTGTGCCAGAGACGTAAGGCAAGAAGAAGTCTTTCTCTAACTTCATTACATTATCAATAGTCTAAATAAAGACAGCCAATGACATCCGTTGGTAAATTCTTATAATCTACAAATATCCATGCACACAAGTTGAACAGAGTCATAAGTGGAGAATCTCTTACAAATCTTATTATGATTGATGTTGAAAATTCACATTGGCATCGGTTGCATAGGAAAAGGTTATTGGTTAATATTTAGGTGTTTGTTTTTTTTTTTTAAAAAAAAGATGTATTAGGATTGCCACATTTCATCCAGTCAGAACTCTGTCCAAGCGTGCATGTTTGCAAAATGAATGGTTGTACCTGATAAATGGGCACAAAGTGATCCAAGCGAGCTTGAAGTTGATTAGTCTGTTGTAACGAATCACCAAGCTCGCCTGATATGAGTGGGAAAAAGTCATTCTCAATCTGCATAACTCTATCAATTGTCTGAAATGACAAAACAGTAGAGCTAATCTCTAGATCCTTTAACTTCACAGATCTACATTCACTTAAGAAAGCAATCCTCTCTCTCCCTTATGTATATGCGTTAGAAAAAAACAACTACTAAACAAAAAGAAAAAAAAATGCAGCAGTAAAAGGAGACATTATATGATTCAAATGATATGTTAATATCATTCTAATTAGAATCATGTGTATACCATGATGACTGCAAGCCAAATTGAAAAATAAGGCCTTTAAAATAATCAACAACAAAGTGTTGTAAATAAACAAATAAAAGCAGTAGCAAGCAATGTGTCATGACTAATGAAATAGTCAATTATTAGAAGCAAAAAGCTAACTAATGATTTTCATCAAGTAACTTCTTGAGAATGTTAATCAAGAAAATAATAATACTCTTTTTTTTAATAACAAGACTTCTTTAAAGCATTGCTACTATGAATGCTTCAAAGTGCTTTATGATTTGCCACATTGAAAAAGTTAAGTTCGTGAATGATATTTTTTTAAAATTAAATTTAGTGTAGTAATACATTTGAACTTTAGTCTAAAATTATAGATCTAGTAAAATTCACCAAACAATATCTACACAAAACAACCCCAGCTAAAAAACTGCCAGGGAAAATAATGTTATATAATATATATATATATATAAAAGAAAATAGCAAGCTGAAAAATAATTTTTGTGTGCTTCACCAAACTATATCTAAACCAATCAGGGGAGACAAAAGTTGCACAGACTGAGAACAACCTTGGAAAGTGTTGTGATGAAACATATGAGACCTAATTTGTTCATGAATCATTTCCCACAATTTGAATAAAAGAATTGACTTTTTCTAAACACTTTTTTTTTCTCCCTTCACCAATGAATTTCCATTAAAAAATCATTTATAGTTTCAACACATTTAATTAAACATTACACCTATACCTTCAAAAGGTACAAAATGATTCAATGAACAAAGAAATATATTTCCGCTAAAAGTTGAATTGCAGATTAAATTGATCATAGTAAATATGTAAAAAAAATTTATCACTGAGAACAATAATAAAAGACAATCTTTAAAAATGGCTATGAAGTGATCATTATATTTAGCTATTTTCTATCCTTCATGAAACATGGAGCAAACATTTTATAGAAGCAATTATATTAAACTGCTGTATTATTTCATAGGGTAATTCAGCTGTGCAGCAATACAAGTTGTCACATTTTGTATTTGTCAATTTAGTCTTAAAAGATGTCTATGCTCATAGTTTTAAGGGAACAAAATATTGCGCTATGACTGGCAGTTAATAAAGCAGTGTCATGTTTGCAGTGGTTAATGTTTCAGCAAAGAAATTAATTGAAAAAAATATATATTTTAAAAAACATTGAAAGGCAAAACATGCAGTGTGAATGTGCAGCTTAAAAAAACAAAGAAACAAAAAAAATTGTATACAGAAATATTTTGTTAAAACACATCATTATTATTTAAAAAGAGACAAGTCCTGTTTCACCAACTGTGTCAAGATTATGCTTACACACTTTTTGTTAGTAGATGAGTGTAGTCTGAACACATGTGCTAACCCTTTATCCTCCTGGTCGTTAAATTGTCAGTTTGACCCACAATTACAAATTTACTACAAATAAAATAATCGCCATTTTTTAAAATAAGTAATGAAGATGGATAAAATGTGACTAAAGACCCAATATGAGCTTTATACTACCGATAGCATGTTTATTTGCCTACACATCCATTCCCTACATCAAACTCAAGAAAGAGAACAAATAAGTAGGCCAGCACTTGGAAAAAAAAACACTAGTCTCAAGGTGAAAGTTGGCCAAACAAGCAGTTCAACATCAATGGGTTAACTAAGCCACAGATTTTTTAAAATTGTTTTAATGCCCTTTGTGTATTTATCCAAGTAGTATAGAGTTAATAGTTTTGTAACTACTAGATTTAAAAGAAATGAAGCAAACCAGGTGTTAAAGGTCAAATTAGTATATATCAATTGATTTTCCATTAAGAATAATATATAGATAATTTGTAATGACATTAAATCTTATGTTTCAGTTTGTATCTGTTACAATTTGCACATATATTTATACCATCTTACTGTTGCAGTTAAGTAAAGGATTTATTTTTTCATTCCTTCATGATAAATACAAAGTTATCACAAAAAAAAGTTTACTTACTTCAACAATGCTTTTCAATAATATATTTTTCTCTGTTTTAAATACACACATTCTTTTATCAGACCAACTCAATGTGAGATTCAAACTAATCACCACTCTGTGCATCGCTTACCCTTCTGGCTTCTTGTATGAAGTGATGCCACTGGGTTTTGAACTGCTTGCTAGAAGAGACATGCTGTTCCCAGGCTTCCCAGTAATTGACCACTGCATTGAAGCGGCCATCTGACAAAATTTTTTCAACAGTTTGGACAGAGCTACGCAAGTCCAAGCTTGAGTCGTCAGAAATCTGACAAAAATAAAATTAACATTACACTCAAGTCATATTTAAATGAATATTTCATCTACACCAGATTGACAACTAAACAAAACATGATATTGACATGGACAAAGGGCAATAGTGTAAATGTACTAAATTAAAGTCTGTTTCAAATTAAATATAATTTATTTTACCATAGTTGCATTTTGCAAAAATTCGTTCCCCTTAAGATTGAGGTCGTCGAAAATGTGTCTAGTGTTCGAAAACATATCACGCAAATTTTGCACGGCAGTGTCAGTTATCTCCTGGAGATCTTCTGTCTCTGAACGTACAATGTGTTCCAGTCCATCAAGGTTACTGGATAGCTGAGGACAGGAAAGTCAAGTAAGTAAATTAAACTGGCTACATTTGTATTTACATTAAACATATACAACAACACAAACAAACCTAAACTATATAGATATATATGTTGCTTATTCAGAAGAATTAAAAAAACACATTTTTTTTAAACTAATATTTTAAGATTAAAAAAAAATAAATATAAATCTTTTTCATTATAGTTGAATTGGAGTACCAATTCTCAATACTTGTCTCTAGGAACATTTGTTGCAGTTAGGCCTATATGTTTTTAAAGAGTTGGGTTGTTTTTTTTTTTAAAGGGAAGGAGAGGGGTAAGGGAAAGAGAAAGCAATGTTTAAAAATGTATAAATGAATGAAAACAGCTGCATCATCGAGTGCTTGGCTCTTCAAGTTTGTGTTTTTGTGCATAGGTTTTACCACTGGTCAAGAATGAATAAAACACTTTTTTTTAGCTTTCTATTATGTGTACTTGATATAAGCAAAACTAACTACGGCTTCACTAAGGACAATCTCATGCTATCATATGGATTAGTGAAGAACCTTATAAAAGGCTAAAGTCATCATATTGTAAAAGTACCTGCTGTGCAAGTCGATGAAATGAGACATATAACAGGGCAAGATGAATGCGAGTCTCAACAATTTTTTGGAGTCTCTGGAACTGGTGCTCAATCTCTTGAGCTTTCTCTAAAGCCTGCTGCCCTGCCTGGTCACCTGTTTGTACCAGTCTGGAAGCAGCAGAAGACAGAGCTGATAACTCAGCAACCTTGTCCTGTGGAAACAATAAATACTATTCAAGTGACATATAGTAAAATAGCTTTAAATTTAGGTAAATATAAAATAATTTGGGTAATATATAATTATAATATATAATAATTTGTAAATAAAAGATATATTGACCTCTACAATTTAATTAGCATCAAATATAATTTTAGTTATAAAATGCTCATTGTGATTATTATTAGCTGTTCAAAAATAATAAAAGAATAGTGGCTTCAAAATGTTTTACTTTAAGTTAACACTTTTTATTAAAGGTACAATTGTTTTGTTAACTTGAACAAGTAACTCAAAATGAATCTAGAAGAAATAATGATGTCTAAACAATTACCCGAATGTCCTCATCTAATTGTTCATGTACTTCTAAAAAGTCCTTAGCACTGGCAAGTGTGGCTCCCATGGAATTGTGGTGGGATACAATGTTTTGTCCTATTTGGAGCAGCCAGGTTTGAAGCTAAAACAAATGTAGAGAGTGAGACCATATTACATTTATATATTACATTTTTTTCCTTGTAGACAATAACAACATAATTATGGAAGGCAATAGCTAAAGCTTTAAGGTGCTGATGGAAGAATTGTTTATTACAAGTTTTAATTAGTCATGATTTTAAGTTTGATCCTTGTCTTTGAACTAAATAGCAGAAGACTACTCCTATTTGTCAAAATCTTGTCTTTGTTTTGATAGGTTTTACTGATACACAGGCAGCCTGCATCCAAACCTAATTTCATAGAATCTGAAGAAAAATACAGCCAGAAAAGAAGAGCTAGTAAATCTTACGCTGTTGTATTTCTCATGGTAAACCAAATACTCCTGACTTCTCTGCCAGGCTTCAGCTCTTCTGGCCTTGCACAGTGACTCCAGTTGACTGCACTTGGTGAGGAGCTCATCCATCTGTGGGTAAGGAAAATTTTTTTTAACTGATTATAATCCTTTTATTCAAGAGAAGATCTATTGGGTGACTGTTTGGACAGTTTAGTAAAGCAATCTGAATGGATTTAATGGGCTGGTTACTTTGGACTAACCAAACTTAGGTACACTGGATATAATGCATGATTTAATTATGAAAATTATTAAAGTGATCTATAAATCAGGTGTACAAACCTTTCGTCTCACGCCATCCGCACCGTGGTCTGTGCTACTGACCCTCTCAAGTAGCAGTCGACCCTCGTGTGTGGCTTCAGTTGAGTAATCAACAATGGCCTGAGACAAGCGTGAATGCTGCTCCGCCAGTTCTGTGCTGTTTCTTGGGAGATCCATGTTATTGAGCTGGAACTCCACATCTCCTAGTTTATTTAGAGCCTGAAAAATGTACAACAGTTTTACTTCATTAGTATTTCTATAAATAGTCGCTTAAAAACATGAAATTTACTAATCTCAAACTGTATCCCTTGAAAGCTCTTGGAATCATTGGGAAGTCTAGAGAAGTCATACATAGATATAGTCAAGTGTGTTTTTGAGCCATACAACAAACTGAACTTAAAACTTTCTCTCGTTTCATATTTCACCATTGCTTACAATAATAACTGAATGGAAAAGACAAAATGACTAACCGTCTCAGCGAATCTGAAGAAAGCAACCGCCATGCTGATGTTTTTACGTCTGTTGTCAAGGCGGTTTGAGAAGCTTTCTGCCTCGCGGTCTACTACAATGAGGCGCTGACGGATACCCTCGGCATCAACACTTGCTCGACGCAGAAGTCCATCAGCTGTCCTGAGAAGTCCAAGCATGTTGTCTTGTATTTCCTAGATAACAGAAACACAAATGTATTTCAATTGGATGACATATACATTTGCATACTTTATAAGAAACATATATTTTCATAATTTAAAAAAAAAGATAATACATGCATAGCTTACAGAGAGTTAATATTTCTATTCAATTTAAAGGATCTATAAATATTTGGCAATCTTTCAATGAAATGCTGAAAGTTAAAAAAAAGATAATATATGCATAGCTTACAGAGAGCAAATATTTCTATTCAATTTAAAGGATCTATAAATATTTGGCAATCTTTCAATGAAATGCTGAAAGTTAGACTGCAGCTAAATAAATATTATTACAGTATTAAGTTTAAATGAATTATACAAATAACATAGGTGCATCTAAATGTGACTTACTCTGGCTCTGGCCTCAAACTGGTTGTGGTCTTGCTGTATGTGTTGGGCTTCCAGGCAGGAGGAGCCCAGTTCTGTATTCTGTAAATAGTTGTTGCCTACTCCACGGTACCACTCTAAGATCTGGAGCAATGAAAAAAAAAAAAGAAATAATATTAATGCTGGAGATAACTGAGAAATTTTTTAAGTCTATACACTATTCCTGAGAGTTGCATTTCCTTTACAATAAAATTTAGTTTAAAAGATAATAAGTGAGATTGTTATGGTCACTTTACTACTAGTTTAAATATAAAATACCTGTACCTTATTGACCTCCTGATCCAACTGACAAAGCTGCAAGCAATGTTCTAGTCTGATCTTGCGTTGGTTCCATAACTCTTCCAAGTGGCGTCTGCGATCATGCAGCAGCTCCAGAAGGTGTTCAATGCCATAGCAGGCTGCAGTGGTGGCGTGGAGGTTGGCAAAGTCCGCATGCATACCCATCTCTTTAATCTGGTCTAGCAGGGACTGTCCCATGTCCAGTGTGGCTTTGGATGTCTCTAAAATACCTGTAAGTCAAGTTTAGACATTTTCTTTAACAAATCATAGAAAATAGCCAAGCCAAATATAATGTATACATTTTTAATATTTATTAATGTATAAATTTGTTTATGCTTATAATAGCGATGTCTTCGAATCTGATGATTAAGCATGAGTGCAGTGTTTTCCATGACTATGTTTATAAGATGATATTAAAATTATAGAGAAAATAATTGATATAATAATAATGTAATAATGCTATGACAAAAGGATAAACATTCATGTTTTTTTTTAAATATCATGTTGAGCATCATCTTGACTTAACTAGGAGTATTATTGACTCAAATTCAATTCCTGATTTACACAGTAGGAGATAAAGAAAAGGAATGTATTTATGCCTGTAACAAATACTACTGAGTTACTAACTGTTTTTCATGTCAAGATGTTGATCTAGTAGTCTCTGTGCTGTTTCCAAGTCTGTGGCTAGTGGAACTTTGGAGAAATTCTTCTGTGCTTGTTCCATCGATGAAGCCAACTAGAAATCAGAAATGCAGGTTAGGAATATATGAGATGATAGCAATCGTTTGAAAACATACATTTTTAAAAAATATTTTCAGATTTTGTTTTAAAGAACATTTATGAGACAAAATATTGGTCAACAATTTTCAAAATAGATTTAGTATCTATATATTCAAGTTGTGGTTTAATCATCTTTTACTTTCAAAATTGAAATGTGATAAGCCTCAAAACAAATAAATGAAAGATCACACTTTGACTTATTGTAGGAGGTCAAAGAGCGAACATAAAAGGGATGCTAAAAAAAATAATCAAAACCTAGGCCCTATGCAGAGTGAGGTTCACTTACATCCTGAGCACTCTGATGGAATGATACACTTTGGTCCAGTAGAGTTCCTCTATAGGCTAATTTGTCATTAAGGTCCTTCCAAGCTTCTGCCAGTGTGTCTGCCATTGCATTATGGACATCCACCTGAGATCTGTTTTGATCTGCCTGGACATCAAGGTTTCTTAAAAGCTGTTGGACTTCATCTTCTTTTGACTGTTGAATAACAAAACCATTAATTGGTAAACTGACATTCTAAAAAAATATTAAGGAAAAATTCATGATCTACCTTATAATGTTATCAGGGGTCTACGTTCCCACCATTTTAATAATGATTTGTAAAAAACAGTACATTATTAGTGGATACAGTCAGAGTTAATGCAAACAATAAGTAGGTCAATGCCTGTAGTTACTATTGCACTACTTTTATTGAAAAGTTGTATATGCCACAATTTGATATATATGGATCTCTATTAAGATGGACAAAGTGAATACCTCATTGAAACTGTAAAAAAAACAAAAAAGATCATTTTATACTCCTATAAACACTGTTTTTATCAAGTAGTTTGTTTTTGCTGTGAACTGTTCATCATTTGCTCTTTAAAATTCTTGGTGGTTTATATTTGTTTCTTCAGTAATTATTCCATACAAATAATTTCAAACGCAAAAGTTAAGGCATACAGATATATATATATATATATATTCAGCAATCTGTTGATAGTTCTAAGCCATTCTCTTTATCTCCTATTTTAAACTTTGGGATAATATGGATGTTTGTTTGGTATATGTTTATGATGTGTGACACACTGTGTGTGCAGGTGAGTGTGTGGCTATGGGTGTTCCTTGTATGATTAAAACATGATATATGTGACACAATGTGTGTGTGTGTGTGTGTGTTTCAGGGAAGAAGGAAGAGAACAAGTACCTACACTTACACTCATGGAGATATCAAATCCACTTTTTTACATTTGTATTTCAGTGTAAAAAAAAAAAAGAATAGAATAGCCATCAGACAGCATTAGACTAATTCCAACAATTGATGTGACATTTCTAGTTTAAAACAGCCAACAACTGACAAGATTCCAGCCAACATTAATTGCACACTGGCATACATCTCGTTATATTTCACTAAAAAAAAACAACAAACATTAGAAATACATTTTAGCTGTGATGTTCTATTTTACCAGAATTCAATGCCCTTAATGACCCTATGTTCACCACCAATTTGGGAACCACTCTTCCATGAGAAGTAAAAGCTGTAATACACAGCTAAGAGTGAAGGTAGAATGAGTTGTTTTTTTTTAGCTTTTGGCACATCGGCACAATTTAGGCCGAGGGTAGAATGAGGAAAGTCAGAGAGGAAAGAGAGAATGAGACAGGAAGGTCAGAGAGGAAAGAGGGAGTGAGACAGCAATGTTAGAGAGGAAAGAGGGAGTGAGACAGGAAGGTCAGAGAGGAAAAAGGGAGTGAGACAGCTATGTTAGAGAGGAAAGAGAGAATGAGACAGGAAGGTAAGAGAGGAAAGAGAGAATGAGACAGGAAGGTCAGAGAGGAAAGAGGGAGTGAGACAGCAATGTTAGAGAGGAAAGAGGGAGTGAGACAGGAAGGTCAGAGAGGAAAAAGGGAGTGAGACAGCTATGTTAGAGAGGAAAGAGAGAATGAGACAGGAAGGTAAGAGAGGAAAGAGAGAATGAGACAGGAAGGTCAGAGAGGAAAGAGGGAGTGAGACAGCAATGTTAGAGAGGAAAGAGGGAGTGAGACAGGAAGGTAAGAGAGGAAAGAGAGAATGAGACAGGAAGGTCAGAGAGGAAAGAGAGAGTGAGACAGCAATGTTAGAGAGGAAAGAGAGAATGAGACAGGAAGGTCAGAGAGGAAAGAGGGAGTGAGACAGCAATGTTAGAGAGGAAAGAGGGAGTGAGACAGGAAGGTAAGAGAGGAAAGAGAGAATGAGACAGGAAGGTCAGAGAGGAAAGAGAGAGTGAGACAGCAATGTTAGAGAGGAAAGAGAGAATGAGACAGGAAGGTCAGAGAGGAAAGAGGGAGTGAGACAGCAATGTTAGAGAGGAAAGAGGGAGTGAGACAGGAAGGTAAGAGAGGAAAGAGGGACTTAGACAGCAATGTTAGAGAGGAAAGAGAGAATGAGACAGGAAGGTCAGAGAGGAAAGAGGGAGTGAGACAGCAATGTTAGAGAGGAAAGAGGGAGTGAGACAGGAAGGTAAGAGAGGAAAGAGAGAGTGAGACAGGAAGGTCAGAGAGGAAAGAGGGAGTGAGACAGCAATGTTAGAGAGGAAAGAGGGAGTGAGACAGGAAGGTAAGAGAGGAAAGAGGGAGTGAGACAGCAATGTTAGAGAGGAAAGAGAGAATGAGACAGGAAGGTAAGAGAGGAAAGAGAGAATGAGACAGGAAGGTCAGAGAGGAAAGAGGGAGTGAGACAGCAATGTTAGAGAGGAAAGAGAGAATGAGACAGGAAGGTAAGAGAGGAAAGAGAGAATGAGACAGGAAGGTCAGAGAGGAAAGAGGGAGTGAGACAGCAATGTTAGAGAGGAAAGAGGGAGTGAGACAGGAAGGTAAGAGAGGAAAGAGGGAGTGAGACAGCAATGTTAGAGAGGAAAGAGAGAATGAGACAGGAAGGTCAGAGAGGAAAGAGGGAGTGAGACAGCAATGTTAGAGAGGAAAGAGGGAGTGAGACAGGAAGGTAAGAGAGGAAAGAGGGAGTGAGACAGCAATGTTAGAGAGGAAAGAGAGAATGAGACAGGAAGGTCGGAGAGGAAAGAGGGAGTGAGGCAGCAAGGTCAGAGAGGAAAGAGGAAGTGAAGAAGCAAGTCCGGCGGGGGGGGGGGGGAATATAGAAAAACTGATATGATAAAAATGTAGGTAGACGCTGCCAGTTAAGCCCAGGGTAGAAATTATATCTGATGCTATATTTAGCTCCACTCTGCAAAGTGAGCAGCCTTGATGATGTGTTATTTCCAGCTTCGACTTTAAACGTAGAGTTCTTGATAATCACACTGTTTATCAGTTAGAAGAGTAGACAAAAAGAAACTTCTAGCACAACAGGTTTTACTGTTTTGTTGAGTTATATAAGGCAAAGAAACAGAAATATAAACACAAAGGATAGAGTAAACAATCGAAACAACATTGTCTGCTGATTATCTTGAGTTCTTACACAATAACTAATATGTTCAGAGGTTTGTGCTAATATAGAGACACATATGCATTATTTCAACTCTATCAGTCTATATTATAAGGGCAAAATAGCACCGTCGGACTGATTAATCAAGAGATCTCATCAACTGTCGTACGGATTTGCATGAAATTTCGTTCACAGGTTCCTTTTACTTCAAGGAAGCTCACTAAGAAACGGTTTTGACAGATTCGCAATCTGACCACCGCAATTCACGAAAAATCGCAAAATTTCTATTAAACCTTTAATATTTTATTTTCGTATTTCCTCAAAAGGCCTCAGTCTATATATAATTAGTCTATATATAGAATTCAAAAGATGAAAAGTGTGTAGTGAAGGGCCGATCAATCGTAGGATTTTAAGAAAGTTAAAGAGTTGTCTTTGTAATAAAATAGGTCTTAAAAGTTTGAAAGCGTGTGTGTATGTTAGGGGGGTTACGGTCGATCGAAAAACAACATAGGGAACATTAAATATTGCCTTGAAAAGCCGCAAAACAAAAAAAATATTAAAAATTGCACATAGGACTAACCTTTTTGTTGTGGGAGCGTAGTCGGGAAAGGGGAAGGCGGATAAGTAAAAGTAATTGATACTAGATTTCACGGGCCAAAAGCATAAGTTTGTCGGGGATGGGTTTATAAAGCGGGTCTTTCCAAATCAAGTCAGATGTCATATCGGAGAAATTACATGCAGAGGGTGAAAAACAAATTTAAAAAAATGAGTTCCAGGAACTTGCCAGGAAGAAAGAAGGAGAGAGAGAGAGAGAGAGAGAGAGAAAGAGGACATTTTCATTTCATTCTAACAGAAACATAATTTATGGGCTAAGAAGAATGTTAAGGGGACGGCCCGTTTTTTGAAATAAAAAAAAGGGACGGGATGTTCCGGCCATAATAAACCCGAAAAACAAATCTACTGGTGTACTCGGTTCGTACTGCTAGTCTTTTGTACATATTCCTGAAATACCATTGAATGGCAGACTTAGTGATAAAGAGATCTCTTAAACTAGCAAACGGATGCGCCTGATATTTTCTACCCAAGTTCCTTAAATTATCTCACTATGTGCGCAGTAATGAAATATGGGGAAAACAAAGAAGCTATTTGAAAATCTAAAAGATAAATGTCGAGCATTCTTAGTAGGTTCATTCGTATTGGCCCATCGCTGCTGCTACGTGGCCAACATATACAAACACAACTTTGATAGCCAATTGCTAACCTCCATTAATAACGAAGAAACGAAACACATGGATATAAATGATAAGTCTTCTTGACATTACTTTAGGTACCCATGGACAAAAAGGTTCACGTGTATGATAGTTTCACATTGACGTCATCAGCCGACGGCGTCACTGCGCACGCTCCAGCAGCGCCCTCTTGACATACACTTTATCTAGCTGCAGGAGTGGGGGTGATAGAAGCAAACGTAAGGAACAAAGGGAGATTACTTTGTATTTAAAAAAGTGGGCGGGGAACATGAAAGCATTAATGTATGTCATGTTTTGATGTTTACCCCTTTTTTAGGTTCCCGACATCTTACGAGTGCCAGAAAGAAACTCTACTGATCTATCTACTCACATTTCAACAGCCTCCTTGCAAAAAAAAAAAAAAAAAACGCAAGACAACAGAAGCATAAAAAAAAGGATCTTGGCTACCTCTGTTAGCACGTTCAACTTGAAATGTCAGAACAGAAAAATAAAATGGCAAGAAACAGCACATTCCACTATATTGTTATATTTATAGTTCTAGATAAATCTAAGCCATCATTATTCTAAAGAGGGCAAGGTTCAAGTCGAAGCATGAACCTTCTATTAATATGTGCATTCCGTATTATGTTGACAGTTGACTAGTACAAAACAGCAACAACAACAAACACATTGAGTGGGGGAACAAAAATCCCTAGTGCATACAAAGTCTTAATTCATCCGAGGACTATAACTTATTGATGGTCCAATGAATATATCAACCATGTTTCTACATATCTTTTGATTGCTCAAATAGTCGCGTACAAATGACTAGATTTCTCTTATATGACTTATGAAGTGCCATTACTTCATTGCCCTAAGCCCTAAGGCATCCTTAACTAATACACATCACAAGAATTCTTTTTTTATCCGATTTCAAACCTGACAATCATTAAGGGAAGCTTTTAAAAAAAAAATTAAACTGGAGTTTGAGAGTTTTTGTCGTTAACTTCAGATTGAATACATAAAAAAAAGAGATAAAGCAATGATGTATTGGAAAAGCTGACAGACATAAAATTAGAACTCAGGCATATAACATTATTATTGAAAGCAACTGCATCATAAACAAGCAACTTCTGCCAGCCAGCGTAACGCCGACATCTACCCATGCCTCCTCCAGCTCAGACCATCTTGTATTGTTTACTTTCAGAACCAACCTGCATCCTCCAAGACACAGGTAAGGGAAGTCACTCACGAGGCTCAAACTGGCAGACGACCAAGACACAACAGAAAGGATAGGCAGAGCGGGGCGGAATGCCAACCCAATTATACCCCATCTCTTGTCGGAATGTGTGCGCTTTTTTACTCTTAGCTCCTTGCCTATTCCTTCCCCCCCCCCCCCGACATGTAGAGTCTACCTTTAGATTTCCCCCTTTGTAATTTAATATTACTGAATAGAAAGATTAAACAGAAAGAAAAGTAGACAGTGGGGGAAAAAACAAGTTTCAGATTAAATTCGTCATTCTAAAACCTTTCAGTATAACAAGATAGAATGATACGTTTGAAAGAATCATATAGTTAAAGCAGATTCAACCTCACTAAATTTAAACAATGTTAGTTTTAAACTGGACTAATGCAGACTAGTGCATGAGCTATTTAAAATTACGTTGCGTGTGTGTCAAGTCTAATATTTGCATTGGATATTTTGTCTCTAAGTTCATGTCTTTTCACTAAATCAGCAATCTAATGTGTCTTTGTCGTTACCCAATCGCAGGTATCAGATAGGTCAGCGGAACCATAGCTCGAAGCTTTTCCAAATGAAGAGAATAGTTCTCTCTATATATATATTTATGTGTATGATATGATCATCATTGAGGAGCGCCATTATTTATAAGCATACTATTTGTTTTTAACTAAGCTAAAACAACGTATTTCAATGTCTTTTGCTTTGTTTTGAACAAACACCGTAAACCCAGACTTAAGTAAACCCAGACTTAAGTAAACCAAGACCACAGAAAAAGAGACATTGGCTGTGCAGAAAGATCTTGAGAAAAACTCAAACTACAGAGAGGCCACTTGTTTATCCCATTGTAGACTGCTATTTAAAACTTCAAATCTGGCCAATAGAATCCAGGTGTTCTGCTGCGTTCAGTCCCTCTCTTTGTTTCACTCTAAACTTTTCCCAGAACTCAATTCATTCCAAATCTCTCAAGGAACAAAAACAAAACAAAACAACAAAAAAAACAAAAAAAACAGGGAAGTTTGCCAGGATAATTTAATTTTTAACTATATTTCTGTGTTGTTCGTTGTAGCCATCATTCCTAAAGTACTTTTTATTCTCTGAAACCAAACGTTCAAATCGGTTCATTAATCATTGGAATCTTGCAACCTTATGCCCTCTCCTGTTCAAATATCTAGTCCTGACATAATCCACTGATGTTAAATATCTAGTACTGCTGTTAAACAATGTAGTCAAGCTACTCTAAGATTTCTAGTTCATAATACAAAAGTTGGATTGAGTCGATATGTGGTGGGAATTTTCTTGAAAAACTTTCATGAATAAAACTAACATTTGAACGTAAAGCATAGAGATACAAGTGGCCTGATAGGATAGTAAATGATATATCTTACTGATGTGACCTCTGGCTCAAAAGTTTGTGATTCTAATGCATAGAAAGAAGATATGCATATAATTTCTCTAATATGAAATGGTATAATTATGTTCAAATCTCTCTCATCGGGTATAATTATGTTTGACAATCTCTTCTCAATTACTATTATCTTCAACTATTTCTCATCGGGTATAGGCTAATAATGATTATCTTTTATCAGCTATTTTTATGTTCGACCATCTCTCATTAGGTATTATTATGTTTGACTATCTCTTGCCAGGTATTATTATGTTTATCTCTCATTAGGTATTATTATGTTTCTCAATCTCATATGAGGTATTATTATGTTAATCTCTCATTAGGTATTATTATGTTTGACAATCTCATATAAGACATTATTTTGTTTATCTCTCATTAGGTATTTTTATGTTGCTCAAACTCATATCAGGTATTATTATGTTCGACTATGTCTCATCAGGTATTATTATGTTTGACTATCTCTCATCTGTAATTCTCTATTGACTATGTTGTTGACATATAGTTAATCCATTTTCAACGCCCACAGCGTGACATTTGCCTTCTCTCCTGTCTTGCACACCAGGACTTGTTGTGGCTGACATTTCACAAAACACTTCTGTAAGGAGTACTTTGTCTTCTCAAAAATGTCCAACATCAGAAGCTCATAAACAGCTAATCCCACACACCTCCAACTGCAGCATTACCTGCCACCCTGTTCTCACTCCATCTACCTGAACATGCGATGTTTCAACGCAAATCATTCTAGGCACATCATGGCATACGTTAGGACTGACATTCCACAGAAGCATCAACTGAGTTCAATTGTATATTCAATGGAACAATTAGTGGGCTGCTTATTCAACAGTCGTATTTATTTATTTTGGTTTTGATTTCTTTTTCAAAAAGTTGCCTACCCCTTTAATTTACATTTATTTTTTTTGCTTTTTTCCCCGCTACTGTAAAATAAAAAAAAAAAAATTATAGAATAGCGCTACTTTCATGCTTATAGCATGCTCAGAGCGCTGTGGAGCCCTTCACAGGTAGCCAAGCATTATAAAGGATAAATTATTGCCAAGAACAGTTTCTACGACCATTTTCTTGTCATTTGGTTATGTTGACGAGTAGAAATATTTTGTTCAATAACAGCGTGGTCGAGAGGCTAAGTACGCTTGAACTTGGCTTGTCTTGGCTACCTAGAAGGGGGCTCGAGGTTCGACACCCGACTCGGTTGCGTTTACTGAGCGCCTAGAGGCAGCACGGAAAACCAACTCATAGATACCTCCTCCTATATAAAAGCTATAATAATAATAATAATAATTCCTCCATATTGGTTTCTTAAAGTTTTTGCTTTCTTTCACCGAATTAACATTCCTGTTTGCATGCTACATTAAAAATAAACTGACATTTTTTTCAAGCGAAAACACACAGATCTATTAGTTGGTGCTGACGTGAAGATAATATCGTAACAAAACATCTCGGCTAATCTCCTGGTTTGGGGTTTGGGCGCAGAAAGGACAAGATGCAGCACTAAGAAGACTGAACAACTGACCTTTAGCCTGGCCATGAGTTGTTGGTGTTCTCTCTGTAACTGGAGGGCTTCCTCCAGATTGGAGCCCACGTCCATCAGGTCGGGTTCCATCTGGTGAACTCTGACCCGGACCCATTCTGAACTCTGAAAAAAAAGAAAGACAAGCATAGTTAGTCAATTACGTTAACTATTTGGAGACTAGCAATGTCCATAATAAGGAAACAATATAAATGCTTGTAAACTCACAAGTGTGGCATTGCTCGATATAAGGCCAATTGAAATAAAGGAATGAAACTTTTTTTTTTACAAAATATTTTGATATAACAGTTCCAGCAGTTCAGTACAACACTAGTTGCATACATTGTAGATACGCCTTTCTTCAGTTAATATACAGCCTGATGGTAAAGTGTTTAGCAAGGAAATCCGTTAGTATGAGTCTCCACCCCCCCCCACCCTAAAGCTGTTCCTCTAGTATCAACAAACACACAGATTATTACAAGCTAAACTGCTACTAGAACACTAAAAGTTACAAAGAACCAACAAAAGTATTTCTAATAGTTACAGAAGAAGTTTCATTGCGCAGGAAAACAAGAAAAAACATCAAAACACTTTTAAAACAACAACAACAAAGCTAATATTAAGTGTAGTTGTATCCATTAGTTTGGATTAGTCAAGTCATTGAATTTGTGATAGATCTAGACCAACAACAATAAATATGTGCGATTACAAAAATATGTGTAGCAATTGTTTTTGTTTAGCGCAATTTCATGCTTTTAGCTTTCTCAATGCCCTGTGATCCTATCACTTCTCTGAACCAGTTGGAAAGGGGAAGGAAGAGAAAGAAGAGGGAATCTGGATGATCGGTTATTTTTTTATATTGATTCTTGTATTGTCAGGTAAAAGAAATAATTGTGCAAAATTTCAGCTTAATCCGAGATCGGGTGTGGGAGAAATAACGTGTTCAAACTTTTTACAAGACGGACAGACAGACAGACAGTGATTTGATATAAACTTTGTAAAAATCAGCTTAAGCCCTTTATAGGTACAGCTCCGATGTGCATAAAATGTTGCATTAATTGTGCAAAGTTTCAATTTGATCTGAGGATAAGTGTGGGAAAAATAAAGTCTTCAATCTTTTTACCTTACAGAGTGAGTTGATATAAGATTTGTAAAAATAATTATTCAAAAGGTTTTTATAAATTAGACTTTTTAATATTTATCTGCTAAACCCATTCTACCCGTTTTAAGCGCGTCGAAGACATCTTCTGCTGACAAAACTAGTCCTACTACAAGAGGTTTCGCTTAAAGATGATGATAATTTGTTAATGAATAAGCCAAATAGCTCGTTTCCCTAACCATACTTTATTTCAATTAATTTGACATGCATTTTAAATAGGATCGATAGCGAACTGTATAGGTCAGGAGAATGCATTTATGCATCTAAGAATGCAAGAAAACGTTTGGCGTCGGTGCTCCGCATCGAACCCCGCTTGGGGAGCATAAAGCGCTACCCTAGACACCTTAGCGGTCGAAAGGGAGAGGCACTAACGTAATTTTTTCCGCACTACTCTTTGCTGATTATAAAACAATAAACGTGCCAAATTTTTTTAAAGTTTGGTCAAAAGGTTTTAATTTCTATGCGTGATTTAAATACATACATACTCCTTACATTCTGTTTTATATATTAGACGTCAATATGTCGCGGCGAAACTGGTATACCCATTTTCACACTCTACTTTAATTTTTGTGGCAAAGTTTTAAAAAATGTTAATGGAACATTCGTAATGTTTGACATAGATCTAAATCCAACCCACTAGATCGGTAATACCCCTTGTATTCAAACGAGAGCTTCGAAGACAGAAGTGGAGTATGGTATTATGTGAGACCAGTTCAACATGGGTAAGTCGGTCCTAAGAGATAGGAAATCTCTGTTCTGACTCGGTGATCTTTGTATGCAAAATATTACTGGTTTTGAGTTTGTATAATGTAAAATAATAATAATAATAAACGTGATTTATCACTTTTTGGTATCGTATTATAATTTATTAACTGAACATAATAAATGGGTATTAAAAAAAAAGCGTAACCCACTTTAAGAAACACTGGTTTGGGGGAATCAATGTGGTTGGCTCTGTGCCAATAAATCAAATAACAAAATTTAAAAAAAAAAAAATAAACCAAAGACAAAACCACGGAAAAAAAACGATACGACATAAGATTATCTACTCAAAGGGTTTTAATAAAGATATTACAGATGAAAATTATAGTCTAAATAGGAGGGTGGGAAAGCCAGATAATGGGCCACTATTTTGCATTGCTTCACATTTCTAGACTTTTATTTTGGTGTCCTCAGACAAACCTAACACAAACCTAAACTACACTTCACAGTTGAACCAGTACACACGTTTGCATGCTTTCTCAATTTACACACTTGTCGCTACACACTTCATCTCTCAGTTCTTAATTCACGTTCACGCCTCGATAGAACCATGAATAGGAAGGCGAAGAATATCAACATTTGTTATGAGACATTAGCCCCCCCCCCCCGCCCCCACGAGAACACAAGAGACAGTTGAAGTTCACGTTGCCTTCAAAGATAGAAACCCAGCTTCTTTTACATATGACACCTACAGAAGAACAACTCTTCTATGCAACACAATACAAGGAAACACACACACACATACACAGTTTAGTCATCTTAATCAATGGATACTCAATTTGAGGGCTTTTATTCAAATCATCTCTTCCCCTCAGTGTACTGTGTAGGACAAGAACACACCCACCACACACCTTCGCACAACAATGTAGGTTACCAAATGGTTGATCTCCTAGCAACATTTGTTCACTCTTCCATACCAACGTGAGTTACACACACAAACACACACATTTAGTCAAATCTATGGGCGTGGCGTTCGTTTAGCAGCTGAGATACACATCTCTGAGTTCAAAGTGAGGTGTAACTAAAATGTAGAAATATTTCTTTTACAAATAAACAAAGAAAGAAAGATGTGTTTTATCACAATTATACTCAAAAGCATACATTAGTTCTAGATCTTTCGACAAGACCGTAAAAAACGTAGACCGGTAACATAAGGGTTCCATAAGATAAGCATGAGCTTAGTTGTTAAAGGTCAAAGGTTTTAAAGGAAGGTTTACATAACATTTTTTTCTTACAAATAAAAATTTGTAAAAATTCCACCAAAACGCTCGTCAGTTTGAATACTAAGCAACAGTCAATACTGTTAAAGGTACGTGTAGAGGAGTGTGTTTGAGTGTACAGTTAGAATTATAGAGCGAGGATGCGTATGCCAGCGCTGAGTCTTATCTCTACAAGAAAACAGAGATAATGTCCTAGACACATCGGGGCACCGATGGAGTTTGCCAAACATACCTAGCAAGTGTTTCAATGGATGCATGGGTACCGTGTGCTCAGCTCTACCAGGTAACACGTGTGAGTGGCAATGCACGTACACGAAGAGCTGGGTCAGGCCATGTAACACACACACACCGTGATCTAGGTCAAACAAGGTGAGTCTAACGTAGACTGGAGATCTGCCTTTGAAATGTTGCCATTTCAATCATCTTATTGCAAGAGACGTGAAGAGTTTGCGTAAACAAAAGAGAATTATTGGAAACGTCTGCCAGGACCATTATGTTGAAATAGATGTACACAATTTTTGTTGGAATAGAACTAGATGTAATCAAGTCATACAAAACAATTTGCAAATCATCTGAACAAGGGGTGAGGGGTAGACAAACACAAGGAGAGAAACAACAACTCTAGCAGATCTTGTTTTCATCCCAGCGAGCACTAAAACACACAAAGGAAGAAAGGAGAAAAAAGAGAGTTAAATTTAACGCGTGTTTTTACAAGTCTAGTTTCTTCATTAACTTTACAGAGTACATCTAAAGTTTCTGCAAGTTGTTTTCAATTTTTTTTGCATGCCTTCTTAATACTACAATCAATTGGAAATGGGATAGGTTACTTTTAGCTAGCTGATTGACTAATTGAACAAATAGCTGTTTAGGGTGTCCCTAGATATCGTCAATAAATTCATGTTCATGTGACTGTAATGTGACAGAGAATATCAACTCATATTAATTTTTTTTACTATTTGAGTGTTATTGTTTATTATTAGTATAAAATGTGTGACTGGCCAGATTGAGCCCCTGACTTAGTCGGACACAGTTTGCCTAAATTTGGTTTGGGGTGAAAGCAACAGAACCGAATGCAGAAGAAAGTGTCAAAGTTTCAGACTTGGCGAGAATGTTAAGGAGATGACTGTTTCTAAGGAGGATGGTTAACGAGGACGTCATCTAGCCAGAACAACGACCAACTACCTTTAATCTTTGAAGTTGGTTGGACTCAGGGGCTTCCGAAAATCAAAATGCCCAGTCTAAACAAGGGGGGGGGGGGCTTCCGAAAATCAAAATGCCCAGTCTAAACAGGGATTCGAAGTCGAGTGTCGAGACCTCTCCTTTTTGGAAGCCAAGCGACACCACGGCCCAAGAAAAACTTTTTTTTTTTCAAAAGCGTTTTCATTTCTCTTTTATTGTCTCTTCTCTTTTATTCTTTCTCTCTCACTCTTATTCTCTCTTACTCTCTCAGTCTCAGTGATCGTCTTACTCCCATCTCTACTCGCCCTATCCACTCTAAGTGACACGTACTCCTTAACACTACTGTTCCGAACTACTCTCCCCCCCCCCCCCCTAGCACTAGGATAAAGACAAGTGATCAAGCAATGAAGTCAAAAGCGATGGTGGTAGGAGGAGTGTCAGCCACCAAGTCCTAACAAGCAGTCAGAACGTCTCCTCATAGACCTGTTTCCTCTTTGGGTACAACACATGTAGGCCAAGTGCAGTTGGCTTCAAACTGATTGGTTGGACTTTTGGCATTAGGTCAATCGTCTCTGGAGGGTTTATGACTTTCATCTCCAAAACACATCATCTGAGTAATGGGAAGTCTAGCCATTGGGAGAAAGCTTTTGTTTGTGTGCTTTGTCATAATGACGTCATCGTGTCTACAAGGAGGCAGGTAAAATTAGGTGAGTCCGGGCACGTCTGATGCTACCTTTCTGATTCACTTTCCAAACCCAAATATATCGTTTGTATCTACGAAGCAAAGTTGTAATCAGTCAATCTATCTTGTCTTATCTATCTATCTATCCATCTGTCTGTTTTTGTTTCTGTCTGTCTGTCTATTTTCTTATAGTGTTTATCACACTGTCGAATGTCTAAAAATAAACAGAGGGTTTAAACGAACTACCTGTACATCTATCATCCATCCATCTTTCATATCTACCTGCTTAGCTGCCAGGCCCTGTACTTATCTCTTCACCTATCTGATTTGAGTGTTGAACCTCTAAAGACAACTGGCATTAGTCCCAGATAACGTAACACCATTCACTTTCTTATCTCAAAGTCATATGGATGGAGTGATGCCGTTGCATATAAAAAACGAGGGTTCTCAACAGTTTATGTTTAATGTACAAAGAGACTTTAAAAAACCTCTAACACACTAACTTTGTTTTTTAACGAGTGTAGAATACTTCGTGGTATTGACTGTCCACAATGTAAGATAGAGACCCACGTTCATTGAGTGCATTCTAAAGTGTTGTAGGTATTCCTGTGGGTTTTGTTATTCTGTTCCAGTAGGTTTTCCTAAATGCATGTTTATTGGAAGTTTCTAAACAGTTGTTAATCCCTGCAGCAGTGAATATTTGTAGTATTCAGTCTACGTACTCCGAACAAGAATCTCGTCTAGTGATAAAAAATTGGAACGGATTTTGATACACATTTTTTAACAATTATTTTGAACATTCGTATAAGTAAGCACAGATTGTCAGTGGTTTTTTGTTTCTTTATTTGTTGTTTTTTTATTTTACATTTTTAACATTCGTAATAGCATGAAAAACATTCCAAACAATTTAATTTAAAAAAAAAAGGACAGATTGCTTTAGATTATTGCAAAATGGGGAGGGAGCCAACTAGTCAATGTTTGGCGTTCAAGTCACTTTTAATGGTGATATTAATTTAGTCACGATCTTAATACTAAAGTAGCCAGCAAGCAGTGTACCAAGTCGTAAGAAAAGATTTGTCTAAGAGTTGGCAGCTAGGGTCTTTCTTAAAAGACAAGCTTTATTTCCTTAAAGTCCTCCAGCAGAAGACATAAAAGGGAGATTACTAAATCGGTACCACTATGTTTTCTTCTCTTACAATGTTTTGTTTTCTTCACAAATTCAAATGTGAGAGAATAAATGATATTGCGGCCCTAAAAACAAGATTAGCGTTGTATATCTCCCATGGAAGTATGAAAGTACTGCTAAGGAATATGGACGTTGTACATTCAAATAGAGGTCAGCGTGTTCGTTGATGTAAGTAGCTAAATAGATATATTTTATTACAACAGCTGGTATTCGTACGGTAGTTTTGAGCACATGTGTCACTAGAAGGGTGGAAACAAAACAGCAAGAGCAAATTGGCCAACTTCGAGGTCTAGATCCAACATTAAAATGTATATATACTTCGTGAGAGATCTGGGAACGTCCAGAGTATAGTGACATTGACTATTGAATAGTGATACTCATTAACGAGCACTTAGAAATAATATTCCAAATAAACTCTGCACAAATTATTCACAAAAACATAGAATAGAGAGACAGGGAACCTCTCTCGAATAGATGAATACAAACACAGCCAAAAATTAACAAGAATAAGTCAAAAATCTTATGTAAAACATAATACGATAAGTTTCGAGACGTTTTTGTTTGTTGGTTGATAGTGCTTTAAAAGATAACAGGTTTCACCGATTTTAATTGGTTTTTATTTAGTTGATATTGATCAAAATGAGCTAACTTTGAAAATATGTATGCAGATTAAATAACATGGAGGAAGTTTGTAGAAACATAACTGGGTTTCGACATTGTAGAGTTTGTTGCATCAGGTTAAATAACAAGATGGGAATGCGACTTATGAAATAAAGAGATTTTGTAGACCCCTCTTCTCTCCTTCCGAGAATTAATTTTAAAAAGGTTTAAAAATTTAAGATGTTTATATTACAGTAATAAAGCAAATGATCTACATAGCTAAACTAAATGGAGGGATAGGCTGATTAGAAAAGTATTTTTTTCCTTCTTCAAACCTGTTATTGTGAGCCAGTAGGACGATGAGACATGACCAGTGAACTTATGGGTCTGTAAGACATGACCAGTGAATCAATGGGACTGTAAGACGTGACCAGTGAACTAATGGGACGAGGCGACATGACCAGTGAACCAATGGAACGATGAGACATGACCAGTGAACTTATGGGTCTGTAAGACATGACCAGTAAACTAATGGGATGATGAGACATGACCAGTGAACCAATGTAACAATGAGACATGACCAGTGAACCAATGGGACGATGAGACATGACCAGTGAACTAATGGAACAATGAGACATGACCAGTGAACCAATGGAACAATGAGACATGACCAGTGAACCAATGGGACGATGAGACATGACCAGTGAACTAATGGGACGAGGAGACATGACCAGTGAACCAATGGGACGATGAGACATGACCAGTGAACTTATGGGTCTGTAAGACATGACCAGTGAACTAATGAGACGATGAGACATGACCAGTGAACTAATGGAACAATGAGACATGACCAGTGAACCAATGGGACGATGAGACATGACCAGTGAACTAATGGGACGATGAGACATGACCAGTGAACTAATGGGACGATGAGACATGACCAGTGAACCAATGGGACTGTAAGACGTAACCAGTGAACCAATGGGACTGTAAGACGTGACCAGTGAACTAATGGGACGAGGAGACATGACCAGTGAACCAATGGGACGATGAGACATGACCAGTGAACTAATGGGACTGTAAGACGTGACCAGTGAACCAATGGGTGTGTAAGACGTGACCAGTGAACCAATTGGACTGTAAGACGTGACCAGTGAACTAATAGGACTATAAGACGTGACCAGTGAACCAATGGGACGATGAGACATGACCAGTGAACTAATGGGACGATGAGACATGACCAGTGAACTAATGGGGCTGTAAGACGTGACCAGTGAACTAATGGGGCTGTAAGATGTGACCAATAGAAATGACGTTGTAAAATCTAAAGAAACATCGTGCTGCATGCATCCTTAACACTAGAGTGCGTTTAAGTGTTACGTTTTCTTACCCTGAGGACAGCCAAAACGACCTTGGCCCTGCCAGCTTGGACAGCGACCGTGCTGATTGTGGTAGTGGACGGCGGAATGTCCGATAGATCCATGGACTCCGCTTTACGGGCCGCCATACTTGCGTCCTTTAGTATTCACAAGTGGGCGGTCTAGTCAATAAATACTTCAGCATAGCACACAAGTACAGAGATACACAGACTTTTCTGGTCGTGATTAAAAGACTTATGTCGAGAAACAAAAAATGCTGTAATAGAAGATTTATTTCCCCCAATTTTAAATCACAGTAGCGTCATAGGAATCAGTACGATAGTCCAATAATAAGAATTTTTCATTAGGGTTGACCACTCTTGTTGATTTGTTTCGTTAAATATGTCAAAACTTTTTGTTTTCCAAGAGATGACCGTTAGTTACAATTAAGTTGTATAGGCATGCATGCAGCAACCTCTTGGTTCGAAACACGGCTCTAAACAAAACTTAGATCGCTGGATGCTTTCCCTTTACCCTCTCTCACCGGCATTAAAAAGTTACGGGCCTTGGGAAAAAAAAATAAAGCGTGAGCCAAAACAGCTATTCTGTGACAGGTGAGGGGTGACAAATTGGCACGAGTTCTAAAAATAGCAAATTAAACATTGAAAATATTATCGAAACAGGTTGTGATAATAAATTTTACATTATTTCACTACAAAAATGATTTTAATCATTTGGAACTAATATCACAAATGATAAAACAGAATTGATATGCCAATGTTAAAATTTCCCTTTATGTAACCCAGACATGACACCCCTAAGACCGTAATCCACTTTGACTCGTCCGCTCACGCCAAGCACTGCAGAGGCTTGATAAAAATAACTGCATCCCCCATATATGGGAAGCACCTTCATATTATGCTTCGTCTAAAGCGCACTGTGATAAAGGGAGACGGAGCAGACGATACTTGCTGGAAGCAGACGTAGAAAATGATTAAGGAGTGCCAAAAAAATAAAAATAATATATAGCGTCTAATGGAGGTAGCCGCAGAACGATAAACAATTTAAAAATAAGTGTGAAGAAAAGAATTTCATAGTCTTGTTAATTAAAAACTAACACTAAAACAGATTCCAAAATAGTGTTTTTATCTTATTCAAAAAAAAATGGCCACACAATTTTGTTAAATATAATAGCTGTGACTGTCGTTATTGTATCAATTATTTAAAAAGGCGCTGAGGATGGTGTCTTGCTAAGTTATCTAACTTAATTAAGGCCTATAGATCTGGGTCTATTGTTTTAGTGGAGAAGCAGTATATACTTTTGGAGATCAAATGATTATACTTGTAAACTCAAACATATTTGGAAATGTGATTAAAGGAAGCGAAATAAAAAATAATACTTTTGAGACCTCTGGGTATTAAAATAAAATAACTCCCCTGATTATAAATAACAAAATTAATAAATGCTTGCTTGGACTTTTTATTATTACCAGGAAAATAAAATGTGGTATTAGAATAGAAGGTGGCGTAATACTTTTATAAGCTCAAATAACACAAATTACGTCCCTTTTCAATTTGAAAAGAAGACCAAAGGCAAGGTGTAAAGCCCCACGCTAAAGGCAGCACGGAAAATCTTCTCCCAGATACCCCTTCCCCCCACTGGTCCACTAATGAGATTGGACTATAGCTATAGGCATGAAAGTAGCGCTTTATAAAGCTATAATAATAATAAAATGAGTGTAATATAGTAAACTAAAAATTGACCAGTATGGAGATCGAACCCACAACATTTGCATTATTAGCCCCACGCTCTATTAATTGAGCTTACGAGCCATAATAATAAGTCTTGTCTTCCAGTCTGAAGATTACTGAACAGTGCAGAATTTCATGCGGCTACGAAGCCACGGCTGCGATCTACATATTTTGCCACAATCAACGCAGACATAGCCATTGTTCATATAAGGCATACTAAATTGTAGTTTGAAATAAATTATTCTTTTTTTTTTACTTCCACATTCCAACTTTCTTAGACTTGAAGAATGTGTAAGCTAATAGAATAATAGAAACTGAAAGTGTAAGCTAATAATAGGCATTCAAAGTGTAAGCTAAAGAAGATATTAAAAGTACATTTTTTTTCCCTTGTCTCGATTGAGAAAAAAAAAGTCGTTGTATAATTTAGTATTCCTTTAATATTGTAATAACGGGAGAGGCAACTTAACGAAGTATATAGATGTTTATATTGACATGGGGACCTCACATACTCGTAGAACAACATCTGCCTTGAGCACAGCATCTTTATCAGCTCTGACTTGGGCGGAAATCGTTCTCACTCTCTTTCTAATGTCTTCTTATCTTATCTTATATAATACAGACGTTACTACAAAAAAGAAGATGATTACGTCCTACGCGTCATGCATTTAGTCATGCATATTAACCAATGACTTAAATTCTGCCAAGTCACTGGTTTTCCTAGCTAGCTCAGGCAACCCATTCCATGCTCTAATAGCACTAGGGAAGAAGGAGTATTTGTACAAATTTGTCCTAGCATATGGAACGAGGAATGTGCCTTTATCTTTGTGTCTTTCAGAATATTTTATTAAATTTTGTTTTTGTATTTGAAGATTATGGTTCAGTGTTTTATGTATAATTGCTACTTTACTTTTGAGTCTTCTGTCCTGAAGGCTTTCTAAATTTAGTGATTTTACTATAGGTGTTACTCTAGTCAAATGTGAATATTCATTTGTTATGAATCTCACTGCTCTATTTTGTGTCTGTTCCAGTTTCTTAATGTTTTCTTGAGTTGAGGGGTCCCAAATGGAGGATGCATATTCTATTTTTGGCCTAACCAAGGTTAAATAACATTTTAGTTTTATGTTCTTATTGGATTTATAGAAATTTCTTTTAATAAATCCTAATGCTTTGTTTGATTTTTTTATAGTTTCATCAATATGTGGATTCCATGACAGTTTTTCATTTATTATAACACCTAGGTATTTTGCGTTTTTAGTCTGTGTTACTGGTTTGCCATGAATAAGATAAGTGGAATTAATTTGTTTTAGTTTTTTTGTTACTCTTAACAACTGACATTTTTCTGGGTGGAAAGACATGCTCCAATTTGATTCCCATTTCTGTAATTCATCTAATTCTTTTTGTAAAATATCTGTGTCTTGTGTTGTTTTTAATGTTCTATATATTATGCAATCGTCTGCAAATAATCTGACTTTTGTTCCTGAAGTAATGCAATTTGGTAAATCATTTATGTAAATTAAAAATAGTAGTGGACCCAAGACTGTTCCTTGAGGTACACCTGAGTTTACTGTTATCGGTGTTGATTTAGAGCCATTTATTACTACAGTTTGTTCTCTCCCTATCAGAAAATCTTTAATCCACTGATGCAGTGGACCATTGATGCCAAAATATTTTAATTTTTTAAGCAAACTATGGTGGTGAACTTTGTCAAAAGCCTTAGAAAAATCTAGTAAGATAGCATCTATTTGTTCACCATTATCTAAACCTTTAGAAAAATCACCAATTAGTCCTATTAGTTGTGTTTCCCATGATCTATATTTCCTAAAGCCATGTTGGTATGGTGTGAGGACATTTTGTTTGTCAAAGTGGTTTATGATGTTGCTACATATTATGAGTTCTAGGATTTTACATGTGATGCTGGTAAGTGATACTGGCCTGTAGTTTACTGGGTCAGATTTTTCTCCTTTTTTTAAATAGGGGGGTGACATTAGCTTCTTTCCAGTCCTTAGGTACTCTGCCCTGGTTAAGTGAAGCCTGAAAGAGTATTTTGAACACTGGGGCTAGCTCATTGCTTAGTTCTTTGAGTAATCTAGCTGGAATACCATCAGGTCCAGACGATTTATTTGGTTTGGTGTTGGCTAATAGTTTTTTAATTCCATTTTCTTGTACTACTATATCTTCTATGTTGTCTACTTGGTTCAAATTCTATATATGTTTTCCTTCTGTTTACAATGTCAACATCCTTCCTAGTCCAGTCTCTGATAGTGCGCTCATTAAGGTACTCGTTGCAGGTATATCAGGAACAAAAGCTTCAGGCAAAGAACATACTTAAGTTTCTTCATTCTTCTCTTTCCTTTCGATTCGGTACATCCCGTTGAATTCGTCGCAGAAATCGTTGTCACGTTTCTCGTCTTGAAAGTCTCGCCCACAAGACCTGCCCACAACAGTCACAGACGGTGCTACAATCCCCAGCGCCTCCATCACCACTGTTTGTGCAGCCACAGTCCTGACCAGGCAACTGCTCCTTCAATAACGATTCTACAGGCAACCGCTCCTTCATCAACGAGTCAATTCCTCCTTTCGCTTGCGACACAATTTATCCCTTTGGTCTATTTGGCATTCTACTTGCAATACACTTTTATCTACCTTGTTCCCCATCATGTTCATCATCATGTTCCCCATCATGTTCATTTAATGCATCCATACATTCCTTGATCTTGCCAACTACCTCAACTATCCCAGGTTCAATTTCAAATTGGTAGGTCTCCGGATCTTCTTCTTCATCAATCAGGGCTTGTGGGAGACGAGCTGTGAGCGTTTCTCTGCTACCCACAGGTTTTAAACCTCGGTCCCGAAGCTCTTGTCTTAGCTCTTTAATTAAGAGTTTATGTAATAGCTTCAAAGATGTCACTGAGATCGAATCCTACCTCCTCTCGTTGAGTCGCCTATAATCCCACTTCCAGACACTAGTGATGGGAACTAAACTAATTTTTTTAGTTAAACTAAAACTAAGTTTGAACTAAAAAAAAAGTAATTAAACTTTTAGTTAATCACAAATTGAAAAAATTAGTTAAACTAAACTAAGTAGCTTTAGATAAACTTTTACTAACTATTTTGACCTTTTTTAAGGACAAAACAGCCAAACATGAAAAATATAAAGCACAACCAATCTCTTTATCAAAATGTAATAAACATTTATTTGTGCACATGAAAAAAGATTTAAATGTCTTTATGGGATAGATGTAGATCTTAATAGAATCACTAGAATTATACTATTATAGAAAGAAATTAGAAGTAATTGTCCAAGTTCTAATATAAGTTACCTTTAGAAGTAATGATAAAACTGCTTGTTGACTCTCTAACTAACTCTAGATTCTAGAATATTCTGGATCTAATATCTTCTACAAATGAAATGATCAGAAATATAATCTGGATCTAGAATTAGATCTAGCTACTAGACCTAGATCAAATAATTAATATTTTAATCTAAAAATAATCTAAGAAACACTAGTTACTAGTGGAAGGAAGGATATAAGTCTACAAAAAAAAAACGCGCGCACACACACACAGTCAGACAACAGGTGTGAGCACACATACCTTAAGCAAAGGTTGTAAGTGATAGCTGTATGGGTGAGTAACATTGTCATGTCATTGTGCTAACACCAGGACAGGCTACGTTAGCATGCACTCTATGAGAATCAAGCCAAAAAAAACACCTCAAAATCGGCCCCCGAAGTGGTCCACCCAGCCAGGTAAAAAGGTAGGTTTCAATAGTTTCAGAAAGAATATCAGAATGAAATTCTATCAAAGGCAAATGACAGATCTTGTGTGGTGCCCCAACTATCCAGCAGACCAATGATAGGTGAAAGTGGAGGTGAAATTAGATATATACCTGGCCTAACTGATGTCATATAATGATGTTCTAAATGATTTAATTGTTTTGTAAAGGGTCAATCTCTTATTCAAGGCCTCAAGGAAAAAAAGCATTTCCGTAAATAAAAAAATTCTTTAGTCAGGAGTCTTGCGGTGCAATCTGTCGGTTGCAGTTCAGGCAATAATATGGAAACAACTACTTATTAATTGTTGTTTAAAAGCATGTTCCACTTATATTCATATTAAATAGATTTTTGTTTTGTCAGTAAACATAGTAGTTCTAATATGATAGAACTTACTTAATATAGCAATACAATTGTAAAAAAAAAAATTGACAGAAAATGCATAAATGTGTTAAAAATTTGGTAAGTGGTCATCTCCCTTACTAAATAGCCTCCCTTGTTTGTTACTATTAATAGTGAATAGTTTTAAAAATTGTGTATTTTTATGAAAAAACTGCTTGCATATTTTATTTTAAAAATTAAATTTTTCGCTTTCAGAAAAGAAAAAAGTAGCCGTTGCATCAGAACTTTAAAATATCATGATGTCGGATTTTCAATATCTTTTCTAGTTTTCGAGATCTAAACGGGACGGACGGACAGACTGACCACACACTATTCCCCTTTCGGGGGCCGCTAAAAAAGGAGAGAACTGTGTGGGATCCTTGAACAATGGACCAAATAATTAGCCAATTAATGTCACAACTCTTGCATCTTATTAGTGGAGTATTACCGTGACAGAGAAAATGAAGCTAAATATTAGAAAACTTTATTTATGAAACAAGACGTTGTCATTGTTTAATAATAACTAACTGCTTCATTTATAGCGCAACTAAAGACATGTAACTCCTTTAGGAGTTAAAATAGATTTACTTTGTTGTGAAAAACAATGTCAATTCACAATTCTTACACTACCTCTATTTAGCTCATACCTTCGTGAAACCTTCTGGGTGGGCGAAGGGTGGAACATGGACACCATTTGACGTAATTTGTAGTTAATTCTTTAAATGAAATGCAAAAAGACATTACTCGGTGCACCAATGTCTATGAACCCTCGATAAGCTGCTCGTATTGATGACACTATTTAGTCTAACTATGCCGTGTGACGTAGTGGATTTTTTTTTCTTTGACGTCATATGGAATAAATTCTTCAAATGAAATGCCAAAACAACTCGGTATAGTAGTGTTTATTAAACCTCGTAATCTGACTCGTATTTTTAAAAGACAATAGCTAGATTTAGATCTAATCTAGATTTTTTACACTAGATCTAGATTTTTTTTAACACTAAAGCTAGATTCATATTCTAATTAAAATCATTGTAGATTCTAGATCTAGAATTGCTAGGTCTAGTTTAGAGTGTTTGTTGTTTTGCATGTTTCGGATGTTCCTTTAGAGTTAGTTGAAGTCCAAACCTCCCGCAGGACGACTGGGGATGGGAGCGAGCAGGGTTTGAACCTGGGACCATCGATAAATCCAAACGACAGTCCAGTGTGCAAACCGCACGACCAGGCAGCCATAATTTAGATTAGATCAGTGATGCCCAACCTAATTCAACCTGCGGGCCATTTTAATTTCCGACACTCATGTCGCGGGCCACATGAACAAAAAAGGTTGAAAAACAACTTGAAATTGACCTGAAACTATTTCATTAAAAACCCTTGAATTTAGTAATAACATTAAATAATTTGGTAATGTTGAAGTTTATCTTTAATCTATTTCTTGTTCTACGTGTCTGGAAATGGCTTTAGTTCTCTACTTCAATTGTGAGCCACTTAGTAGTTAGCCTAGCCATTAGTTCATGTTCTTGTCTCTTTTTATTCCCATGGATCCTCCACGTCATAATTGTTTTTTGTTGCTGTTGCTATATGTTGTTTATATAAACAGACAGACTTTCTTTATAAAAAAAAGTTTGTTGGCTTATTACCATGTTCCACAAAAAAGATCCGTTCAATGGTTCTGGTAGATTCCTAATTTCCTTTTCATAAAGGCACAAATGTTAAAGCTAGTGGTACCAATTTATTAGAGGAATAGTGAGGGCCCTAACGTAGGTAAAGATACATTTTTCAACTTTTATTTTTTTAAATGGGTGGGAAGATTTTCTACACTTTATACCAACGTCGTCGTTATACCTCGTCACGGGCCGGATCTGGCCCGCGGGCCGTATTTTTAGCATCTCTGGATTAGATCAAGATAATTTTCAATTTCCAGACTTAAAGTGTAGATTTTTTTTTCAAATGTCTTGATCAATATTGCAATGTTTAAAAATACTAAAACTGATCTACTATTTTTAAATTTAATATTTCATTCAGTCTATACATAGATTTTCTAGCCTTATTTTTTTTTACATAAATCTTATCTAAATTATATCTACATTATTCCAAATTTAAAATTTAGATCTAGATCTAGTAGATATAGATCTTAAGAGTGCTAAATCAGAAGTTTAATTTAGGTAGATCTACATCCTCATTCTAGATCCATTTAAATGAAAATGCCCATAGCTTTGTTGGTAACTGTGCTTTGACGTTACCAAAGTACGAGCTCGATGCCTTGTTTTTTTTTTTTTTTTTCAATTACAAATCAATACCAAAAATGTTCTATAATCGCTCGTCTGACATATTGTACATATCCGATAGTTGTCATGCCGTAATCTCTTTATCAATAATAGGCTATTAGTTTGTGATTAAGTTAACAGCAATGCCTGCGGTTAGTACGCTGGACTGATTATCTCGGCGGTCCCGGTTTCATACCCTGCTCGCTGCCATCCCCCGTCGTCCAGCGGGAGATTTGGATAAGGAAGTAAATTATCTTTAACTTTGAAGGAACATCCAAAACATGTAAAACATTTTACAGAAAAAAAAAAATTTTTTACAACACCAAATGAATCTTTGAAACAATATTATTTTTGACAATCAAAACAAAATCAGGTCTTGAATATTCCTTGCGAATACACGGATCCGACTCCAACGGTGGCCGCCTCTGAGTTTGTGTGACATCACAAATTCTCTTTGTAATCTTGTTTTAAAGTATGTTTTATTTTTACACATACATAATATATATATATATATATATATATATATATATATATATATATATATATATATATATATATATATATATATATATATATATATATATATTGAAGTTAAGATTTTAGATCCACAAATGAAATAATATTTCTTGTCTCAAGAGAAGCGACCCACAACAATCAAAAACTTCTTACAAAACCCTTGTGATAATTTATTGCTGTATTATGTACACAGCATTGCGGTAATATTCCGTGCAACAGTTCTGTTTATTGCAGGACAGAATGTCAGTCTCTTGAAGTATCTTCTACCATTGACAAATGGGTTCAGAAATGTTGCTTGTTTACAATTGGTGAATGAGGTCCATTGAGGTATTGTGTAGCTTTTAAAAATGTTTTTATTGTTTTAAGTACAAAAATGTGTGTGAAAATAGCACAGACACATTTTAATTTTGTATTGAACAAGTTTGTTTCCCGGACCTTGTCTTTAGTTGAGCTAAATCACTGCTCCTCTACAGTCCTGGCCTCCTTACGTTATGGGATTAGGAACAGGTTTATAGTTCTATTGAAAGTGCTGGACACAATTCCCCTGGAAGTATTCTAGTTCAAAGCTCGAATCAATGTTGGAAATATAGAGAAAAGACGTAACACAGGGGGATTTTTTTTTCTTCTCACCTTAGTAATGTCACACCTTTATTTAAAATGCACCCTTCCCAAGACTTCTGGTGATTCAGTTACCATACCCACAACGCCCCTCTTCCCAAGCCCAGCCTCCCCCCCCCTTTTTTTTTTCCAAGCTCTCACCAGAAGTAAACATCTATTTAGTTGCCCTGCCAACTCTAGAATGGTCAAAACGACCCAGGAGAATAACCAGTCATCTAATTGTGAAAAAAAAAAATGTAGTCTAAGAAAGTGAAACTCTGTAGCTATTCATGTTGCTAATAACCAGTTTTTAACTGTATACAATAGATGTAATATATAATAAAGACTGGTGGACTGAATGTTCCATACATGTTCATCAAACCTACAGGTATAAAGACATTAATGTATTTAGGTTTGAATAAGTATAACTACATGTTTGTTTGACTATTCTTATTTAGCCTCTTACAGCTACGGATCTACTGTGAAACATGAATAGAGGATGCAAATGAAACCGAAAACGACTCTAACAATTTTCCTAGAAATTTAACAGTTTGATTTATATCTTGGGTAACTGAATTAGTAGCCATTTGGCTACACTGGGAGAACTCTCTAGCTTGACCTGTTCTGATTTTATTCATAATTAATTAATTAATATTTTAAGTATAAAAAAAATAATTTAAATTTGGCTAGAGGACTAGACGGGTATTTCCGCATGTAGGCCCTATTCATTAAAGAGTCTAATCATGGTTTAATTAATAAATTAATGTTCAGATACATTTTGTGTAGCGTCTTCTAAGTCTAGATCTATATGCATATCATTAGAATATTATAAAGTCTAATAGATTGATACATTCTAAATTCGCTTCACTATGATTTTTCTTTTTACTTTTTGGGTGAGGGGGGGGGGGGGGAATGAGGCGGGGTGAAAATGCTCCTTCTTAAAAAATCTAATATCAGTTAATAAGAATTAAAAACAAAATAATCGCTCTATAAGTTTGTACAAGAGGTATCGTCTTTTTTAAAAGTATTTTTTTATTACAATACCTATTTTCAACTAATACCTTCGAGGAAAAATCTTCTGGGTGGGGGTGGAAACCCGGACACGTTCTCGAAAACGGCTCTAACGATTTTCCTAGAAATTTGACAGTTGCTGTATATCGTTGAGAAAAGAATGACTAGCTCGTTGGCCACACTGAAAAAACTCTAGTTTGACCATTATGATTTATTTCAAAGTATAAAAAGAACTAAATTTAAATTCGGCGAGAGAACTCTCTCCCAAGGACTATACGTCTTCAGGTATTTCCGCATGTAGAGACCTTGTTCATTCAAGAGTTGAATACATTCATGTTCTGGAACACTTTAACCAGGATTTGTTTTTCTCCGGGGGGGGGGGGGAATTGGGCAGGGGTAAAAAATTCTTTTTTTTTTTTTAATCTAATATTCATTAGTTATTAAGAAAAAGGGGTTATTTTATTTTGTTTATGTGCATTTTTTGTTTCTGTATATATGCTGTTGTTTTTCACAATCAGTTGAAAGCAAAGCGTCACAAGATTTACTGTAAAGTGAATGATTTGCTTCTGACAAGATGAACACGAGTTTAATCCCAAGTTATTTGATGCATAAGTCCAAAATTTGTTCTTGCACTCCTCTGAATCCTTTTGTTTGATTTTTAGCGACCCCCTGAAAGGGAAATAGCGCTATAAGTTTTGTGTGGCATGCCTGTCCGTCTGTCCGTCCCGTTTAATTTCACAGAAACTAGAAAAGACATAAAAAAATCCTACAGCATGATATTTTAGACCTTTCAAGGTTCTGACACAACGGCTAATTTTTTTATTTTCTGAAAGCGAATCAACTGATTTTTATAAGTAAATATTTGTATTATTTATTTCATAAAAATACACCATTTATACAACTATTCACTAATAATAATAAAACCCACTGGAGAGTCGCGGTCTATATAAAACAGAGCGATCATATTCCTGTAGAGTTTGAAAATATTTAGGCAAACGTTTTTGTTATTTTCTAACAACAAAATGTTTCCACAAATATTGGTATTATTCTATTACAAGTGTTTTGTTATGTACGCTACTTACATTTTAAATAAATTGTTACTTTTGTTTTGAACCTATATAGAAAATTTAAAGAAACCAAGGCAGAAAGAGTTTACAAAAAGTATATAAAAATTAAACACCTAACCCAAAAAGTAAGCAGACAGCTGCAGAGTGAATACATAAACAATGTAATATCTAAAGATAACAACAAAAACCTATGGTCATACATTAAGTCTAAGAAAATGGAAACAACAGGCATAGCGCCATTAAAAGATGAACATAACATAATACATAATGATAATGAAACTAAAGCAAACATCCTAAACAAATACTTTGCATCAGCATTCTCAGCCCCAGGAGACAAAGACATATTTCTTAATTTGAACCAAGTAGACAACATAGAAGATTTAGTAGTACAAGAAAATGGAATTAAAAAACTATTAGCCAACACCAAACCAAATAAAGCGTCTGGACCTGATGGTATTCCAGCTAGATTACTCAAAGAACTAAGCAATGAGCTAGCCCCAGTGTTCAAAATACTCTTTCAGGCATCGCTTAACCAGGGCAGAGTACCAAAGGACTGGAAAGAAGCTAATGTCACCCCCCTATTTAAAAAAGGAGAAAAATCTGATCCAGGAAACTACAGACCAGTATCACTTACCAGCATCACATGTAAAATACTAGAACACATAATATGTAGCAACATCATAAACCACTTAGACAAACATAATGTCCTCACCCCATACCAACATGGCTTTAGGAAATATAGATCATGTGAAACACAACTAATAGGACTAATTGATGATTTCTCAAAAGGTTTAGATAATAGTGAACAAATAGATGCTATCTTACTAGACTTTTCCAAGGCTTTTGACAAAGTTCACCACCATAGTTTGCTTAAAAAATTAAAATATTTCGGCATTAACGGTCCACTGCATCAGTGGATTAAAGATTTTCTGATAGGGAGAGAACAAACTGTAATAATAAATGGCTCTAAATCAACACCAATAACAGTAAACTCAGGTGTACCTCAAGGAACAGTCTTGGGTCCACTACTATTTTTAATTTACATAAATGATTTACCAAATTGCATTAGTTCAGGAACAAAAGTCAGATTATTTGCAGACGATTGCATAATATATAGAACAATAAAAACAAAACAAGACACAGATATTTTACAAAGAGAATTAGATGAATTACAGAAATGGGAATCAAATTGGAGCATGTCTTTCCACCCAGAAAAATGTCAGTTGTTAAGAGTAACAAAAAAACTAAAACAAATTAATTCCACTTATCTTATTCATGGCAAACCAGTAACACAGACTAAAAACTCAAAATACCTAGGTGTTATAATAAATGAAAAACTGTCATGGAATCCACATATTGATGAAACTATAAAAAAATCCAACAAAGCATTAGGGTTTATTAAAAGAAATTTCTATAAATCAAATAAGAACATAAAACTAAAATGTTATTTAACCTTGGTTAGGCCAATAATAGAATATGCATCCACCGTGTGGGACCCCTCAACTCAAGAAAACATTAAGAAACTGGAACAAACACAAAATAGAGCAGTGAGATTCATAACAAACGAATATTCACATTTGACTAGGGTAACACCATTAGTAAAATCACTAAATTTAGAAAGCCTTCAGGACAGAAGACTCAAAAGTAAAGTAGCAATTATACATAAAACACTGAACCATAATCTTCAAATACAAAAACAAAATTTAATAAAATACTCTGAAAGACACAAAAATAAAGGCACATTCCTCGTCCCATATGCTAGGACAAATTTGTACAAATACTCCTTCTTCCCTAGTGCTATTAGAGCATGGAATGGGTTGCCTGAGCTAGCCAGAAAAACCAGTGACTTGGCAGAATTTAAGTCATTGGTTAATATGCATGACTAAATGCATGACGCGTAGGACGTAATCATCTTCTTTTTTGAAGTAACGTCTGTATTATATAAGATAAGATAAGATAAGATAAGATAGGTGAAAGAATGTATATAGTATGAATACAAGTCGAATATAAGTGTTTCATATTATATACTTGCGTTGTAGTGCATAATGTAGAGGGTAAAATAATTTAGCGATTTAACTAAAGGGAAAAGTTTCATTCTTAAGATATTGAATGAGAGTCTGATCCTTTAGAAAACGAGCAATTAGATCAGGGGTTCTCAACCTGTGGGTCGCGACCCTCTTGGGGGTCGATTGACGATGCGCCAGGGGTCGCCTAATACCATCGAAAATATGGATTGTTTTTGTCTACTCTTCTATTGCTATGTGTGTATGTGGGGGGAGGGGTCGCGGCAGAGTGGGGGATTGTAAAAAGGGGTCGCCATGCATAAAAGGTTAAGAACCGCTGAATTAGATAATCATTGAAACACATCAGTTAAGCCAGGTTCCATATCTTCTCAATCATCGGTTCATTGAATACATATCTCGTATCTCCGTATGATGTAGTATCATGTCGTTAGTCGGCTTAACAATAAAAAAATATCAGCAAAACTATCGATATGTACACGTGTCTTCTTTTTGTATTGAAATAGGATTTTGATTGTTGGTAATTATTACCTCATAGCTTCTGATACTCTTGCTGAAAATATTGAAAGCTGCCTTCTGACCTGCATGAGTGGAACACCTCGGGGGTCGATTGTGAGGTTGTGTTTCCACACAAACTATCTTTAAGCTCTGAAGTAACATTACTAATTTACTAATTGGTCCGAGGATAGCACAAGTCTAAACCATCTTAGTTCATAGACAATGCAAAATATTTATATGTAAATATGTAAATATATGTTATTGCTGAAAAACAGTTTACTGAACATTTTAAAGGCTATTGATCACACTATCATAAAGGTACACCGCTCAAGACATTGCCAATTCTAAAAATAAATGAAAACCTATCAAGTGAACAGTTTGCATGTCTATTGGATGAGAAATGTGAGGAATTCAAATCTTTCAGATTTAAGTGACAGAAAGAATGGCGTGGTGCGTAGATACAGTGCAGCAGCGAAGTGCGGAGTTTAACGTTTGTCTATTGATTACGATTGTCTCAAGTGTAGATCTAGTGACAATGTTTACAGACTACGTGCTTTGGAAAGAGATGGGGAAGATAAGTGGATGATATTGTGGATTTATCCAAAGAATACTCAGAGTATAAATGAGGGTCCCGACGGGATGGGAATGTGAAAGAGTCAGGTACGGTGCCATCAATAATTCCAAAACTGAAAGGGTGTGCCGTGGTAACTATGTTTTAATAATCTCGTAAGATTAAATCGAAGAGTCATTAATAATAATAATAATAATAATCTTTATTGTCCGTATGGAAATTTGTCTTACAATTTGTGCATTACACCAAACAAAAAACATTATACCTATAAGAAACCAAAGTGTACATTCACACCAGACTCACTCATAATTTACATGTGACAAAGTTTATACCAGATTTTTCTTATTTAATGATTTGATTGCCAGGGGAACAAAAGAGTGTTTGTGTCTATTTGTCTTTGCTATCGGTGTCTTGTATCTTTTTTGTGATGGTAAAATCACAAAATCCTGACACAAAGGGTGATTCTTTATTTCGAGGATCTTAGCTTTTTTATAGATGTTTGTCTCAAACAACTGCCCAAATGGGGTTTGTTTTTTTGCCAATGATTTTATCAGCAGCATTTAGGATTCTATAAAGTTTATTCTTATTTTTAATGCTCAGATTGCCATACCAGGCAGTGATATTGAAACTTAAAATATTGCAGATATGAGCGTGATAAAACATAGCCAAGGCCTTTTCGCTAACATTAAACGAGGACAGTTTTCTTAGTAATCGTAATCTTTGCTGCCCTTTTTTGCTGATTTAATCAGTATTTGTTGTAAAATTTAGTTTATTGTCTAGGATAGTACCAAGGTATTTAAAGGTTTGCACAATTCCAATAGTCTCTCCAGCTACAGAAACAATATCATGTTCCCTTCTTTTCCCTACGAAAATCGATTATCATTTCCTTTGGTTTTTTTTACATTTAATGATAAAAAATTATCTTTACAGTATTTTTCAATGTGTTCTATTTCTTTGAAATACTCATTTACGTCTGAGCTCTCTGAGAGCAGGGCAAGAAGAGCCGCATCATCAGCGAATTTTGTGAAGGAACAAAAATGACTATCGGGTTGAAAATCATTGGTGTACAAAATGAACCACAATGGCGATGTCACAGCCCCCTGGGGCGCCCCTGTGTTAACTATGCGTTCATTAGATATAACATTGTTTACCCTAACCCTCTGAGATCTCTGGGTCAAAAATTCATTAGCCCATAGTATTATGTATGGACTACTCTGCAACGCTTTCATCTTGTCAATGAGTAAATGAAGTTGTATAGTGTTAAAAGCTGATGAGAAATCAATAAAGAACAATCTTACATAAGTGTTCGGTAAGTCCAGATGTTTGTAGACACAATTTAAAATATTTAGGATGGCATCGTCTACACCTTTACCCTTTTGGTAAGCAAATTGTAAAGGGTCTAACTTATTACAAGGATCATTCAGAAGAAACATTTTAACCAATTTTTCTAAACATTTAGACACAATGGAAGTAAGTGAAACAGGTCTATAGTCATTCATTTCCTGCGGTTTGGAAACCTTTGGCACAGGTACAATTATAGATGACTTCCACACAGATGGTATCTCATGGTTTAGTAATGAAGTAGAAAAAATCTCTTGGAAAGGTTCAGCTAGTTGTTCAGCACATTCTTTTAAGATTCGCCCTTTTATTCCATCAGGCCCACCAGCTTTCATTGGGTTGACGTTTTTGAAAATGTTACAAACTTGCTCTTTAGTAATCGCTAATTCTAAACAGTTGTTAACATTGACATTATGATCAAGAACTCTTTAAGTTGTGTGCCCAAGTCGTCAGATTTTTTTAATTTGTTTTATTTTGTGTGACATGTTCAGTTTGTGCTTGTCTACTCTAATTAGGTCCAATTCAACTATAAAATGAGATTTCAAGAAGAGATGAAAGGAACTAAAGGAAACAGAAAGGATCATCAGTGACATGACACATTGAGACAATAAACCAACTGGTTTTAAAATCTAATGATTGTTAGTTAACCAGCATACAGCATCAGAAAGTCATGTTTCCTTGCAAAAAAAAAAAACAGAGAGGTAGAATCTTATAAGCCGCGCTAAAAGCTTTACTCATTGTACCTTACAAATTGCCCCAGACACAGTGCCATATCTACCAGCTTCATTACCCAATAGAGTAGGAATGTATAAATACATCTTTCTCTAAGAGTTCTCAGGTACGGACTGAGTGTAAAGTGTGCGGTCGTCAGGCTCAAAATCTTACGTAACTCATACACTAAACACTGTTTTTGTGCCTGAATAATACATTTCTGCAACTCAGAACGCAAGAATTGGCGGCCTCTCATTGGGGGAGTTAACATTTCTTTGCAGATTATTTATCAGTATTATAGGGACCGTCGCGAGGTCTTTCCAAAGGAACTCCATTACCAGTTTGCGTTACATCTCCAACATTCAGGCCTGTAGTAACAAGCCTGAACAATATATGATTAGAGTTGGGCCTGTTCAATCTATTTAGTTCACCACAATAGGAATAGAGCTTGGCCCGTTCAATCTATTTAGTTTATCACAATAGGATTAGATTTGGGCCTGTTCAAACTATTTAGTTCATCACAATATGATTAGATGTGGGCCTGTTCAAGCTATTTAGGTCACCACAATATGATTAGATTGGGGCCTGTTTAAGCTATTTAGTTTATCACAATAGGATTAGAGCTGGGCCTGTTCAATCTATTTAGTTCACCACAATAGGAATAGAGCTTGGCCCGTTCAATCTATTTAGTTCATCACAATATGATTAGATGTGGGCCTGTTCAAGCTATTTAGGTCACCACAATATGATTAGATTGGGGCTTGTTCAAGCTATTTAGTTTATCACAATATGCTTAGAGCTGGGCCTGTTCAAGCTATTTAGTTCACTACAATAGGATCAGGACTGGGCCAGTTCAATCTATTTAGTTTATCACAATAGGATTAGATTTGGGCCTGTTCAAACTATTTAGTTCACCACAATAGGATTAGAGCTGGGCCTGTTCAAGCTATTTAGTTCGGACACAATAGGATTAGGACTGGGCTTGTTCAAGCTATTTAGTTCACCACAATAGGATTAGGACTGGGCTTGTTCAAGCTATTTAGTTCACCACAATAGGATTAGGACTGGGCCTGTTCAAGCTATTTAGTTCACCACAATATGCTTAGAGCTGGGCCTGTTCAAGCTATTTAGTTCACCACAATAGGATTAAATTTGGGCCTGTTCTGTTCAAGCTATTTAGTACACCACAATAGGATTAAATTTGGGCCTGTTCTGTTCAAGCTATTTAGTACACCACAATAGGATTAGAGCTGGGCCTGTTCAAGCTATTTAGTTCGCCACAATAGGAATACAGCTTTGCCCGTTCAATCTATTTAGTTTATCACAATAGGATTAGATTTGGGCCTGTTCAATCTATTTAGTTTATCACAATAGGATTAGAGCTGGGCCTGTTCAATCTATTTAGTTTATCACAATAGGATTAGAGCTGGGCTTGTTCAAGCTATTTAGTTCGGGCACAATAGGATTAGGACTGGGCCTGTTCAAGCTATTTAGTTCACCACAATATGCTTAGAGCTGGGCTTGTTCAAGCTATTTAGTTCACCACAATAGGATTAAATTTGGGCCTGTTCTGTTCAAGCTAATTAGTTCACCACAATAGGATTAGAGCTGGGCCTGTTCAAGCTATTTAGTTCACCACAATAGGATTAAATTTGGGCCTGTTCTGTTCAAGCTAATTAGTTCACCACAATAGGATTAGAGCTGGGCCTGTTCAAGCTATTTAGTTCACCACAATATGCTTAGAGCTGGGCCTGTTCAAGCTATTTAGTTCACCACAATAGGATTAGGACTGGGCCTGTTCAAGCTATTTAGTTCACCACAATATGCTTAGAGCTCGGCCTGTTCAAGCTATTTAGTTCACTACAAGAGGATTAGGACTGGGCCTGTTCAAGCTATTTAGTTCACCACAATATGCTTACAGCTGGGCCTGTTCAAGCTATTTAGTTCACCACAATAGGATTAGGACTGGGCCTGTTCAAGCTATTTAGTTCACCACAATATGCTTAGAGCTCGGCCTGTTCAAGCTATTTAGTTCGGGCACAATTGACATCGTACAAAACTATAAAAAAAATAACTGTAGACAGTAGTCAGCGAGACATTTATATTAAAGTAAGTTGAGTTGTTTTATAACAGGAAATCCGGTTATACAGTCGCTAAAACCCAGAAGTAATCTATAGTCTATAATTCACAAACTGTCAAGAGCCCTTGGTGGCAGAAAATATTGTATCCATAGGCCCAGCGTAAAAAAAAAAGTTTCATAATTCTTAATTCATCCTTTTTTTTTTTTACTGACCACCAAAGAACTTTTCAGTTTTAGCTTCTTTTTCGAACTACGACTTCCTTTCTGAAATAAAACATTTAATCGAAAGAAAAATATATAAGACCCCCCCCCTCCGCCCCACAAAGAGAGACATTGTTCCATGATATAGAACCGAGAAAGGAAAAAAAAAGGAATTTCGGTACTAATTCCCTGCTCTTATAACTGTGCACAGTATTTTGCTACCGAAAAAAAAACTTGAATTACTTATTAGTCTGATACATCTACCCTGTCATTGTCATGAACTCTTGTTTAGGTACAACTGTCGACATTAACTCAAAAAAATTTTTTTTTCGAAAAATTTGTGCCCGTTGTGACAAGATAATAAAAGAGTTTGTGTTGTTCAACAAACTAAAGGTCCAAATTTAGGTCAAAAGTCGATATTTTTAGCAATACTAACTTAAGGGCGAAATTAGATTACAATTGCGCTTTTTTTGTTTCTTGACAAAAGAATAAGTCAATAGTGACTAGAACAGGTTATATGGCTGCTTCAGGTCTTTTCAAAGGGACCCCCCCCCCTCTTTTTTTAAATATTAACATGCAAGCCGTTTTTTTTATTTTCATACAAAAAAAACACCATCAAAATGTTTTATATATAAAGTTACATTACACAGAAACCCAGTGTATAATGTTTGACTTGGATACACTTTACAGCACCAGTAGACATATCTAGTGTTATGAACACAATATTGGACTTCAATAACCACCTTGTCTAATGTTTGGAGAAATGCTTATAAAATGAAACGCAAATATTGAAGGTAGTTGTACAGTCTCTTGCTCTTCAAATTCTTCATATTTATCTTCAGCCCCCCCCCCACGCCCCTTACATCCACCTGGCCTCCATCCCAATCCCTCCTATCAGAATGGAAGATATAGAGTGTGAGGTACAGGGCAGGCTGTTATAGAACTCAGGTTCTGCAAGAATGTGTTGTTACCTGTGAGTGGCCAGATAGATCCAGTGTGCTCACGCTCAGATCTACCTTATAGAAACACTGAACTCTTTATGTAATAGGCTGATGGAGTCAATGCTAAGCTACAAAACTGATGTAGATTACATTCATTACGTACTATGCTCTTGGTCTCAATACTAAACTGATGTTGATTACGTTCATTAAAATAAACACGTTTCTTGATTGTGACGTTTATAGAAATACAAAAAAATGAAAGCAAATGTCTGAGAGTAGGACACAGACAGAAACATTATTATCTGATACACTTTCAAGTATTTCAATGATGACTTTAATATTATTTTATTTGATTAAGATGGTTTTTTATCTTCCATGGCAATGCACTTCATGGGGCTACAACTGCCAGGCGCTAATTTATAGATTACAAGAACATCGACTTGGGGTTCGAACTACGACCTACGTGTTATCAAGGAGTAGCGCATTGTGTTTTTCAACATTCTGATATGAAAAAAAAGGAAAAAAAATGTCTCGAAGCTACCTAGTTCCAAGAAGTGAGTAACCGAGAAATTTGACTCCTCCAGTTATCGAGCTCACTCTTATCTACGTTTCCTCTATCTCAGCATGTAGACACCAACTACACCCCAGCACACGCCTACACTATCTCGGGTAAACACATTTCAACATACATGCACTTACACACACACACATATATATATATAAATAGCATTCACTTGAAAACTTTCTTGACAGATACCTAGCAACTATCTTTTTTTGTGTCTCAAACTAAACTGTATAAATGTAGTTTGGTGGCATCCTTTACAGCGCATTCCTCCTTTCTAGTTAGTTCAGCCAATTCGTGAGTCATAGCTATTTATAAACATGAGCGCATACATTGACACAACTCAAAGTCTTTAATAATTGTCTCTAAGGTAAGAACTGGGATAAACATAGACCAAAACTTGACAACATTCTCCTAGTGACTTTTATTTGGATACAGTTTTTTCTATCTGCAAGATGACCAGGAGAATGTGTTGCTAAAAGTTAGAATTAAAACACACAATTGTCAGCAGAGTAAAAGAAGTTGAATTATCTACTGCGACTGTGCTCTTGTGGAAGATAAGAACAACTCGTTATTGAAAAAAGAAGCTGGAAAGGTATGCGAAAACAAGAAAGCGAATCTAAACTACTTATTAAATGTCTTTAAAGCTTGAAAAATAGACATACTAGTATTGCATATGCGGAAATCAGAAGACAGTTCGAGATTTAGAAACGCTGTCTAGATACAATCGAGAGAGATAATATATGCTGATGATGTGTGGGTTTGTTACTGATTTCCTTTGACAAAATTGAATGCATTCTCGTATCCCATTTGTTATGAATGCTTTCAGCAAATATTTTTAATGATTACATAGTAGAGTTGTGTTAAATTCTATTTCTCCACCACCCGGCTCTAAATGAATTTCTTATGTACATCGATATAAGGGACATTCAAGTCATAGAAGCACCTACAGGCCCCCACCTCTACCTCTCAATTAGCAGTGAAGGTGAGACACAAAGAAGATAAGCCGCATTAAAGGTGAGACACAATGAAGACGAGCCACAGTAAGGGTGAGACACAATGAAGGTAAGACACCGTAAAGGTGAGACACAATGAAGGTAAGACACAGTAAGGATGAGACACAATGAAGGTAAGACACCGTAAAGGTGAGACACAATGAAGGTAAGACACAGTGAAGGTGAGACACAATGAAGGTAAGACACAGTGAAGGTGAGACACAATGAAGGTAAGACACAATGAAGGTAAGACACAATGAAGGTAAGACACAGTGAGGGTGAGACACAGTGAGGGTGAGACACAATGAAGGTAAGACACAGTGAGGGTGAGACACAATGAAGGTAAGACACAGTGAGGGTGAGACACAATGAAGGTAAGACACAATGAAGGTGAGACACAATGAAGGTAAGACACAATGAGTGTGAGACACAGTGAAGGTTAGACACAGTGAAGGTAAGACACAGTGAAGGTAAGACACAATGAAGGTGAGACACAATGAAGGTAAGACACAGTGAGGGTGAGACACAATGAAGGTAAGACACAATGAAGGTGAGACACAATGAAGGTAAGACACAATGAAGGTGAGACACAATGAAGGTAAGACACAGTGAAGGTGAGACACAGTGAATGTAGGTGCTTACGATCACAGCTAAAATGTCTTCTGTTTCAGTGCCAGCATGTCCCACATCACCTCCACCCCCACCCCCCCTACATACACTCAATGATGTTTATTGCTATTGCATTCTCAGTTTGAAGAAAAGATTACTTTGACCTTCTGTTATTCTCTCTACTGTCTAGAAGGTATCAAACAGAAGATGAATGGTTGGGAACTTTGTCCTAAGCACTTCTAACAAAACATCTTTATAATTGTGTATTGCTATCTGGAGTGATGACTAGGAACGACAGGCACTGGGTGTCTCTGCAGCCTACATGGCAGTATGTACACACTCACACATTAGTCTGCTGGGTAACACTAGATACGTTTTTAAAACAAGTTTATAACACCGGGGAAAAAATACAATAGTCTAAAAATCTTTGATGACTAACCCATCCCCTGCGAACTAAGAAAAGTTGAAATAGAATCTGGCCACATTTTAACTCCATATCAATTCAATGGCACACGACTCTTCACTTTAAGGACTAAGAATAGCCGAGTTGCCTTTTCTAAGACTTGGAAGTCCACCAAAAGTTGCATGACCCTGTCCTTATCCGTTATCTAAAGCTAAAAATAAACATTATTAGACCTAAGGCAGCATGACAGCTAGATCTAGCTACTACCTTTAGTTGTGTTGTTGTTAGATTCAACATGTTTGCTCATGAGTTCATTCAAAATAAGCTGTAACATTAGATTGTAACATTCATTATATATGAAAAGAGAGCACATGCATAACAACTTTGGTGAGCGGAAGCCAGTCAAAAAAAGATCTTTAAAATTATAATAATAAAATAAACATTTTTACCTATGAGCTCAAAATGTCTATGAAAACTAATGTTTACATGTTTCTGGTGCCCCAAAAAATTGTTAAGGGTTTTGTGTGGCTAGTAAGCTATAAGCCTACAATGACTTTTAATTTCTGTCAGCTACTCATTGTCTAAGTAATCAATGGGAATAGAAATCCATCACAAGCTCTAATCGTAATAGGCCTACTATAGGACTGGACTGGATCACAAATAATAATGACATAAAACATATGACATCATCTTAGTTTAGATAAGTTATCATAATGTAATGCCAATAATGGGTAGTGCAAGGAGTTCTGATGACAATTATTTCATTTTTGTGCAACACTTTTGTGGAAAATTGCCTAAAATCATTGACTTTTACAAAAGGTTCCAACAAATAAAAATTAAAACTTATAAATTGTTGCGATAAGAGTTCAAAGAGTGAGTGCTACCGGAACTAAGATTGTCCTGACAAAAAAGTTATCATAGACATGTTTGTTTGTTTTTTTCTAGAAAGTAAAAAAAAAATAATAATAGAAAATTGCTTCTTAAAATAGTTCCAACTTGAATTCCACTGTTCAAATTCATTGGCCTCCTTCAGTCGTAGGACGACTATGGTTCATCTCAGAGCACACTTCCTCATGTGGCTGTGGAGCCCTATTTTGAAGAGACACTCCCGTCCACAGATAGCGCAAGTTAGGGTCCCCTTGGCTTTTGTTTCGGTGGTAGAGAAGCTGGCCGTTTTTCGGTTTGTGCGTTTTTCTTCCTGATCTGAGACCCATGTACTTTCACTGTCCATAAATTTATTTGTCACTGTCTCTCTCCACCTGTTGCGGTCTAGAGCTATGTCTTCCCAATTGTCAGTATTGATGTTCACTGATTTGAGGTCACGTTTTATTACATCTATGTAACGGAGGTGGGGGCGACCAGTTTTTCTTGTGCCAGTCGCGAGTTGACCATAGAGGATGACTTTCGGGATGCGCTTGCCCTCCATCCGGCGAACATGTCCAAGCCAGCGCAAACGGCGTTGTCTGAGGGCTGTAAAGATGCTGGGAATACCTGATCGCGCAAGGATCTCAGTATTGCACACTTTTTCTTTCCATGTGACATTCAAGATCCTACGGAGACATCTCAAATGGAATGAGTTTAGTTTTCTCTCTTGCTTTGCGTAGGTGGTCCATGATTCACTGCCATACAGCAGTGTACTCATAACGCATGCCTTGTAGACTTCTATTTTGGTCGCCGTAGTTAGCTTATGGTTTTCCCAAACTCTTAGTCTGAGTCTAGCGAATGTCGAGGCAGCCTTCCCTATGCGTTTTTTCATCTCCTTTGTTCCGCAAGGTTGTTAACGCCGGAAGTGGTAATGGTCTTAAGCCCTTCATTACCTACAAGTGCTTCCAATGGCATGCGTCTCAAATAGCCTCTGACAACCAGTCCAACTCCTGGCCTTCACGTGTTCAAATAAGATTACTACTAACTGATTACTTCAGAATACATTGGCCTCCTTTAGTCGTGGTTCATTTGAAACACTTTTTCATATGGATGTGGAGCCCTATTTTGGAGAGACACTCCAGTCCACATGTATTGCAGGTCAAGGTGGCTTTCGCTTTGGTGGTAGAGGAGCTGGCCATTTTCCGTGTGGCATGCTTTTCTTCAATAGCTGAGGCCCATGTCCATAGCTTTCTTGGTCACGGTCTTTCTCCAACTAGTGCGATCTAAGGCTAGCTATTCTGAAATCTGAAAGCCTTAGATTTCAGAATAACTAGTCTTAAAATATTACACATTAAAAAAATATTATAAAAATCCAAATCCCTTTTAGAATTTGAGAAACCCATTTCTGTCTATTGATATCAAAATGGTTAATGTGGTTGATTTTCATGGTAATAAAAGTTCTTAGTTGTTTAACACCTTAAACCATTTTATTCAGTGTCAGGCAAGTAATGAGAATGATTTTTTATTAACCAAAGTTTTTTTTGTTAAACATCAATGTTATCCCCTTCAAAATAGTTTACCTTGGGTAGCTATACACTGATGAAGACATTGTTTCCACTTTTGGTAGCAACACGGGAAGCAGGAGAGCCTTTTGAGGTAAAAATATCAGTGAGGGTGAAACCAGACATTGCAGACATGGATGCTCCAATGTCACACTGCCCTCTCCACCACAGAATTTTTTACCTCAGAAGGCATTTTTGAAGTGTGTTAATGACATAAAAATTGTAATTGTAAGAAGGCTAAGACTGGAGGCTGAGATAAATCCAAATATAGTCATCTTTAGTTCAGGTGGGGAATTTATTAACATTGAATCTTTGATTTTAAGAGCTACTAACCTGGTGAAGCTGATCAGCTAATGATGATCTGGGATTGTACATCAGTGACAGCCAGTCCAGTCCGAGGATGTCTTTGTGTTGCCTGGGCTGAACAGGCTGGTTACTGTATAGTGGGTCATACAACTCTGATGGTGGGGCAACATTGGCATGAGTGGGTGTTTGCGTAGCAACGATTTTCCCTTGATTAAGGTCCAACCTTGGCTGCTGCTGTTGCTGGAGCTTTGCCTGGACTGTCTTCCTCACTGTTGGTGTTGGGACAACTGAAAGAACATTGTGACATATTAAGCAAGTGTGTATATTTAAAAGTATGAATTTTTCATCCATGTTTAAATAGAATTCAATAGCTGACATAAGGAAACTGGCCATATTAGTTTTTACACTTTGTATATATTGCCTATCTATATGACACCTTGGGAAGTGTCTTAGGGGCATCCTTATTGACTCTTTCACAACTTAAGCACATCTTTCTCAGTCCTCTGTATTCTCAGTGAGTCTAATACAACAATAAAACCACTTCTTTACTGTACCACATCAGGATATTGGTTATTCAATAGAGTTAAGTGGATTAAAAATCATCCAGAAATCCTGGACTAAATAAAACTCCACTCAGAAGCCTAGTGATTTTGGAATTGTGGAAAGCAACTTTGGTTCCATTAATTTAAGATATCAATATTTGAAAATCTAATATTGAACAGAAAATTATCTATAAAAGATGTAGCAGTAAATAACCCTTGCCTCTTAGTCTTTGGTCCATCACAGAAGATCTGTAGCTTGGAGAACCATCAAGATCATCCTGACCCTGCAGATCCCCTGGACTGCTATCATATGATCTATTAAGACCTCTGCGGTCTTTAGCATATCCATTATTAGGCAGAGTTGCAGCATCATAAGACCTTAACAATATTTTTAAAGAGTTAAAAAATAATATAGTAATCATAATAATATGAATATCTACATTATGTCCTGGCAATATAATGACCAATTTTAACATCACCATTAAACTTTGTAAACTCACTTGTTCATTTTATCAGCATCACTTGATGAAGGTATTAGTTGAGTTGGAGACTGCCCATCCTGACCAGGCTTCACTCTTCGTCTTGAAGCAATACCAAAAGGATCACTGCGACGTTTTCTTTCAGAAGGTGTTCTGAAAAATAAAATGGCTCTAGGTTTTCAAAGCTTCTTTCTAAATTCTGACCTGAATTAAATTTTGATTTATAAAATATTTCTTCAAGATGTAGTTTTAAAAGTTCATTTCTATGATGTAAGCAAGTACATAACAGTCCAATAGACATCCAATAATGTTGCTAATTCCAAGTAAGGAATCAAGATATTAACTTGAAGGGCTAATCAAGTTTGAATTAGACAGTGTTCACAATTTTAAGATAATTTTTTCCCAACTACATTTAGATTAGTTTATCTATTTATATTACCTATTACCATATCACTGAAACCAAAAAAAAAAATATTGATGTAAAATCACTAGCAATTATTATCCTAGGATACAAACCGCTGTCTTGGTTTCTGCCCTAGTTTCTCTTTCCTTCTCTCTGAAGGCTGACGTTCCAAATGTTTTGTTTGAAAGTTGGGATCATTGTGGGCTTTCAATACTTCATCCCAGAAGTGGTCAGATTCTGACATCCTTTTGTCCAGTTTTCTCAGATGGCTACCAACCATGTCAGCTGCTCCTTCCTCATCAATGGCTAGTTTCTTCTCATTACTGAAAGCATTAGTTGTATTTGGACTCAGTGTCAAAACATTCAAGACAAAAAAAAATTTGTGATAAGATTTATATAAGTACTTGAATGTAATCATTATGGAAGTATAAAGATCAACTTATTTGTAAGGAAGATTAAGTAAAGGGTAAATGGATTTCCTCAAATGAATGAATATGAAAAGTTACTACTTAATGTGGGGACTTCATTGTACATTAGTAATACACATTTTTCTTAATGTACAGCATATTGTAATGAATCAATAAGCTACCAGCTCAGTGGCATTTAATTTAAAGGTATAAATAGTGAAACAACTTTGTTTCATATTTAACTCATAAGGTAATACAAACTTTGTGCTAAAGAACATGTATTTTAGACTTGAAATTTCAGTTACCCTTCTGACAGTATAATTGGCATTGAAAGCCTTTCAATCAGAGCTTGTCCCATTCTGGAAGCATTATCAAAATCTTTGCCCAACTGAGCTTTGGGCAGAGGCAGATTCTTGACAGCATCATTCATGTTATCTTCCCCTGAGAGAGCTCTTGCACAGGCAGTAATGAAATTTTCCATTTCATTCATAAGCTGTAATTTTAAGAATAGGAAATGTTTTTTTTTTTTCAGAAATATTTTTATTACACTGTTTAAAAGTACTCAAACAGTAATGACATGTAAATTTTTTTTAAGGGGGCCAATGTGTGAAGGAATTATTAAAAGCCACATGAACAATGCAGTGTTTCTTAATCTTATACTTGGCATTTTTAGAACAGCACACTATTTTTCCTTGGCTCAGTCAGCTCTAGAAGAAGAAGAAAACTTATACTTGTGGCGCCCCTCCAAAGAAAAAATTTTCTTTCAATTCTCCCTTAGCCAGTTGGTGATGCGGAGGAGTGCTGTAGACTCCCACAGTAGGATCTGGAAGGGTTTAAAGAATGTAAAGAAAACTGCACATTTTAAGTTAATTCCAGTTTTTACCGGACAGAGAGGCAACATGTTTTCCCTACATCCAGCAATTGGTTCTAAGGGCATAGCGTTTTCCTACATTTTGAGCTACAAGGCCTTTTTCTCATAGAAGATTGCATGTAAAAAAAGTTAACGTAAAAAAGGTGTTGGGTGGGCTGACATCGAAGTGCTTTCTTGAAATCAGCACTATTCATCCTGGTAAAATAAAAACTTGAAATGTAGGTCTTAGTAAGTCCAATAAATAAGGAAGCAGCGCTGGCCAATATATTATGCTAGGAACATATTCGAGGTACGTTTGTAATAGGTGTGATCTTCATTAGTTCATCTTTATGTTTCTTTACATTTGCGAAGACACATTAATGGCGACATTTTGAAATGTCTTCTTCAAAGAGTTTTGTGTCGATATTGTTGCAGATGCCTTTCATGAAAATGGTACTGGTATACATTTTAGAAGGTCCTTATGAGAAGATGAATCATTGTCTGTTACTCAAAATATTCTACTTATATTTTATTTTAATGTCATTAAAATACTGAATCATGGATTGATAATTACAATAAAAATAATAAATAAATAAATTTACTGATTTCGCACCCCCCCCCCCTTTTTTTTTTTTGCCAAGACATCACGTCCTGTAGTTAAAGAAACACTGTTCCTAAAATGGTTAAGTGATACGAATTTTTTTTTAAATTTTCTAGCCACTAAAATGTAATGAAGTTACAGGGACAATAATTGTTACCTTATCAGACTCATTGAAAAACATAGCACAAACTGTCAAGCGGTTGGCTTGCTCACTGGTGCCCTGAGAAAATCTCTTCCAGGCCTCCTCCAGTCTTCTGGCCTGCTCATTGTTTGGCTCTATATCCTGTCTCAATGAGCGCCTCAACACTAATGCAGCCTGCAGAAGGCCTTTGCCATAATCGTAGGTGCCCTGTTTATATGAACAAAAGATACAACAAAAAGGATGATGGCTAGGACAAGTGACAGCCAAGTAAATGAGCTAAGTTTTAGTGGTACGTGACGTTTTGGCGCCGCCGTTTTGGCGACAAGACGTTTTGGCGCGAGATATCATTTGACGATAATTTAATAAGCACGTAGCTTTTATAACAATGTTTATTTCACTTTACCATAATATTGTATGTATAGTATGAATTCTAACACCGTTCAGCGAAATGTTTTTCTTAGCAAGTGTTTGGTATGTATAGCTGGAGATACAATACAGTCATTAAATAAACCAATGTTAATGTAAACAAATAATTGCATCAATTTTTAGTCTATCATCGTTTCATTTTTTTTAATTTTTGTTTTTAATTTTAAAGTAATATCTTAAAAAACTTTTTTGAAATAAAAGTGCGCCTCTTAATAAACACACATACACAATCCAAAATGTTTATTAAAGAAAATGATGTGAAACACAAACACACATTTACAATTAGTACGTGAAAAATATGTCTTAACACAAACACTCATGCAAAACATAGATATGAATAATTCTTTTAAAAGAAATAATACAATAAACGTACATAATGTATTTCGCGCCAAAACGTCCCGTCGCCAAAACGGCTCGTGCCAAAACTACCTTCGCGCCAAAACGGCGGAGCCAAAACGTCCTGCTTTGAAGTTTTAGTGAGCACAATCATTTACACTTTTTTTTTTACTCTTATTAGCTGTTTTTTTTACTCTTATTTAGTAATCTGTACAAATTTTAGTGGATTTAAATGATAGGAAAACTTTATAATGACATTCGGACAGTTTGGTCAGCCTATTTGTTTACAAACTCACTGAGAATACAGAAGACTGTGAAAGATGTGCTTAAGTTGTGAAAGAGTCAATAAGGATGCCCCTATGACACTTCCCAAGGTGTCAAATAGATAAGCAATATATACAAAGTGTAAAAAAAAAAAAGCTGCACATAAATAATTGTAAAATTGCTCTTTATATTAAACTGTTTAAATTTTCAAAATTTATAAAATCTAAATCCATTCTATGCTTTGTCAAAACCTATTTTGAAACTGACATCTCTTGTGATCCAGGCAATTTGTTAATGGTGATAGTATGACAAAATGACCATTAATGTTGACTGTCAAAAAAAAAAGTTCTTGAGATCAATCCCGGTAAAGGGTGAAGTGTTCAGACACTAAGAGTTGAGTCATGTCTAATAAGAAGTGGAAGCTTGTTAGAGGAAGTCATAACAGTTAGAAATAAGGTTGCCCATCTAGCATGCTTATAAGTTGCTGGATAGTGAAACAGGAAACAATTTACTTTCCTTGGCTCATCATTTTAAAAAGAAATGTAATGGATTAATTTAAATAGCTTTATATAAACCTTATGGTTAACTGAATTTATGTATTATTTGGGGAAGCCTTGTCTATCCATCAGATGACTATATTAATCTTTATGTTACTACTTTATAAAAGATTACTTCAGCTGTGGCAGCAAACTTCTTATGCTGCTCATGGAGTGCCTCTGCTTCTTCAGAGTTCCTTCCAAGATCTGTTTGTTCTGTTACCATGACATCACAAAGTTCATTGATCCAATCTATAGCCTAAACAAGAAACCATGAAAGTTGAAAAGAATATTAAGACAATTGATAAAAGCTTCTTAAAATAAATTTATCTCTAATTAAAATAACTATAATCTTTAGGAGTAACATTTTATAGCAATAATTAAGTTTTTTTAAAATGAAAGATTTTTTATATCTGCATTTTCCTTTCTAAAATATTATTGAATTTTTTTTTTCATAAATATTATTAAGTCTGGCACAGTAAAGAAATTGATACAGAGGTCTTAGAAAACTTTGACTGGCATGAATTTATTAAAAGAACTTGTATGTTATATGCACCTGGTCTGTGTCCCGCTCACAAGTCCTGAGCTGAAGAAACTGTTGCAGTTTGAGCTTCCTAACATCAGCCAGCTCATCACACCTCAACTTTCTCTCCTGCAGGTCACCCAGCCTCTTGTTGATGTCCTTGATCTTGCTAGAGTAATCGGGAGTGATGTCTTTGCCAAAGGCATTTTTGATTGGGCGAGACATCTCATCCAGTAAGCTCTGGCCATCGTTAAGACTTTCCTCAGCTATTTTATCTAAAAGATACAAATACATTTTGATTTGGAGGTTTGTGATATATCCTAAGAGATTTTCACTAATTTTTCTTTAACATATTTTTATTCCTACTGAATAAGGGCTCTTGTGAAGTCTATGCATTTTTTCCTCATCCATATAAAATATTGAATGAAGAATTCAAAAGTCAGTCTGATATAAGGTGTTAATGGTCTTTCTAACATCTGTTTTGTTTAGCCTTGAATAAGCATTTCTTAATTAAATGTCAATAAAATAAGAAGTATGTAGTTAAGATTTATCCAGTAAGGACTGAGGTCTGTTGACAATATATAAGGTACATGGCATAGTACATGGCATAGTACATGAGTCACTTGAGTACAGTCAGTTTGCATAATTGTTATTAATAGTATTACAAAAACATGTTTTTTGTGTGATTCAGTACTGCAATTCAAACTTTTATCATTATTCTTGTAAAATTTATTAATTAAGTATTGAGAAATTCTATTCTTTAAGTTGTTTTGATCTATTCATATTAACTCTTTCTCTCCATAATTATTTTTCTCCTTCCGATAGTATTATTTGTTTTGCTAATTAGTTGTGATTAAATAAATTTTTATTATAATCAGAAAATGTTATATTTGGTGTTGAATTATAGGAGAATGCATGCTCTTTTTACAAAACACAAATTAAAGTGTGTATATCCAAAAATCAATTTAGTTTAATGCAAGTCAAATCAACGTTGGCATCGTTAATTAGGAGAGAAAGAGTTCAAATCAATTTGCATTAAATGAGGACACAGAATCTTGAATCTTTTGAAATTTATCATCACAACTGAAAATACACACAACCAAATAAACAACAAGACACTTAACTTTTATGATCAAGCAAAATTCTAAACATAGTTGATTAAAACAATTAACCTGAGGTTAGTCAAATGAGTTAGCTGTGAACTTACCACAAGCATCACATTTGTCTTGTAAAGTCTTCATGGCCTCTTCCACACTCTCCACAGTGTCTGCCTGGATGTCGCTACACAAGACTACAAGAAGCTCATCAAGTAGCTGAGAAAACTGAAACGTACAAGAGTTTAATTCATAATCAAAAGAGGAACAACACATGTACCAGAAGCTCAAAATTGAAACCAGTGAAATCTGCCCATGTGGAGTATCACCAGAGAATGCCGACCACGTCCTCCAAAACTGCTCTCTTTACCAAGAGGCCGTATAAGACATTGGCCCCAAATCACCCCAATAGAAAGAAAACTATATGGAGAGCTCCCTGATTTGGAAACCACTGCGCAGTTCATCTCATGTATTGGTCTAGTCATCTGAACACTCCAACATAACAATGAGAACGAAGAAGAAGAAGAAAAAAGAGGAACAACAGGAAAAAAGACAATATAGAAGAGGAGAGTTCAGGAGAAGAGAACATAGAATCATTTGTGAGCATATTTCAAGTTTTAACACGAGATTTAATTGTTCTATTGTTAATCATGCAGTTCTGATGAAAACATTTTAAAATTTATTTTTTTTTAAATGTGTTTTTCAAATAATTTTGGAAACTGTGGAAACCACTAAGAAACATTTTAAAATGAAAGCTGAAAATAAAGTTTCTTATTTGAACATGCTTAATAGAAATGTTAAACATTTTATTTTTTTAGAATTTCTTATCTAAAACTGACTTACATCTTCTGCAAACCTGTGGAACCTGACAGATGTGATCAGCAATGTCCGCCTTCTGTCCAGTCTGGAGGCAAAACTTCTGCACACTGTGTCCATGTAGTCCCTCTCTGCCTTGAGGTCATCCTCAGCAGTCAAGCCCTCTTTCAGGATCTCTTCTGCAGTGTGCCGCAGCTCTGCGTACTGCCCATATGTGTCCTGTGATTATAAGTCAGAAAATAATAGTTATAAGTAAAAAGAAAATATAATTATATAAACTATTAAAACGTAATTAATAGTTGAATTCTTAAAAGGACTATCTCATTAAATTAACACACAAATATGTGAATGCTCTGTCTAACTCACTGTACACTTTATTTCCATTTCTTCATGTCTCTTCCTCAGTTCCTCTGCTGATTCATAAGAGTCTCCAATGTCACTTTGGGAAGCCAAAAGTTTTTCTCCAGGACCAAGTACCCAATTAATGACCTTGATATGTAAGAAATATCTTTTAATATCAAATATAAAATGTCAAAGAGTTAACATATTCTAGACTTCATTTTAAGACTGAAAATTGTAGACATAGATACATTTAGAAAATAACCTCTTGTAGTACATGTGGTTTAATCATAAAAGTCATTATTGTAATTAATGAAGAAAATGGCTACAAGGAAGTAAATGATTGTGTTATTGTTTAAACTTTAGATTTGAACTCTAGGCCTTTGTGTCTATTATTATTATAGCTTTGGTAAGTACTATTTCTAATTTGTACAAACTTGTAATCAAGTAAATAGCCAAATCTAAATTATAAATGTTGTTCTTGAAACATTATTACAAATATATTAGTTGCTTTTTTTCAATATTTAGAAAGCCTTTTCAAAATTTAATCAACCAAAATTTATTTATAAAAAAAAAAATGCCAACATGTACTAAAGTAATAATGACAAATAACATACTGTCTTAATATTTCTTTTCCATTCTTCATACTGTATGCTAGAGTTCATAGAACGATCCTTATCTTCCAAGTAATCTTGCAGTTTGTCCACTTTATTGGTTAAGTATTGGAGGACTCTTTTAACCTGTTAGAAAAATTAATATACCTTATTAATTCTCTAATTAAATGTGAATAATCATCAGAACCTTTTAATTTAAAGTTTGTTTTTATTGTTTTGAAGCAGAATTGTTTTTATGTGAAAGGAGTGTAAAAAAGGCAAAAGCTAAACTAGAAACTCCATTGAGTTGTAGACTAAGTACCTGTTTTTGAACTTCTAAGTTGTCCAATGTTGGTACGAAGCCTTGATTGTCACTATATCCACTTAATCGGTTTTCTGACAAAGTTGTCAGGAGTTCTTGACCTTTTGAAATCAATATGTCAGTTTAATTTTTTATTTTATTTTACAGGTATTTGAAAACTTATGGTTATTCAAAATTTATTCAGAAAAACAAAACTATTTTTTTAAAAATCATTTTAAAAAGTGTAAAAATGTGTTGTTTTTTTTTTCTGTTGATATCAAGAGTTATATAAGATTTAAGCACACTAATCTCATAGATTAATCATGATGTAAGAGATGAGAAATACAAGACTTTAAAAGTTGTAATGTGGTTCAAAGTATCGATGAGTATAATAAAAGGGAAACAACCAATGTTTAATTAATAATTATAATTATTTTTTAAAAATTGTTTCATTTAATTTTAATAGGATTGATGTTATAAATTTTTCTTTTTAAATTAATTTTTAAAAATTTAATTAAGGTAATTACACAAATATTTTGTCTGATAGTTTAAAAAAATAATAATATACCACAATACCTTGTCTGATGACTTCAACGGGCATCTCTTTGATGGACTCTTTAAACTGGCGATGCTTTCTGAGAGCTTCAAGAGGACTTGATGGAGGGTCAGATCTGACATTGGAATCATAGGAATGTTGAATTTCTACCTCTTGTCTGTCTAAGTACTCAATTACTTCTCTAGAGTCTTTCATGAAATTCTCATAATTCTGAAAAATCACAAAGTGTTGTGGGATTGTAGGATAAATACCAGAAACATATTTGAGAAAATAAAAAAAGATTTTAGTCCAAATGTGCTTGGGGTAAAAATATATTTAAATCTTTCAAATTATTTCTTGACATTGAAAAACAAAACATCACAAACTATAAAGGTAAATTCTTTAAAAACTTTACTGATAAGAGATTCATAACAGGACATTCATATTCCTATGGTCAAGCGCTGGATTTGATTTCAGTGAAGGTAAAAGTTTATAGACTTTTACATTTAGAATAAAGTGGGGGGGGGGGGGGATGTGTAGGCACAAGCTCATTAAAGATGACATTTGATAAGGCCACATTACCCATTGTGTATGCAGCCACATGTCATGGTAGTACTCCATTTGACCTCCCAGGTCAGAGGTCAGCTGCTTGGTATCAATGTATCTATGTAGAAGGCTAATTGTTACAAAAAGTGGCTGTGGAGGATTAAAAAATAATGGAATAAATCTCAACACACATTTTGTGTTTCATTCTCTTATCACACACATACTAATTATAGCTCTAACTTAATTATGTTTCTAAGCAGGAAACTTGTAGCATGGTTTGTGAGATCAGGGATCAGAATAATGTATTCAATTTTTGATCAATAAAATCTTTAAAACAATATCAGATGTGATTATAAATCTTGAATAGGAAAGTTAGTTTTGAGACCTTATTGTTCTGGGAACAGAGTCAAACTTTTCAAGTTCATCATTAAGAAGGCATGAATTTCTGGATTATTAACTCCAGGCTCCTATCATCCTCAAACTTTCTACTCGGTTGTCCGCCAAGCCTCAATGAATTCATTGCTTTCTCTACTATAAGGAGAAATCTACATAATAGAAATGACACAAAGACAAGAGTAACAATGGCCAATGCAGCAAAAGCTTTTGAGTTGATTGTTCGATCAATACATACTACTAGCCATAACAAAGACACACTAAAAACATCCAACTTTTGCCCAGCCATTGCACTGCATTTATAACATTTTAGTCAGGTACAGGAGTTAATCAAAAAATCTTAACAAGAATTATCTTCACACGTTTTTTTGTTGTTATTTTTTGTGTGTATATTTTGTTAAGCCAAATAGGACTTTTTAAGACATCTTCAGCTCAAATAACAGCACACCCAGGGGTCCGTGCCTTGTTTATGGTGTGACCCAACCAAGTAATGCTCACATACAATGTGGAACCTTTAAACAGGACTAGGGGTGTAGAGCTCCTGATCCGCACCTGTCTGTTTAGAGAAATCATTCTCAGCAGTCAGCTGAGTAAAATCCTTCTCAAAGGGATTATGGCTATCCACTGCAATCTGATTCATGAATGGACTTTTTCCAACAGGTATAAATTCATACAATAAAAAAAAAAGTTGGAAACATTTTTTGCTATTCATCCACACTGCATAGATCTACAAATAATATTTTATAAATATGTAAAGTAACATACCTCAGAACTTGAAGATCTGCTCAGATTGAACCTTTTATCAAAATCCATGACAAGCACAAGAACTTGCTTCAAATAGCCTCCAATTGTTTGCTGAAAAAGGATAGCAGATATAATGGAGTTTTGTATAATTATGAATGAATTTTATACACTAATAAAAGTTTTTTGTTTCTTTTAATTACAGATAGTTTATACTTTTTAAAATATTACATTTAATCTATATGTGTTAGTCTTATCCTTCTTGTTGCAGTTTAGTCAAAATAAAAATGTACAGCCATTTTAAATCTGTTAATTGGATTTTCTTTAGGAGGCCATCACCAGAAAAGATGTTTGTTGTTTTTTTTTGTTGTAAAAGGTTTAAAAGATGAACAAAATTGTGCTCTCTTGTTATTGCTTTTTTTTTTTCAGATGTTTCTTCACATATTAAGAGAATTAACTTCCTCAGGTTGGCTGAGATGATCACATACAGAGTTAGAACTGGGGAACATCATGACAACAGAAGCCTGGCAGTCACTGCAGTTGTTTTTTTAATATTAAGCAAAAGTGGATTTGAAAGAATTTTGACTTTGTACGCTGACAATTACCTTCAAACATGACATGACCATGCCTAAGTTTGCCCAGGAGCCATCTCTAGTGTCCACTACCACAGAATAGCCTTTTTTCTTGGTCTCTTCACTATAGACACAGACAAAAAACAAGAGATTTTTTAAAAAGAGCACTGCTTATGATCTTAAAATTTTGAATTTTTGTTTTTTTGTTTTTGGTTAAATACAATCAATCTGAATCTGAAGCAGAAATCATCAAATCAAAATTTAAGTCAAGAATCTTATTTTCCAGCAAATGAGTTAAATTACAAATAAACATTGTTTCCATTTCTTATTTTAGTAAGCTTATTATAAAAAAAATTATTCTAATTTGAAAATTCCAATTTTTTTTTAGCTTTTCACTATCTGGTTAATCTCTTTTTCACTTTAATATGAAGAATGTATCTTTATTTTGATAAAATAAATTTAAGGTGTTACCATGTATACATTGTAATAGAGAAATATACAATTTAATTACAGGTTATGTCAATACCAAACACTACCTAGGTATCTGAATGAGGTATTTCAAACAGGTGATCAGCTCATCAGGGCTTGGGTCATTTCTGTTTTGCATAGATGGCAGAGTGATGATGGGACCCCCTTGGGTGTCTCTTCCACCTGGAGTAATGGAAAGAAAAGTGTATGTTGTTTTGACTATGTTAAATGTGTTTGTCTGTAAACATTTAGTTGAAAGTTGTTTCTATCTGTAAACATTGGAGATGATATGTCATTGTTTAGGCTGATATTTTGATAGATGAGAAACCCTAGTACAGTTTTACTCTTACAGAGCACAAATAAATGGATACGTTTTCAAGAATTATAAATAACAAGATTATTTTGTAGGTTTTAGTTTTTGTACTATAAAATACATTGTGCTCTAAACTCAAATAATGAGACATCGGGATAGGACTGACAATGAAAGACTACTAAGAAGTAGTCACAAAAGAATGAGCCTGTAAGCTACTTACGCTAGTTTCATTTTTTTTTGGGGGGTCGAGCTATGTAATTATTGTCTTGATAGCATTCTTCTTCCACATTCTATTTATAGTCCTGCGGCACTAGTTTGTATACCCGTATACTCTATTAACAATTAATTGTCCAGGTGAGTGAACACCAATGGTGATAGGTGAATAATGAGCTCGTTTCTTTCATTGACCAGAGTGTCACTTATAATGTTACAGCAGTTCAATAAATAGCTGACGAGGCTTGACTCACAGTCATGTACGTAGGCCTAACAAGTAAATAGCTGACGAGGCTAGACTCACAGCTATGTATGTAGGCCTAACAAGTATATAGCTGACGAGGCTAGACTCACAGCCTTGTACGTAGGCCTAACAAGTATATAGCTGACGAGGCTTGACTCACACTCATGTACGTAGGCCTAACAAGTGTATAGCTGACGAGGCTTGACTCACAGCCATGTACTTAGGCCTAACAAGTATATAGCTGACGAGGCTTGACTCACAGTCATGTACGTAGGCCTAACAAGTATATAACTAACGAGGCTAGACTCACAGCCTTGTACGTAGGCCTAACAAGTATATAGCTGACGAGGCTTGACTCACAGTCATGTACGTAGGCCTAACAAGTATATAGCTGACGAGGCTTGACTCACAGCCATGTACTTAGGCCTAACAAGTATTGAATAGGCTGAAATATATGAACAGGTCTGTGTGTTAGAGGGAGAGAAAGCGTGGGCGTCTGTGTTAGAACTATTGGTGTTAAATAAACAGGTCAAGGTGTCGAGACGCAATTACAAACACAAATTTAATACCGACTTTCTTCTGTGATTTCAACGGCGATATTTAGTCTATAGTTTAGTAGCCTATAGTATAGGCATTGTGGCGTATGGTAAATATAGTATAGACTATACTAAAGTCTTAGACGTCTGATATATCTTCAATGTGTATGCTGTAAAAAACATATCAGTATTTAGGACAGGAGAGATAATTAAAACAAGACTCGATGAAAGACTAACATGTTTTCACCTCTGCTCACAAAATCTTGCTACAAAATCTAGAAGATTCTATTGACTGAACAAAGTCGTTCTCATAAAATGTTTACTTGGTAAGAAATACATATCTAACAAAAATATAAAAGAAACAGGCAGCAGTAGAGTCATGGTAAATGAAAACTACAGTTGGACAAGAGGCTAGAGCAAGTCAATATAAATGTGCTATGTGAGAATTTTAAATATTTTTGAAACAAATTGTGCTTTTTACAAATAGTCTGTAGGCCCCCAAATGGAAAAAAAAAAGGGGGGGGGGTTCGCTTTCATGAAAGCAAAAGTACCGTTACGCCTATTCTCGGTATGATACTGGGTGATGCCGAAATCGATTATATATCTTTAATAACGCTCCTATTTTGTGAGATCTAATCGTGACAGACGAACAATCAGACAGCCAGCTCAAAAATAATAGTTTTTATTTTTTATTTTCTTAATTAGCTGCTATAAATGTTGAGGTGTAAATAAAACCAATAGTGATATGTGTTTACAGTAAATGGTAAGTTGGTTTAGATCTAATAAAAAACAAATAGGATAAAGCGGTATAACGAATAAACGAAAGAAAGGCCTAACGAGGTTCATTACTTATGCGAATGTGCCACTGCAATAGTAAGAATGTTTTTTTTTTCAGGGGGTCAATTAATGAATCTTTGGACAATGCAGATATTAATCCTTATTTAGTGCACAGTGTGGAAACAGTGGAAGGGTCTGTTTTTTTTTAAAACTTGATTCGGATGGCCCTTCAGATTCCGAACATAATTACATTCTAGTCCAAACCTCCCGCAGGACGACGGAGTAGCGGGCAGGGTTCACACTAGTGACCACCGAACGATAGTCCTGAGTGCAAACCACACGACCAGGCAGCCATCCTGCGAAAATTAATCTAATGCTTCGTCTAATGAGTACAAGTTTAGACCGCTAATCATTATTTCAGATCTGGCAAAAAGTACAGGGCAGGTGATACAGACTTGTTGTCGACTGCTAATGACTATTCTGGTTTGGCTAATACAAAACGCTACGTATAGTCTTACAAATCACGGTGTTGGAATATTTGTGATTGACTCTAGTTGTGTTGATACACACACCTGAGCACAGCCCTAGTTCGGACAAATAGTCCAGGGTTTGCCACGCCTTCTAGACTTTGAAAAACGTGATGGTGTTGACTAGAAAAGGGGGGGGGGGGATTAACGGGACAGTAAGCTTTAGAAACAGGCGACATTGAACAGATGTGTGTTGATTGCTGTTGTAAAACGTGGTGTAGTGAATGGCAGGCAAGAATACAGTCTGAACACTTTCATTACACAATGTTAACTCGATCAGCTGAAAAAAAAAATTCAATGACAAAGAAAGAGCACAAGAAATACGTAACAACGCTTAAACTCCAGCAACAGTTTTATCTGTTTCTTAATGGCTTTCAGTTTGAACTGGATTTATAGGCTACAAAATCTTGTTCACACGAGAACCAACAATGGCGCTATGGGCCCGTGATCTATAGGGGCCACACGGAGGCCTTTGACAGAAAAAATACGAAAACAAAATGTGTTGTCTGAAAGAAATTAGATATGTATACACTTTGTACACACATTTGTTTAGCATTGCATGTGTGTCGTTGCTTTCTCCAGGAGAGAGAGAAACAGAAGAATACAAAGTAGATGCACTTGTTTCAGACTTGTCACTCAGTAAAATACAAACTTATTAAATAAATATTATATATCCACAGTAGTCCACTGATAAATAATAAAGTTTATATCTAACGTTATAAAATGAATGGCCATAGATTGAACTATAGAACTGTTTATGATCTAGTCATATTTTGATTTTTTCCAAAAGAAACACATATTAAACAGCATATTGAAGAGATTTTACATACTGGGTTAAAGGGATAACAAGAACAATTGAAAAACTAAAGCAATTTTCGATCATTTTGATGTAGATCTATATTGTAAGAAGGAAATCTAGGTCTACGTGTGATGACGATAAGACTTCACATTATTATATGCATGTATTTTATAGAAATAAATCTAGGTCTACGTGTTATGACGATAAGACTTCACATTATTATATGCATGTATTTTATAGAAATAAATCTAGGTCTACTTGTTATGACGATAAGACTTCACATCATAATATGCATGTATTTTATAGAAATAAAAAAGCAAATGTAAATGTAGACTAAGTTGGATGCATCCGCCCTTAAAGCCCGAAAAAATAACAAAAGCGACAAAGCTAAAAATAGATTGTTGAACTATTTCCCTAATATATTATAATCCTCGCCGCCAGTCAAGTGGGTCATTTTTTTTTAAAGCAACGGTTCTCGTGCATTGTGGTTGAAGTGTCTGAATCTAACCATCGCGATGAAAAACATTGTAAATGTAGAAGTCTGAAAAAAAAAAGTCGGAGTTGCTGATTTAGACATCAATAAAACGACACAAACGCAGTGCGACAACCACAAACATTTATGTACATAGGACACGATTGTGATTGAAAAGACGAGATCCATTTCCCTTTTGTCAGCCAAAGCGTGGACCCCCGGAAACTAGTGACTGAAATGTGCCAGATACCAGTCCCACTTTCGTCACTAGTGATAAATTGCTTTTTTGCCCAGGCCTACAAACCCATACAGGTAAATGCTACAAGTTAGAGGTGCTGTCTTCTGACACTACATCTAGAATCTAGATCTTGTAGGCATTCTCACAAAACGAGCATAAAAAAATTAGTACCAGTAAATTATTTAAAAAGTACATTTCCATTTTTAAGTCTTAATGCTTATAAGGTCCCAATAAAATATGTACATAAATAAAATATAGTAGCAGTATAATGTTTCTGTTACAACTGCACTATATATATATATATATATATATATATATATATATATATATATATATATATATATATATATATATATATATATATATATATATATATATATATATATATATATATATATATATATGATCAGCACAACGCCCAGACATCGATGTGACCGGTCTATTTCATCTATCCGCCCTACCAGAATTCAAACCCGCCTCCTTCATTTCGACATCTACTCGCACACCGCGCCAGTTCGACACTTTAAAAAAAAAGTAATGAATGTGTTCCAGTTTGTTTCTAATGTTTGTAAAAAAAAAAAACCTGGCTTGTTATCAAACCAAGTTAAAATGTTGGTATGTGCCTGTTTGTACTGTACAGCTGTTTTTAAGCTTTCTTTACAATATACGTAGTAAACTCATGTTCCATTTTCTATGTTGCAATTTTTTAAAATGTTCATTTGATTGATGAATCTGTCAAAACATTCCTCCCTCTCTCTCTCTGTGTGTGCGTTTGCAAGTGCAGAAATATATAATGTACTCATCCTAATACCTTACAACTAAAACTAGTGTGGTCTTTAGTTAATGAGGACATTCGCATACTTGTAACTAGTAGGTCTATCTGAGAGACTAGTGGCCAAGTCTTTCTAAACCAGGGGTCTCCAGTTGGAATTTCGGTGATGGCTTGTATTTCGGTGTCTGGATTTGCGTGTCCCATCCTGCTGTCACAAAGTAGGCCGACTAGGAGTCAGTTAGGGAAAGTCGTGCTGCGGTAGGTCGTAGTGCTGGCCACATGACACCCGTTGGTCAAGGCGAGGGATGAATTCTGCATCAGCTGCCAAGGTTCTTAATGGGGAGCATTACATTCGTGCCCAAGCCTCAGGCTATCCATGGCGTAGGGATGGGAAGAGTTTAGACGGCCTTTGAATCTTATGACGTCTACGAGATGTTACGAGAATTCAGTTCAAAACAAACAAAATGTTTTTTAAAAATTCGTTTAAAAAAACGAAGCTTATTAAAGGGGAAGAAATCCTTATTTATAACTTTATCTCTAACTAATGAAGTTATACTTCCCTTTTCGATATCAAACAAAATAATTATTGACTAATTGGTTGATTTTTTTTAAAAATCGATTCATGTTTTGTTAGTTACACTATTTTGTTAAGGTCTCAACTTGATCCGAGATCTGTATGGGAGAAATAAAGTGTTCAAAAATTATAAAAATGACAGAGTTATCTAATCTTTGTAAAAATACGACTTGAGTGACGAATGAAACAATAGCGTTGTTTCTTTTAGAAATCTACTGACGTCTAAGGTTGAAGTACCAGACTAAGTGTACACGCACTTGAGACATAAACATCTGCACCTAATAGCCAATATTTCAATACCAAATAAACACAACAAACTGAACAAGCCTATACAAATTAACCTTAAAAGGAACAAAAACATATGATAAAACAGCTTCTATACAGCTAGTGAATCAGACCATAAAGATAAAACAGCTTCTATACAGCTAGTGAATCAGACCATAAAGATAAAACAGCTTCTATACAGCTAGTGAATCAGACAATATATATATGCAAGGGCAGAAAATCCATTCGGAGAACCAAAGTTTAACTAAACTTCCTTCTGTTCAGACATACTCATTATTACAATGTGATAGAAAAAGAAGTAGACATAAGCATACACACCAGTGGGAACACCGCATGAGAGGCTCCAGGAAATGATCAAATGTAGGATATTTGCGAACAAATTTTATGTCAGATTTTTTGAGTCACGTAATTCCGCACCTCAAATGTTTATGTAAAGTAAATAACACTCATATTTCTATCTAGATCTTGTAACTAGGCAAACAAAATGGAAGCACTCACCAGTCAGAAGACTAAAGCCGTGTTCAAGTAAGTTCCTGAGATGTTCACTGTTCATACCATGACCTGAACGAACAAAATGATGGACATTTTATTTGAAATATTCAAAAACAAAAATTGTACAATGAAAACCATTTGAAGTCTAGATGCGTACTACATGTTTTATTTTTTTCTTTCGTGAAAATGTTTTTTAATGTCATCCACACAATAATTGGACCTAGAGTTTGTTCAAGGAAACACAACCACCCAGAGCGGTACATTTATTGAATAAGTGAGAACTGATAGAACAGATGGACGGACGGACAGACAGAGACAGTTAGATGTCAATATTTTGTGTAAGCCTTGTCCAGGAGATTTCTTGTTCAATTAATACAATGATAATTGTTTATTTATAATTGTAGAGAAAAATATATTACATTTCCAGCAACAATAAATGAATGGTAGAATGAGTACTAGGTATAAACAGACACGGTCCACCGAACTCGGTTTTTATCGACGGTAACATTCGTGCCAAGATGTTATTACGTTACTCTTTGACTCATAAAGTTCTCACTCTATATTTAAATTATAATCAGGATGTCATTCTATGTCAACCCAGAATAGATTTCTATCTAGAACAGAACCATTGGTTTTCTCTCTGGCGATATAGAAAATACAATTCTTAATAAAAAACAAAAAACTTAAGCTTTTTATTACAATTAATAAAATAAATTGATTCTTATCTTATCTTATATAATACAGACGTTACTTCAAAAAAGAAGATGATTACGTCCTACGCGTCATGCATTTAGTCATGCATATTAACCAATGACTTAAATTCTGCCAAGTCACTGGTTTTCCTGGCTAGCTCAGGCAACCCATTCGTTATGAAATAGAAGACTTGGGACCCCTTGAATTAGGCATGGGTCTAAAAGAATAATTTAAAAAAAAAACAAGAGCTACTAGATCTTGTATCAAACGGAAACTTGGTCCACTTTAGTTCTTGTTTTCAAGATAGCGGCAGAAGAGATGGGGGGGGGGGGGTCAATAACCAGCGGGGAAGGGGCTGGGCGTATTTATTTCGTTTAAATCTCAATGATTCCAACGCTCCCTTGACATTTATCCTTAAAACTTTCTCCCCGATACTTCGGTCCACACAAGTTTTATTTTGTTTAGAACTTGCTTCTGGTCTTTTACTGTGTTATACAAATGACAAAAATAGTATTGAAAATAAGCCTAGATCTATATTTATTGCTTTAAAGTTTAAACAAAATAGCTTGAAAGCTGATACGATTTACTTTACAAGAGTTTCTCTCCATAAAAAAAATATATATATAATATGTAATATTGAAAATAGAAATTGGCAGACGTATTTTGTTCACTTATAATTCTATATCATTTGATTACATTAAAGAAAAGTATTTCTGCCATTGGAGATGTACATACAATGAGGCAAATCAATAAACAGTACGTTTTTTTGGTGTATCCGGTGTACAGAATAAAGGACGTGTACATAAGCTATATTTTGTGTAAGTTCTAAGAAAATGTGTGTGCATAGCAGAAGTAGCCTACATTTTCTAAGCTCTTTCGTTTGTAGCTTTTTTTTTTCGTTAGCGTCCTTGACATTGTTTAGTTCATCCTGAAACTCGCCATTATAGAGGCGTTCTTGTAGCCCACTTTATAGTCTTATTACACATGCATTGATTTGAACATTCCATGTTGACTCGCTATCAAAATAAAAGAAAGCTGAAAACTACAATCGATAGATCGAATCCTCTCAATGACCACTAAAGCTCTTATCGACATTCCTATGAAGGTAGACACAAAGAAAACGTTTGTGGCTGCTCCATTACTCTTTCACGTGTGGTGGGAAGAGAAAAAAAAGTGTTGCCTACACTATAGGTGTTTTTTTTTTCTTCTAATATTAAACATTTTGGCCTAATGATGAAATTTAAAACTATCTTATTCCCATCCAGTAGCATATTTAAAACGTTTTAACTTTTTTTTCATTAAAAAAAATGAAGCATTTCAGTTATTTATAAGCGCTCTCTTATTCAGCTATTTAAATATTCGTCTTGGCTCAATGATTTGTATACAAAACGCAAGTTATTGCATTCGAGCAAAGCATTGCCTCTAATTTTTTTTAAGGCGGTGAAGTCCCACGCACTTAGTTTTTGGATATTGTCGAATTAAATTCCAAAACTAACAGCCCCGTGCATGGCACGAGTTTTACCAACAAATATGTGTTTGTGTGGTATGTGTGTGTTTGTGCATTATGGTGATACCTTTGATACTTTTAGGTATATACTAGCTGATACTCGTGCTTCGCTAGCTTCAAAAAGTTTGAATGTTAATGCTAGTTATTAATGTGGACCGGAAACTAAAAAAAAAAAATGCATTCTCTAATCAAATGGTCGCCTTATAACGCCATAACGCCTCTGTCAGGGGCAGGTATGGTGAGAGTGATTGTGTTATTTCTTTGTTTGATGTTTTTGAATGTGAGTTTCCGTTGGTTGATAGAGTGAAATTGGTTTTTGAAGTTGGTAGTATTATGTTCTTGGACTGGTGTTAAGTGTATTAAATATACATTGAAGTTAATGTCATTGCTTGTGCTCTATTGGATTATTCATTATTAAAGTATCATTGTTATATTCTTAGAGTTCTGGAGTTAACTATATCTAGTAGTAATTGTTCCTAATTATATAACCATTATCAAGCCAAGAAACCCCTTATCGAGCCACAGGAACCAAGTCCAGACAAACATAAAGTGAACTCTGACAGAGACAAGGAATAAGAGACTGGCTTTTCACCGACCTCTCTGCCCCATCAACTAGATACGATTGCATACGTTGATGTATGGCGCACGGTTCTTTCAGCCTTATTTGTGTATGTCCTGAATAAAGATCGAAACCGTTTGGCCAATCTTGATAATACTTGGCGAAAATGTTCCTTAGATCATGGCGGAGACCGTTGTGCATGTTTTATGTCTCTCCCACAAATGGAGGTCACTAAAAATAGACAAACAATCTACTTGTATCTCTATTAAAGAACGAAACATTTTAACAAATCGGATAAACCCGTTTTCACAGTATTTTATTTTTGATATGAATATGTCGGCTGAACGGGTAAACCCATTTTCACACTACTTTTTTTTTTCGTGGCAAAATAAAATTTGTGAAGGGAACGTTCTCCATGTCTGACATAGATCTAAATTTAATCCAGTAGATCAGTAATAACCAAGCTAAGGTCTGCAGGCCGCGGGTCATATCCGGTTCATATCACTTCTAGGTATACACTTTCTAATTAACGATAGTTCTAAAGAAGCATCTATTTCCGTTCTAGATCTAGATTACAGACATAGTCTGTTTTTAGAGGCTCAGACGTAGTAGTAATTTGCTTAATCGTATTGAGGGCGTAGTTGCTGAGATGTAAAGCGCTTGGCTTTCGAAACGAGGGGTCCCGGGCTCGAAACTCAGTGATTTTGAATTTCGGGGTTTTTATGACGCCCCTGAGTCTACCCAACTATAATGGGTACATGACGGTTGATCTTTGTACACATGTCAACCTCGATAACCGTCGGCTATAGAAACAGGTGATCTTTGCATCATTTGCCCTAGAGATCGTAAGGTCCGAAAGGGGTACTATACTTACTTACTTAGTCACATCAAATAGTAGGCCTACACGTACACAAAATGCATCCCCTTAAACCACAACTATAAAACAATGGAACTAGTCCTATGCTTCCGTGGCTCTATACTTAGCTTTGTATTCCTCAAGGGAAACACACAATTCTTTAACATTTAATTAATTATCTCACAAGTTTATACAGTCATAATGATAAATTAAACTGACTAACAGCGCATTCAAATGTTTTCAGGAATACAAAATCTTAAGTTAAAAATGTATTAGAATATTTCAATAGTAACTAGATTGTTTTAGTTGCTCACAATTCTTTTTAAAGAATGTCCAGTTCTTTATTAATATAAAGAGTAATGCTACTCACCTTCAGCAAGCAATCCATAAATGCTGCTTCCAGTACTCCTGTGAGTTCCAGCCCCTGCGCTTTGAACGCTGCCTGCACGTGATGTCGGCCTATCTTGGGCTTCTTGGAAACTCCTCTGCCTCTTAATAACACCATCATAATCTATTTGACTGCTCATTCTGTGTGAATCTTTCTTTTGAATTGTACCGGTTGGAGTAGGCTGATATCCAGAATCTCTTGGAGAATGTTTAGGGGAAGTCTGCAGCTGATAATATTCAGGTGGCTGCTGGGAAGTGTATGCTGCACTGCTCCTAATGCTACCAGGTCTAGAACTAGGCTGGTTCTGCCCAGTCTGGTAATAATCAGGATTCTCAAACTGCTGTTGGTAATTAGATCCTTGCCCTTGATTACTGACGAATATGCCACTTGGGAGAGCAACGCCTCCAGAAATGTAATCCTGCTGCCTCCGAAGAGAGCCATGTCTGGAATCGACCCTTGCTGGGACACCAGGACCCTTCCTTATACTACTTCTAGATGTGTTCTGATCCTGCACATCTGAAAAACGCCCCTGGCTGCCAAATGATGTGTTGGGGTCTTGAAGATTTCCTTGGTTTATAAAGGGCCCTTGCGGTCTTGCATCACGAAAGCTTCCTGCACCTCCCCCGTCTCTAGGTAAACCAGGTGGGGCAGAGCCACCGTAAGATGGAGGTATTGTCCGCTGGTCCCTATCATTTCGAAATGAAGCATTGTGGGGGTGAGTGACTCCCCCTTGATAGGCCATAATATGAACTCACTCTAAAGATATACAAAAAAAAACATTAATGTCTAGCACTGATTGCATAAACTTTTTATTGAAAATAAAATTATACCGTATATGAAGTGGAATTGTATCATAAATTTATTCATTAGTAGAAAAGTAAAAACAGGTTAGAGCCACCATCGTTTTAATTATCGTAATTTCTTTTTGCACATCTAAAAGTTCAACAACACCTTGGACACTTTTACAAAGCTGAACACTTAAATTGACTTAAATCCATCATAATACAAAACCTCCATTGAAGTCAGAACTTCATGGAGGATGGGTTGGCGGAACCTGAACGCTGATTTCAAAAACGGCTCAAATGATTTTTGTTCTAGAAATTTAACAGTTGATGTATATCGATTAGAAAAAAATTACCAGCTCGTTGGCCACACGGGGATAGTTCTAGTTTGACCGTTATAATTTTTCAAGTAAAAAATGAAAAATTTAAATTTGGCTAGAGAGCAATACCTAGGTCAAAATCCAGCATCGGTTTTGAAAGGACTATCGCGAATGTAAAGGATTATTGATTCCATAAATAATGTTAAGGAGAATTTTGCGCATTGTCTTCTAAGTCTAGATCTAAATGCTTATCATTTGATTATTATAAAGTGACATCAGTCCGCTCGCACTTTATGGATCTTCTGCGATAGATCCATCTTGGCGGGGGCGTTTGTGACAAGTCAAAAGCTTGCTGTCAGTCACTCAATTTTACCACAGCATTAATTATTGTTTATTCATTTTATTTATTTCCCCGTTCTATCCCCAATTTCATCACCCGCCCCACAGATCATAGTGTGAAATATTTTATTGAAATGTCAAAAGCCTCCATTTCTACATTCATGTGCGTAAGTGTAGTGCTTTAGTTTTTTTTTTTATTGGGAGAGATTTGAACCTAAAAGAAAAGGATAATAGATCTAGAATATTCTAGATTTTATTTAGTCTATATAATCTAGACCTAGTTACTATTTTAAATAAACCTTTAAAATCGAAGTGACGCTTTCGTGCAAAACTTTACAGAATATTCTACACTAGATCTAGAATCTAGAGATCTAGTCTATATAGATAGTCTAGATAGATCTATCTAGTCTAGATCTAAACAGTGCCCAATTAGTTTACCCGAAAAAAAAATCTATCTAGATCAGATTTTTTACAAGACTAAACTATGCTTCCTAAAGATGTAGTTAGTCCAGAGATGGACTGTCTGTACGTGTGACACACCGGGGCTGAGAAAGTAACACAGTTTTGTTTTAGTCCGCCGGCTACCTGTTGCATTCCTAGCAGACGTTAAACAGCAATGTCGCACTCTTGTGTCGCGTTCTTGTTTTTGTTTTTAGTCTACAGCACAGAGACCGAGTCGTCAGAGTCTAGACTTCGCATTCTACAATCAACAGTATTAAAATGTTTGTTGTTTTAAGTTAGATCTAACTAGCTTAGGCTTAATCTACTTACCACAAGCAACCCTAAGTAATGTTACCGGCTTTTTTAAACATAAAGCTGCAGTGATTTTAATTCCAAAGAAAAAAGAAGGACAACAGATTTTATCCAAAAGAAAAATTCATTTCCTTGAAGTAGTGTATCGCGGGAATGTTTCTGGCTTCTACACACACACACACGAACAGTGCACACCTTACACACAGGACAGTGTCAATGTTTAGGGCGCTTGTCGCCGGTAGTCTTGCGTGCTGCGAAGGTCACGCAACATGAATAGCCTAGTAGGCTGACGCGGGGAACAAACCTGTTAGTCTTTTGATGAAGTATGTTAGCAGACCACGGTGACTTTATTAGGCGGGGTTAAGGTGCAGGTATTCTTGGGGGGGGGGGGGGGGGGGTTAAGATATTTTTTCTACATCTAGTTTAGAATTTTATTTTTAATGTACTTAATTTAACTTTTTATTTTTATCACTACTGAAGATTCCTTTTTACAATACCTCTATTCAATGCGTCACTTCGTGGAAACTTCATAAAAATCTAAAACCTGGGTGGGTGGACACGGATCTCGAAAACGGCTCTAACGATTTTTCTAGAAAATTAGCATTTGATTTAGAATCTATATTGCTGTGAAAAGAATTACAAGCTCGTTGGATACACTGAATATATTCAATTTTGACCGTTATAATTTTTGTAAAAATAATTAATAAACTTAAATTTGGCTAGAGTACGAGAAAATATTTATATTGAACGGACTATAGAAATCTACGTCTTTGGGTATTACAGCATGTCCATTCTAGGTATAATATATCATGGGCGTAGCCAGGGGGGTTGGGGTTCAAACCCCTCCCCCCAAAAGAAATCTCCCCTGCGGGGGGGGGGGGGGGGGAGACAGACTTTAGTGACTGATTTTTTGCTTTGATTTTGTTAATTTTAGGTGATATTTTAATACTAAACCGTCACTTGCCCCAGTTTGAGTTTAAAACCCCTAGCAGGGGGGTTTACAGTTAAATTCCTCTCCTATATAAAACAAAAAATAATGCAAATGACAATCCCCAAATTCCAAGAGCATAGCTAAGGAAGATTTTGATTTTAAAACCCCCTCTGAAATTTATTATAAAACCCCCTCTTCAATATAAAAAAAGCAAATTAAAATGAGAATGCAATGAGCGTAGCCAAAGGTGATTTGAGTTTAAACCCCCCTTCAGCCGGGTTTAAAGCTAAAAAAAAATACCTCTTCAATATAAAAAAAAGCAAATTACACACTCCAAATTCTATCTGTGTAGCCAAAGGGGCTTTTGAGTACTTCAAACGCTGAGGTAAGTGCGTCAAGCAGAGCTTCTAGATCACTTTGGATATGAGGTGGCTGAAGATCTACCTCTACTCTAGCTGGACCACTTATGTTCGCAATGATGGTTGCTGTCATCTCTTGAGGCGAGAGGTAAGGCGGAAGTTCCCATAGATCTCTTATTTCTCTGACGAAATCCTCTATTGAGATCTTGTCGTTTCTTCCATCTTCACGGAACTGTATAATTTTTCTATCAGGTTCCATGATGTAGTGAGAACGCTGGCAGGCCAGTTTCAATGCTTCCAGCTCAGCTTGTAAATTAGTCGACAGATCAACAGGCACACGTTCCCAGCCCTCCGGCTCTCCTCCACTGCACGTGGGACCCACTTCTCTCCCATTCACTGCACTAGGCTCCATCCTATTTTTCTCCATCTGGTTGCAGGTCGTAAGAAAGTCTAATACAATAATCGTAACCTAATAACTAAATCAATCTCAACAAAAACAATTTTAAAGCTAAATACAATCAAAATTAGAGATTACTGGCTAGTATCTTAAAATAAACTGAAATAAATCTAACTACCCTGAAACAAATAGAAGAAAACAATAATAGAAAACATTTGAAAGTACAGAAAAAGGGAAAAAAATAACTGTTGCTTGCGGACCTATGCGGCCGCAGTAGGCCCAAAGTTTTCTTAGGCCCCGCGCGAACTCTAGGTGTAAATTATTAAAATAAATAATTTTAACATTCATAAGTTTCCTGGAATTCTCATGAAATTGCTAAATATATGAAAAAGTCATGAAAATCTCCTGAAATTATTAAATCTTCTGAAAACTAATGCAAATCTCCTTACAAACAGACAAAATTGTCATTTCGGGGTGTCCATCAATATGGAAAAGCCAATCTATTCGCGATTTTAAAATAACCGGCATTGACAGCTTCCATTAAATATAAATGTGAGAATTAGGTGAATTTGAGCCAAAACAAGAAGTTCAAATACCTAATTTACTTTAATAGTCACTGGCATATAAATATAGATTTAAATCTATCTCGACCTCTTAAAAAAAAAAAATAAACAAAAGCGATATTTTGCTAGTCGATAGTTAATCTAAAAGGCAGATCTGAATGTTCATCGGCTTTTTGTTGGAAAACTACTATCTACTGTAGAAGGCTCGTAAAGGTAATTTGACAGTGATTTTGTACTTAGTCAAGTAGGCCCTATGAATAAAATGCAAAGACGAATTTATTTTCTAATACAAAATCTTAATTTTCACTTCTTATCCTTATCACAACCCAGAATAGGCCCCGCGCAATCCGTTTGGCATAGGGCCCCGCAATTTGTAGGACCGGCCCTGGTCATTGGAATATTATAAAATGTACAAGGTCTGTACATTCACTTACCCGGATTCCTTCTCTGGTAGAAGAGAGAAAGAGTTAAAGTGGGCTAGGTAATTCGATGTTTTATTGTTTTTTAATCTAACATTCGGTTCCGCAAGGTTGTTAACGCCGGAAGTGGTAATGGTCTTAAGCCCATCATTACCTACAAAGTGCTTCCAATGGCATGCGTCTCAAATAGCCTCTGACAACCAGTCCAACTCCTGGCCTTCACGTGTGGCTCAGTTACTGAGCCTGGCGGAACCTTTACCACAGACAGGAGAAGGGGCAAAGGCGAGCAACTGGCGCCTAAACCAGTAAGCTTTGGGCAGAAGGGGCTCGTTAGCCTTGGTTGGCTACCCATCTAGGAGAAGGAAAACTCTGAATCCAAACCTCCGCTGTCCTGCGGCTATACCCAAACATGGGAAAGGCTTCGGGAGACAACCCTGAGGAAAAATCAGGAGCTGGTGACCCTTAGGCAGACTGTGGCACACCGTTCTACAGCCTGGCAGATCCTGCGGCGCTACTGATCCCAAACTGTACTGGATACTCCGTTCCTTTGGTCACATCAGCTGCGCGGAGAGGGGGGAACTGCTGTGTGGGCGACATCGTTCCGACCATAAACAATGCCCAGGCTTTCATCTCACTTAGCTCTGAGATGAACCATAGTCGTCCTACGACTGAAGGAGGCCAATGATGAATCTAACATTCGTAATAATAAAACAATTTAAGTTGGTTGATCATACAATAAAATTGTTTTAGACATTTAGTATCTTTGCAGTTGTGATTTAGCTTGCATTACTGAGTACTGGCACCTATTTGTTTTACACACAAAAAAAAAGCACTGGTTTTCAGCAACGTTTAATTGATGTCCCTGCGCAGTCATCATCAGAGCTATTGGGCCTTTTCATTAGATGGAATTATAATCTAGATTTAGATCTACCTAAATTATGATTTAGCACTCTTAAGACTTATATCTACTAGATCTAGATCTAGAGTCTAGATTTGGAATAATGTAGATGTAATATAGAAGTTCTATATCAAGAATCTACTATGACTTTAATTAGAATATAGACCTCGTCAGCTTTCCCGTATTGAAAAAAACAAGCTAGCTAAATTTAGATCTAGATTTTTTAGACTAGAACTAGTTATCCAGTATAAGGTAGATTGATCAATAGAGAAATCAGAAACAGATAACATAATAACCTCCATAGTAGTCCATAGTGTAGCTATAGTCTTTTACACGTTTTAAGTTTCATCTTGGACTCATGGATGATTGTTTAACGAGCAAAATCCTACAATCGTTTGTCATCAAAATGTTGTTTTTTTAAATGAAAAAACAACACCAGAACAACATATTATCGATAATATAAATATATTTTTTTGGGGGTGGTTTCGGCAATAATATTAGATGTAAATATGACAAATAAGGGATTTCCAACAGTACTTTAACGCTTAGGCAGTTGTTTTTTTAAATATAAAAAACATAACCTTTTATCGATAATAACATTTTCAACGTTTTAGCAAAACATAAAAACAAATATGTCAAATAAGCGATTTTAAAAGTCAATTAACGCTTATATATTTTTTAATTAAAAAAAAATCGATAATGAGCTTTTTAGACGTCTTGGCAGGAAAATTAAATTTAAAATATGAAAATAAACGATTTCTAACAATCAATTGTCATCAATATGTTTTTAAATAGAAAAAAAATCCCCGCTAACAAATGAAACTATTTTCGATAGTTAGATTTTTTTATTTTTGGATATTTGCATGTTACCAAAAAAATCCGAAACAACGTACAAAGGTACAAAAATTTCTGCGATGTTTTGGAAGAAAATTAAAGATGACGTACAGGCTGACACACAGACAACACAAAACTAAAAGCGGCTTTTCCCTTTACGAGGGCTAAATATGTCTTCTTTAATACGATAACGTTGACTGACAAGGTTTCAGTGGCGTAGCTAGGGTGTGGGGGGGGGGAGAATTTGAAAATCCCCTCGGGACACCACTTGAGTGGGCCCCCAAATGAGTGTGCGAATTTTTTTTACATTAAATATTGCGCAAAATGGAGGGGCCCCTTAAACTGCCACAGGGACCCCAATTGATGGCAAATTCCTAGCTACGCCACTGCGAGGTTGATACACATAGGTGCAAAAGTTCTAATAGCATTTTGTTTGAAGAATTCATGTCCATATGACGTGAAAGGAATAGAAACTTTTCACTAAGTCACACGGCGGCCCAGTTAGACTCAGGTTAGAGTGTTGTGGGCCGTCTGCCGGAACAATTTAAAATGCCGCCCCGCCCCCCTTTTTTTCTTGAAAACAAAATTATTAAGACTGAGCTGGACATTGTACCTAAAGTGCCTCTTACATGTTTTATTTCCTTTTTTTAATTACGAAATCACAAAGTCCTTCTCCAGTTGTATCAGTAATTGGGCAAACCCCCAGAAAATGTTCATGTATTTCTTAAGATATATAAGAACCAGACGCAATGACAATAGTCACTAGTTCCGTATGAGACATATCTGGCGTAGAATCTAAATTTTTGTGAAAGTATTTCTGTGCTTACTATTTCGAGGATTTTATTTTCCGTTGCACTCAAATTTTGAAATCGTCTGTATTAATTAATAAAAATTATCTCTTTTTTTGGTGTCAAATAAAATGTCCGTGGATCCTCTATATTAAAGCGAGACATTGCCGATAATAAGTCATTCTATAAGCCACTGACGGTGAGACTTTTTCAACGTTTCGTAAGCTTTGATAATGATTATCACGATTGTATTTGGAGAGATGTGCATTGTCTCCTGTGATGTGCTTGTTCAGGCTGTCTTGAGTTCAACTATAGATGACTGTTGAATTTCAACCTATTACTCTGCAAGCGTTTGAGTTTTATTGTTTGGGTGTATTCAATGTAGTTGATCAACAATACAGAATACACAAGACGATCGATTTAACGAGTAAAGAGATGTGGTCAACACTGATGAACAGTACATACTATATTTATTCCAATAAAAGGCCACAGTAAAAGTCTCTGTCAAAATAAACACGTCTTTACCCTAGAGAATTCTATCACTAACTGATTTTCCGGTCTCTAACCCAACATATCCCAAACGTCACTAGTCCCGTTCAATATACGTCTTCTATGGTGCGTCGCTAAAAAACTAATACTATAAATAAAGTGTCTAACAGATTCCTCCCCCCCTTGAAAAAAAAATATGTCAATATTTTTCTACTACTGTCAAGTCTTACAAGGGCATTTGCAATTTATGGGGAAGACAACAAACATAAAATCTTGACATCTTCATCTTGGCTTGACAGTATATGATGTTCCTGCCAATGTTCATATCATTACACTTTGTAAAGTTTCAAAATCATCTTCATTCAATAAACAGTTCATCATGTGGCATCTCAAGGGCACGTCATACGGTATCACCTCTCACAAATGTTCTCCACTGGCAGTAATCTGACAAAATATATTTCAAAAACAAATTATAAACTTTATCTCCACATTCAACAAATTCTTAGCACCCTTTTATACGCTTATCGTCCATTTTTCTTTTCTACTCACCCTTTTCCATCGACCTAACTTTTGTCAATGATATATGAAATGATTCACAAAAATATATCCCCATACTTACTTTCAAATGCTTAACATCAAATTTACTTATCTCCCGTTTCCACTAACATTTAAATTGTGTCATGTTAATTAATATTACCACATAATATCAAACAGCAATGTACTATATACATAGTATTTACAAGTATCAGTTCTTAATGTTAGTGTAGGTCAATCTAGACAGCATATAACCAATTTAAAATTATCAATCAACATTATATTTCAATTTAAAATTCATTTGCCTCATATTATTTCTCAATACATAAATAAACTTTAATAGACAAGTTTAAACTTGATCACGATTCCATATTCAGAATACTTATTTATTTTACATCATATCTTGTCCTGTCATTTTGTTTATCATAAGTTCTGTACCCATTTGATCTATAGTCATTCTATTTGTTTCTACTTTGGTTAATTCTTCCATCAAATCTACAACTAGAACTGGCTATCTTCTGATTGGTATGAGACCTACTCCAACATTCTCTAGCAAAATGTCCTTGCTTATGACAATTATAACAAGTCATGTTTCTTCTATTGTATGAGTTATTCATAGCTCTATTGTATTGTCTAGTATTTCTGTTTAACACATTTCTGTTCAATAAATGTTCATATTTGTTTTGCCATCTGTCAATGTCCCTCATAGTACAAGACCTAATTCCTCTAATGTTACCCAATAACATATCTTGTGTCAATTTAGGTATTGCTACAGCATTACAGTAACCAGTGAAAAATGGTGTCTTGATAAAAATTCTGCAAGCTTTAAATTTCTTAATACTGCCATCTAACAATCTAACCTTTTTCATGTAACCTAAATAACACCATGGTTCTTCAAATTTTGAATGAATTGCAATTGTTGTGCATGCTGTGTCCCTGTTAAAATTGATAGATTTTCCATTTACTTGACCTTTGACTAGTTTAAAAGTATTTCTCTTTCCCTCAACCATGTTAATTTCTTCTATAGTGTTACCATAATTTAGTTGTTCAATATCACTATCCTCATCACTATAATCTCTATCCTGATTTTCATTAGTATAGTAAACTCTGCTTGTTTGATTCCTATCTCTATGTTTACTACTACTTCTGTTTTGATTTCTATCTCTATATGAGTTCTTATCATTTGTTCTATAGTATGTTGTTTTTTTTAAAATGGGAAGCTATGTGACCTTTCTTATGGCAATTGAAACAAGTTATTTCTTCAGAATGATTATCTCTAGATTTTGATCTTGCATTTCTATCTCTATTTCTATTTTCAAACCTATCTTCAGTTTCTCTAGAATATCTATCATTTCTTCTGACTTTTTTCTCACTTGTGTATCCTATTAAGTCTACCTTATTCTTATCTTTAGTAGAGAATGGATTAGTTGGATAAGCATTTTTATAAATTCTCATTATTTCTGTTACTTCATCTAAACATTTTGGATTTCTCTCTTTAATGAATGATTGAAGTTAGGGATCACACTTGTTAATAAAGTTATCTAATAGAATGAACTTTTTAATCCCTCATAAGAATTTCCCACTTTTTCTAACTTTACCCATTTATTGAAAAAATCTTTCTCCATATTAATGGTAGTTTGGGGTTCTATTTCTAATGATAGTATATTGTCAAAGTATTTCTTTTTTGAAAGTTGTAGCATTATGACCATAGGCATTCAACAACTCTCTTTTCAAAACTTGATAGCTATCATCAATATGATGGTCATGATTTTGGCATATTGTTAAAGCTTGACCATGAACGAAGTCTATCAGTATTTCAGACCATTCTTCCTCTGGCATATTAAATGTAGACATTTTTGCCTCATATCTTTTCAGAAAATCATCAATGTCATCCTTCTGTTCATCAAAACTTTGTATCTTCCTTTTAGCCATGTTTGCGAATTAGGGTTGTCTCTTTGTGTGGTAGCATTATTCGAATTGTTTGTGTTATTTCCTTGAGTTGTCTGTGCAGTTTGAGCTCTGGCTTGTGCTGCATCCAATCTCATCTTCTCCATTTTAGCCTCATGCTCTCTGGTTTTTTCTCTCTGTTTGTCTTGCCTTTCTTGGTCCTCTTTTTGCTTCTCATATTCTTCCTTTCTGATCCTATCTTGTCTTTCCATCTCTTGTCTTTGACGTTCTTCTTGTCTCTCTATCTCTTGTCTTTTTTCTTCTTTCTGTCTCTCTATCTCTTCTTTTTCCCTTCTTATTTTATCTTGACGCTCCATTTCTTCCCTCACAACTTGCTGTACATAAGCTGCCAAGTGCTTTCCTTTCCATCCTGCATAGCTGCTTCTTTAACCTCCTTAAGGTCCACATATGAGGATGTTGCCATTGTATTATGTTTTCACCCCAAATTTATATATATTTTTACTTAACCTATATTGGTTATGGCTATACTGTAAACTTATTTTATATTTAAGTTTTTTCACAATTTTATACAAGTTTTAAGTGTTATGTCTTTATAGATTCAGTAAATGTGTAAATCTAGTCTTAGTTATATTCAAATCTGTATATTAATATCACACAAATTTAAATCTAGTATATTATAGTATATATAATGGTATCATTTAGATCCAAAGTTATCCAGAGTTATCTTATCTTATATAATACAGACGTTACTTCAAAAAAGAAGATGATTACGTCCTACGCGTCATGCATTTAGTCATGCATATTAACCAATGACTTAAATTCTGCCAAGTCATTGGTTTTTCTGCCTAGCTCAGGCAACCTATTCCATGCTCTAATAGCACTAGGGAAGAAGGAGTATTTGTACTAATTTGTCCTAGCATATGGGACGAGGAATGTGCCTTTATTTTTGTGTCTTTCAGAGTATTTTATTAAATTTTGTTTTTGTATTTGAAGATTATGGTTCAGTGTTTTATGTATAATTGCTACTTTACTTTTGAGTCTTCTGTCCTGAAGGCTTTCTAAATTTAGTGATTTTACTAATGGTGTTACTTTAGTCAAATGTGAATATTTCTTTGTTATGAATCTCACTGCTCTATTTTGTGTTTGTTCCAGTTTCTTTATGTTATCTTGAGTTGAGGGGTCCCACACGGTGGATGCATATTCTATTATTGGCCTAACCAAGGTTAAATAACATTTTAGTTTTATGTTCTTATTTGATTTATAGAAATTTCTTTTAATAAACCCTAATGCTTTGTTTGATTTTTTTATAGTTTCATCAATATGTGGATTCCATGACAGTTTTTCACTTATTATAACACCTAGGTATTTTGCGTTTTTAGTCTGTGTTACTGGTTTGCCATGAATAAGGTAAGTGGAATTAATTTGTTTTAGTTTTTTTGTTACCCTTAACAACTGACATTTTTCTGGGTGGAAAGACATGCTCCAATTTGATTCCCATTTCTGTAATTCATCTAATTCTCTTTGTAAAATATCTTTGTCTTGTGTTGTTTTTATTGTTCTATATATTATGCAATCGTCTGCAAATAATCTGACTTTTGTTCCTGAAGTAATGCAATTTGGTAAATCATTTATGTAAATTAAAAATAGTAGTGGACTAAAGACTGTTCCTTGAGGTACACCTGAGTTTACTATTATTGGTGTTGATTTAGAGCCATTTATTATTACAGTTTGTTCTCTCCCTATCAGAAAATCTTTAATCCACTGATGCAGTAGACCATTAATGCCAAAATATTTTAATTTTTTAAGCAAACTATGGTGGTGAACTTTGTCAAAAGCCTTGGAAAAATCTAGTAAGATAGCATCTATTTGTTCACTATTATCTAAACCTTTTGAAAAATCATCAATTAGTCCTATTAGTTGTGTTTCACATGATCTATATTTCCTAAAGCCATGTTGGTATGGGGTGAGGACATTATGTTTGTCTAAGTGGTTTATGATGTTGCTACATATTATGTGTTCTAGGATTTTACATGTGATGCTGGTAAGTGATACTGGTCTGTAGTTTCCTGGATCAGATTTTTCTCCTTTTTTAAATAGGGGGGTGACATTAGCTTCTTTCCAGTCCTTTGGTACTCTGTCCTGGTTAAGCGATGCCTGAAAGAGTATTTTGAACACTGGGGCTAGCTCATTGCTAAGTTCTTTAAGTAATCTAGCTGGAATACCATCAGGTCCAGACGCTTTATTTGGTTTGGAGTTAGCTAATAGTTTTTTTAATTCCATTTTCTTGTACTACTAAATCTTCTATGTTGTCTACTTGGTTCAAATTAAGAAATATGTCTTTGTCTCCTGGGGCTGAGAATGCTGATGCAAAGTATTTGTTTAGGATGTTGGCTTAGTTTCATTATCATTATGTATTATGTTATGTTCATCTTTTAATGGTGCTATGCCTGTTGTTTCCATTTTCTTAGACTTAATGTATGACCATAGGTTTTTGTTGTTATCTTTAGATATTACATTGTTTATGTATTCACTCTGCAGCTGTCTGCTTACTTTTTGGGTTAGGTGTTTAATTTTTATATACTTTTTGTAAACTCTTTCTCCCTTGGTTTCTTTAAATTTTCTATATAGGTTTTCCTTCTGTTTACAAAGCTTCTTTAGTCTTTTATTAAACCAGCATTTATTTATTTTGTTTGATGTCTATTTAGTTAGTATATGATTTTCTATAATGCTTTTAAGATGGTTTTTAATGAAATTCCAGAGGTCATCGACTGGTTGGTTAATGTCTTTTCTAATAAGAATGTTTGTTGAAAGTCTAATGCAGCTTGGTGTAGTTGTGTTATATAACATTTATTCCAGAGTAAGATTTTTCTTTTGGGTTTTGCATTGGCTACTGCTTTTATCTGACTGTATATTTTTATGATCTCATGGTCTGATAGACCAGGGATAATATCATAATCAACTACTAATCCAGGTCTGTTGGTTAAGAAGAGATCTAATGTGTTGTTTAATCTAGTTGGCTTTTTAATGATTTGATCTAAACTTAGGTTGTGTAAAGTTTCTAAAAAAAAGCTCATTTATGTCCTTAAGGTTTTGGTGTTTATTTATCTATGGTTAGTGTTTTCCAATTTATATCAGGTAGGTTGAAATCACCCATAATCCAAAAAAACTGCATTTTTATTTGTCTCTTTAAGTGTAGTAATCTGATTACATAGTTCTTGCATGTATTCTAAACTAGAATTTGGTGGTCTGTAAATGCTGCCTATTATTAGGGATTTTGAGGTGGTATTAATTTTACAAAATGTAGATTCTATATTTTTTGAGTTAGGTAAGGTAATTTCTTCTGCTATAAGTGTGTAGTAATCTTATCTTATCTTATATAATACAGACGTTACTTCAAAAAAGAAGAAGAAGAGAGAATATAAAAATATTGATGTGATTTTGATGTGGTTTCTTTCATCGTAGTTAAAAAAATTCGAGGACCATATTAGACCTAGTCTAATAATAAAGAGACAGCCCTAATCAATAGTATTATGCGAGGAACATTCTAGGTAGGCCTACATATAGTGCAAGGACGTCTGTAATGGGCGTGATCATGGAAGAAATTCGACTATTCAGAGACAAAAAAAAATCCAGAAGTATCAGACTAGCCGAGACGTTTTGAAATGTTTTCTTCAAAAAGTTTTGAACCATATTGTTGCATACGCCTCTCTCAAAAAAAAAAAAAAAGGTCTACTTTTGACAAGATCTTATTAGAAGATAAAACGATGTTTCTTTCTTAAGATATCTTAAAGTTTAAAATACAGGTAATATTGCTAATAATTTAATTCTACTTTTATTCATAATAACATTTTTCAACGTTTTGGCAAAACATAAAAACAAATGTAAATGTCAAATAAGCGATTTTAAAAGTCGATTAACGCTTATGTATTTTAAGTTAAAAAAAAAAAAAAACTATAGTCAATAATGAGCTTTTTAGACGTCTTGGCAGGAAAATTAAATTTAAAATATGTAAAATAAGCGATAATCATCAATATGTTTTACATTTGTAAAAAATCTAAAAAAATAAAAAATTCTATTATTGATAGTTAGATTTTTTTGACATTTTGATATTTTGATACATGGATACATCACAATGAAAATTTTAAAAACCTTTTTACCGCCCCCCCCCCCTTTTCCTTTGTTGTTGGTCGGTCGTTGGCGTGTCAAACAGCTAGTACAACTTAACAGATGTAGGGATTTTATATTTTTTAACAAATAAATTTTAAATAAGTTGAACAAAATTCTCTTGTGAACAAAAGCTCAATATAACTGTTATTACAATATACACAGATTTAACTTAAGATGAGACAGAGATCTAATAGTAATGAAAACAAACACCCCTGATATTTACACAAAACGTAACTACAAAAAAAGTCTTTACTCTTTCATGTCTAATGTCTAGCGTTTCACATTTGCATTACGCTAATTTCATCATGTTCACTGCACAACCACCAATTAATCGCTTAACGTCTTCTCACCGTCGCCTACGAAACACACACACACTTCTTAACACCCCTATTTGTCAGGACGTAGCACCCCTCCCCCAATTAGAGAAACTCACTAACCCTACAAGCGAAAAGTTTTAAAATTAACTTTTTAATTACTAGATCTACTTATAGGACGGGCCATTCGATTCAAAACAAATATTATATATAACTCGCGAGAAGGCCAGAAATGAGTAGGCGCCTATGGTAAAAACTCGTGGGAATCCCTCTCTCGCAGTTTTATTATTATTTTTTTAAAAATAAAGTTTCTAAAATAACCTCTTATATAGGATTATGATTTTCTTTTTAAAGTTTTCAAAACACAATGAAATAATTAGAATTTATATTGAATTTTAAGTAGGCATATTTTTTTTTTACTAAACAGTTTTTTTTTTTTAAAGTGACCTAAGCATAATGATTTGGCCACCCCCTGAATTCGGCCGCCTTCGTGCAATGACAAATTGCACAATAGGTAGCGGCGGCCCTGCATGTGAATACACGAAAAAACTGTTCAACATCCGTGCCTGTCACTAAGCTTAACATAATGGGTTATGGTGTACACTGCGATATCTCCGAGACTCGCTTTTGTTTTTGACTTTTTGTGTGTTTTTTTTTATTCTGACCTACCAATGATACTTGAATTGTTTCGTGGTCGTATTCCTATTGAATTCTCTATTTGAATACTAGCCGGATATGACCCTGCGAGACAGCTTTTATAGCACAGTGTTGAACGGGTCACTGTCCCGTTGGCTCGTAATACACACGATTCAAGCGTCAGTCAGGTCAAACTTCAACTCTCATATTCTTTTTGACTGCCCCAGACTTGCTGATCTTCTCTTCGACTGGTCTAGGAAGCCACAAGTTCTTGACCTGTATGTTGTCATATATGTACTTCGCATAAAAACAGGATTTCTGTTCAGGCCTTTTGCAAGAGAGGACTCTGGAGTTTGATGATAAGGATTTTACAAAATAATTCTAAATGCATAGCTCTTTCCTTTTATGTAGATTTGGAACGGCTAAGTAAGGGCCAAAACTGACGCATGGTTCATTGCTCAGAACACGTCACTGATTGTATACAATTCTCTCTTCTCTTCTGTTTGGCTTTTTTATAAGTTGTTCGTGCTGTTTCTGTGTTTAAAGCATTTGAAGTCACTTCAATGTGTCCACGTTTCATTATAAGATAAGACTATAAGATGAAATGACTAAGCAACAGAACTGATGTTAATGCAATACAGTAGAAGTGCTTGTTTTTTGGAGATATTATTAATCACACAGAACACTCCTTTCAATGTTCAACGTAGCAGATGATCACTGCGCATATTGATGAGTTGCCGGTGATAGAAGTAGTCGTCTGTCTCCCACTTAACCACTTGCGTTTCGACACTCTTTCTTTCACTTACACGCTTACAGACTCATACGTTCTCACTTACTCACTCTCTCTCTCTCCCACCTTCTCTCTCTCTCTCTTTTTTCTTTCTTTCCCTTTCTCATTCATTCTCTCTCTCTCTCTCTCTATCTCTCATTCTCTGTCTCACTCACTCAAACTTTCTCATTCACTCATTTACTCACTCTCTCTCCCACCCTCTCATTCTCTCTTTCTCTCTGTCTTTTTCTCTCTTTTTTTTCTATCACTCTCTCTCTCTCATTCTCTGTCTCACTCAAACTCTCTCATTCACTCAAGTACTCACTCTCTCTTTCTCTCTTTCATTCTCTCTCTCACACACTCTCTCTCAATCTCTCTATCTCACTCTCTGAATCTCTTTCTCTCTCTCTTTTCTCATTCTCTGAGTGAGTTGATATAAGCTTTGTAAAAAGTAATAATACTTTGGCCATGGTATACCACTAGAAAGTTAATTGATCCACTCTCTACTAGGACGTCTGGTTACTTTTCTGTAACATGACCGATGGTTCACTGACCCAAAAGTCTAACCATCAAGCTAGACTATTAGAATGGTCACGTGTCCTCGTGTATTCTCATGAGCTAAACTCTTATGAGACGAGACAGTGACAACATTGAAACCATTCTCTGACTTGTAATCTAGAAATTTCTGGATAAGCACTTAGATCTCTTAGTAGGATATGTGAACAGCTTTCTGTCGATGTAAGCACTTAGATCTCTTAGTAGGATATGTGAACAGCTTTCTGTCGATGTAAGCACTTAGATCTCTTAGTAGGATATGTGAACAGCTTTCTGTCGATGTAAGCACTTAGATCTCTTAGTAGGATATGTGAACAGCTTTCTGTCGATGTAAGCACTTAGATCTCTTAGTAGGATATGTGAACAGCTTTCTGTCGATGTAAGCACTTAGATCTCTTAGTAGGATATGTGAACAGCTTTCTGTCGATGTAAGCACTTAGATATCTTAGTATGATGTAAACAGCTTTCTGTCGATGTAAGCACTTAGATCTCTTAGTATGATATGTGAACAGCTTTCTGTCGATGTAAGCACTTAGATCTCTTAGTATGATATGTGAACAGCTTTCTGTCGATGTAAGCATACAGTTTTAGTATGTTATGTGAAGAGTTTCTGTCAATGTTAGCACACAGTTTTATATGATATGTGAGGAGTTTCTGTCGATGTAAGCACATAGTTTTAATATAATATGTGAAAAGTTTCTGTCGATGTAAGCACATAGTTTTAATATAATATGTGAAAAGTTTCTGTCGATGTAAGCACATAGTTTAAATAAAATATGTGAAAAGTTTCTGTCGATGTAAGCACATAGTTTTAGTATGATATGTGAAGAGTTTCAGTCGATGTAAGCATACAGTTTTAATATGATATGTGAAAAGCTTTCTGTCCATGTAGGCATACAGTTTTAGTATGTTATGTGAAGAGTTTCTGTCAATGTTAGCACACAGTTTTAATATATGTGAAGAGTTTCTGTCGATGTAAGCACATAGTTTTAATATAATATGTGAAAAGTTTCTGTCGATGTAAGCACATGGTTTTATTATGATATGTGAAGAGTTTCTGTCGATGTAAGCACATAGTTTTAATATAATATGTGAAAAGTTTCTGTCGATGTAAGCACATAGTTTTAATATAATATGTGAAAAGTTTCTGTCGATGTAAGCACATAGTTTTAATATAATATGTGAAAAGTTTCTGTCGATGAAAGCACATAGTTTTAGTATGATATGTGAAGAGTTTCTATCGATGTAAGCATACAGTTTTAATATGATATGTGAAAAGCTTTCTGTCCATGTAGGCATACAGTTTTAGTATGATATGTGAAGAGTTTCTGTCGATGTAAGCACATAGTTTTAATATAATATGTGAAAAGTTTCTGTCGATGTAAGCACATAGTTTTAGTATGATATGTGAAGAGTTTCTATCAATGTAAGCACATAGTTTTAATATAATATGTGAAAAGCTTTCTGTCCATGTAGGCATACAGTTTTAGTATGATATGTGAAGAGTTTCTGTCAATGTAAGCATATAGTATCTAAGTAGGAAAGTTCACAATATTCATGTATATCTTTGAAGTTTTCAATATTTAATACATACAGAGAACATTTCTGTGAAAAATAATTAAAAAATTATCAGCAACTTTGACAGCTGATGTAATTGTTTGACAAAGTTCGTTTACCGGCAAAGTATCCAGTCAAACTTAAGTCTGTAACTGTTCATTCAACAGATCTTGTCCTGAAGATGTATAATGCATGCCGACAAATCCATGAAATTCATAAGTTTTAACGCTATTATTAATCCTTCTGACAAATATAACCAACTGTAAATTGTCAGAAATTCACACTCCCACTGACAATCACACCGCCACTGATGAGCTATTAAAAAGATAGTTGATTGATTTGCGTTTAATATACAGTCCAATGAGTGTATTGAAGTATTTGAGATCTTCCGTTGACCTAGTCAGGACTCGAAAGCTAACTGTTGTTTTTACTTTTGTATTTTATTATATTACCTGTTCCATAGTGACGATAAAACTTTACAGCCACAACAGGAACACAGATTGTTAGATCAAAGTTCAGAATACCAGTGTTTGTTGGTAGTGAGTTATATTTGTGTTATGTATGAATTATGTGTATGTTACCACAGACAGGAGAAGGGGCAAAGGCGAGCAACTGGCGCCTAAACCAGTAAGCTTCGGGCAGAAGGGGCTCGTTAGCCTTGGTTGGCTACCCATCCAGGAGAAGGAAAACTCTGAATCCAAACCTCCGCTGCCCTGCGGCTATACCCAAACACGGGAAAGGCTTCGGGGGACAACCCTGAGGAAAAATCAGGAGCTGGTGACCCTTAGGCAGATTGTGGCACACCGTTCTACAGCCTGGCAGATTCTGCGGCGCTACTGATCCCAAACTGTACTGGATACTTCGTTCCTTTGGTCACATCAGCTGCGCGGAGAGGGGGGAACTGCTGTGTTTGCGACATCGTTCCGACCATAAACAATGCCCAGGCTTTTATCTCACTTATTTAAAGCCCTAACCCTAAAAAACTGGAGAGGACACTCCAGCTTCGCCTTTGGCGTCGGCCAAACACAGGAAATGGCAGTCACCGGTTATAAGCTCAAATGCTCAATTGACGAAGAGCAGGGCGCCAGGGGTCACTTTCGTCGGTGGGAGGGATCCTAGGATTCCAATGGACAGCTACCGCCCGCCTCAAACTGGGCAGCCCCCAGCCAATAAGGTGCTGTCCCGTCATGCCTGTCTTCCTCGTTTGGGTACACGAGGATAGGACAAAATCTGAAAAGCAGGCACAAAGCCAATGTACCAGACGACATGAAGAAAAAAAAGAGGAGCTCCACTCTTAAACTGGGCACGTGGAATGTGCGTACTCTACAAACTGGACTTAATGAAAACCTACCAGACATAGAAGATGTCAGAAAATCTGCAATAATAAACGATGAACTGTCCAGGCTCAAAGTAGACATTGCCGCCCTTCAGGAAACTCGTTTAGCTGACTCTGGATCAATCAAAGAAAAAGACTACTCCTTCTTCTGGCAAGGCAAAGCCGAAAGTGAAGTAAGGGAACATGGCGTTGGTTTTGCAGTTAAGAACACACTGCTGAACACAGTAGAGCTGAAGTGCAATGGTTCAGAAAGACTCCTATCACTACGCCTTAACACATCTATTGGACATGTGACTTTGATATGTGCCTACGCTCCTACTCTGAGTTCCACACCAGAGGCCAAAGATATATTTTATGACAACCTTTCGTCTGCTCTTAGCGAGATCCCAACCACGGAACAGGTTATCATCCTCGGCGACCTCAATGCACGCGTTGGATCTGACAACTCTGCATGGGACAGCTGTATTGGGCGTTTTGGTGTCGGAAAAGTAAATGAAAACGGACAAAGGCTCCTCGAGGTTTGCTCACTACACTCCCTCTGCGTCACTTATACCTATTTCAAGACTAAACCGCAGCACAGAGTATCTTGGCGGCACCCTCGCTCCAAACACTGGCACCAACTAGACCTAATCACGGTAAGACAAAAGTGCTTAAAATTTGTCAAGCTTACCAGGTCCTACCACAGTGCAGACTGCGACACAGATCACTCCTTGGTATGTTGTAAGATCAATCTCCTCCCCAAAAAAATCCACATACCAAGCAGATTGGAAGACCCCAATCGGATGTAAGCAAGATGTGTCAACCTGATCTCCAGATACAGTTTGCGGAATCTTTTGAACGCGAGTATAAAAATATCTCTGAGAATACAGCAACTGAAAAATGGGAACACCTCAAGTCCACCATACAAAAGACTTCCCTGGAAATCTTTGGAAGAAAAATTACAAAACAAAATGATTGGTTCGACTCTAAAGCAGTTATTTTAGCACCTGTCATCAGAGCAAAGAGAGATGCACTCGCTACTTACAAGGCAAAACCTACCCATGGCAACCTGCTAAACCTGAAAGAAGCTAGAGCCAATGCAAGGATTTGTGCGAATGAATACTGGGTAGAGCTCAGTGAGAGTATTCAGCTCGCAGCCCAAGTGGGCAACATAAGAGGGATGTACGAAGGAATCAAGAAGGCTCTCGGACCCTCCCAAAACAAGACAGCAGCTCTGAAATCAACCACTGGGGAAATTATCACAGACAAGTGCCAACAAATGCACAGATGGGTGGAACATTACTCTGAGCTCTACGCCACAACAAGCTCAGTCTCTGACTCAGCCCTTAAAGCCATCATACAACTACCCACAATGAACGAGCTAGATGAAACACCCACCCTTTCAGAGCTCAACAAAGCTATAGACAACATTGCTGCCCGCAAAGCACCCGGATGCGATGGTATCCCCCTAGATCTTCTAAAACAATGTAAAACTAATCCAACCTCTACACGAACTGCTTTGTAAATGTTGGCAAGAAGGTGCTGTGCCACAAGACCTGCGGGATGCTAAGATCATTACTCTGTATAAGAACAAAGGTGACAGAAGCGACTGCAACAATTACAGGGGAATCTCCCTCTTAAGTATTGTAGGTAAAGTCTTTGCTCGAGTGATACTTCCCAGGCTACAAAAACTCGCTGATCGGGTCTATCCAGAATCACAATGCGCCTTCCTCTCAGGGAGATCCACGATTGACTTGATTTTCTCCATCCGCCAACTCCAGGAAAAGTGCAGAGAACAAAGGATGCCTTTGTACATTGCGTTTATTGACCTGACAAAGGCCTTCGATCTAGTTAGCAGAGATGGCCTCTTTAAAATTTTACAGTTAATAGGCTGCCCACCCAAGCTACTAAATGTAATCATATCTTTCCACCAAAATATGATGGGCACAGTGCAATTCAACGGTGCTAGCTCTGAAAGTTTCAGTATAAACAGCGGAGTTAAACAAGGATGTGTCCTGGCCCCAACCCTCTTTGGAATATTATTTTAACTGCTAATCCAAAACGCGTTTGACAAATCCACTGAAGGCATCTATCTCCATTCCAGATTTGATGGCAAACTCCTAAATATTGCCAGACTGAGGGCCAAAACTAAAATCAGAGCCACCCTCGTAAGAGATATGCTATTCGCGGATGACGCAGCGGTAGTGGCACACACACAAGAGGAACTTCAGACACTAATGTCCCGCTTCTCTCAGGCCTGTAAAGAATATGGCTTGACTATTAGCACGAAGAAAACAAATGTTATGGGACCACCTACTACAGCACCACCCTCCATCCTCATTGACGATAACAAGCTGGACGCCGTAAACGAATTCTGCTATCTGGGATCCACAATTACAGAGGACCTGTCCCTAGAAGAGGAGATGAAAAAACGCATAGGGAGGGCTGCCTCGACATTCGCTAGACTCAGACTAAGAGTTTGGGAAAACCATAAGCTAACTACGGTGACCAAAATGGAAGTCTACAAGGCATGCGTTATGAGTACACTGCTGCATGGCAGTGAATCATGGACCACCTACGCAAAGCAAGAGAGAAAACTGAACTCATTCCATTTGAGATGTCTCCCTAGGATCTTGAAAGTCACATGGAAAGATATATACTGAGATCCTTGCGCGATCAGGTATTCCCTGCATCTTTACAGCCCTCAGACAACGCCGTTTGCGCTGGCTTGGACATGTTCGCCGGATGGAGGACAAGCGCATCCCGAAAGTCATCCTCTATGGTCAACTCGCGACTGGCACAGAAAAACTGGTCGCCCCCACATCCGTTACATAGATGTAATAAAACGTGACCTCAAATCAGTGAACATCAATACCGACAATTGGGAAGACATAGCTCTAGACCGCACCAGATGGAGAGAGACAGTGTCCAAGAAAGCTATGGACAGTGAAAGTACATGGGTCTCAGCGCAGGAAGAAAAACGCACCAACTGAAAAACGGCCAGCTCCTCTACCACCGAAGCAAAAGCCAAGGGGACCCTAACTTGCGCTATCTGTGGACGGGAGTGTCTCTCCAAAATAGGGCTCCACAGCCACATGAGGAAGTGTGCTCTGAGATGAACCATAGTCGTCCTACGACTGAAGGAGGCCAATGATGATGTGTATCTTGTATTTATCTTATCTTATCTTATATAATACAGACGTTACTTCAAAAAAGAAGATGATTACTTCCTACGCGTCATGCATTTAGTCATGCATATTAACCAATGACTTAAATTCTGCCAAGTCACTGGTTTTCCTGGCTAGCTTAGGCAACCTATTCCATGCTCTAATAGCACTAGGGAAGAAGGAGTATTTGTACAAATTTGTCCTAGCATATGGGACGAGGAATGTACCTTTATCTTTGTGTCTTTCAGAGTATTTTTATTAAATTTTGTTTTTGTATTTGAAGATTATGGTTCAGTGTTTTATGTATAATTGCTACTTTACTTTTGAGTCTTCTGTCCTGAAGGCTTTCTAAATTTAGTGATTTTACTATAGGTGTTACTCTAGTCAAATGTGAATATTCATTTGTTATGAATCTCACTGCTCTATTTTGTGTCTGTTCCAGTTTCTTAATGTTCTCTTGAGTTGAGGGGTCCCAAAAGGAGGATGCATATTCTATTATTGGCCTAACCAAGGTTAAATAACATTTTAGTTTTATGTTTTTATTTGATTTATAGAAATTTCTCATAATAAATCCTAATACTTTGTTTGATTTTTTTTATAGTTTCATCAATATGTGGATTCCATGTTTTTATTGTTCTATATATTATGCAATCGTCTGCAAATAATCTGACTCTTGTTCCTGAAGTAATGCAATTTGGTAAATCATTTATGTAAATCAAAAATAGTAGTGGACTTAAGACTGTTCCTTGAGTTATGAGTGTTATATATACGTTATCTGGTTGTTGTATATAAGTTATATGGGTGTATAAGCTTTGTGAGTTCCTTTTTAGTTCCCTTTTCAGACCTTGAGATCTATGGGACAGATAATGTATTGGTCATCTGTTTCTTTGGCCCACGGTTAACGAGGGTGCCGTGTGGCCAGCACAACGACCAACGCCTTTACTTTTATCCGACTAATATCAGGGATCAATCAGAGCTGAGTGGACTCAGTGGCGCCCGAAGTTCCCTAAATTAAAAATCCCAGTCTTCACCAGGATTCGAACACTGAGCCCCGGTTCGGAAACCAAGCGCTTTACCGCTTAGCCACCACGTCTCTAAGCTTTGTGAGTGTTGTATATAAACTATGTGGTTGTTGTATAAATACTATGTGGGTGTTGTATATAAACTGTGTGTTGTTGTATATAAATTATATGTGTGTTGTATATAAACTATATGTGTGTTGTATATAAACTATGTGTATGTTATATATAAATTATGTATCAGCTATGTGAGTGTTGTGTTTAATCTACATATGCTAGTTATATCTGTATTGTGTGTGAAATAGTGTGTGTACTTTGGCCCCTTTGACACTTGACGGCAGTCTTAAATATAAAAATACTTTTAAAAAGCTCGCTTATATTGAGTTAAATCGTGTCTATTATTTTGAATCATCAAGTATTTTGAGTCATCAATTATTTTGAATCATCAAGTATTTTGAGTCATCAATTATTTTGAATCATCAAGTATTTTGAATCTTTAATTATTATGAGTTTACAATTATTTTGAATCATCAAATATTTTGAATCATCAAATATTTTGAATATTCAATTATTTTGAGTCATCAATTATTTTGAATAATCAAATATTTTGAATCATCAATTATTTTGAGTCTTCAAGTATTTTGAGTCATCAATTATTTTAAATAATCAATTATTTTGAATAATCAATTATTATGAATCAATCATGTTTTAATGACTCAAAAATTAAACCTTATACTTGCAATGCCGTAAAAGCTTGTTTTAAAAGGATAAACATTTGGTTTATCAGTGGACCTGACCTTTTTGATTGCGATCCCAGATTACTATAATAATTTCTCAGGACAGTGTATGCATTTTGTCATCTTATTGGTAATTTTGAAATGATCTTTATTGTCGATGGAGCTTGTGGAGATAGGCAAAGTTATAGATGGACACAATTGCGTAAGTTAATCTCCTGGTCTCTCGACTTTAACGCGTCTGATATTTTGCCTGTTGGTCAAGAATCCCATTCGCGCTTTGATATAACTTCTTATAGGAGGCCGGCGTGTTTTCCACTAAGCTATTTAAGAACTTATAAAAATTGAAGGTCTTATTAGTTAATTGTTAGTTTAAAACTTTAAAAAACCACCTAATTCTCAACATATTGTGATTATTTATCGCCAGTCGCTGATAAAGTACATTTTCCATATACAATAGTATGAACGAACCGCGCTAAAAAATTGACCACTTGGATTTTTAAAACATTGATTCATGTATTGTAATAAGCTAAAGTCAATGAATACTTGTGCAAAGTTTCAACTTTATCGAAGTATGGAAGTGGGAAAAAAAGTGTACAAGGTTTTGACCTAACGGATGAGGTAACTTGATATCAGCCAGTAGAGAACCTTTCGCTATTGGTAATGTAAAAACAAGAGATAAAAATACTTTTAAAAAAAGCTTATATAATTTTAGTGTAATTATATCCATTAGTTTCGATCAGCCATGTGACACTATTGACATAGACATATAAATCTGTGCGATAGAAATATTTGTATCCATAGTATTTGTTTAGCTTTTAGCATTCTCAATTCGCTATGATCCTATCACTTGTCTGGACCATTGTGAAAGGGGGAGGGAAGAAGGGGAGGGGGGGTAACTTGAGGAGTGGTTACTTCATCGTTTTGTAAATGCATACACAAAAATTCACTCAGGAAAATCGCTCAATATTCCTCAAGGAGATTCATTCAGCTTATACCACCACATCTGTCAAGTAAGATTTCTTTCCCTTGTTCAAGATACCAAACAAAATAATTAATTACCTAAAGTCAATTAACTAATTGGTTAATTTTTAAACTGGCCTTGCGTTGTCAGGTAAAAGAAATAATTGTGTACAATTTCATTCCGAGACTGGGTGTGGGAGACATAACTTATACAAACTTTTTACCATATAGACAGACATAGTGAGTTGACATAAGCTTTGTAAAAAAAAACACCCTAAATTTATCATTTCCAAAAAATAAAATTATTTTATTTATTATTTAAAACACGACATTGGCAGAGTAAGAATACATCCTCGTAGATTGATGCATTTTGTCAAATAAATTACATTGATACATTTTGTCAAATAAATTACATTGATACATTTTGTCAAATAAATTACATTGATACATTTTGTCAAATAAATTACATTGATACATTTTGTCAAATAAATTACATTTTTACTTTTGTAATACTGTAACGGTATTTTGGGGTCAGTCAACCCATTGATATTATCACTCCCTTCTTTCAACTCATCACAGATTGATTGCACAAAATGGTAAAGATAATCTCGATCAAACTGTTGCCTATGGACCTAGAGTGTGGTGCTGTTTAGATTTCTCGTTCTAGTTAGTAGAAGTGACACTGGGGAAAGACACTCCTTTGATGGCAGTGTCATTGCTTAAGCACCGCTGTTGTACTACCATTCTCAAAGTAAAAGCAGCGAAGAAAGCGTTTACAGCCAACAACGAAATACCCTGAATACAAATGCATTGAAACGTATTCATCTTTACTTACTAAGAAGCTTAAAAGTTTGGTTTTTTTTTATATCAAAGGCATCAGAAGTTTTAAAAAAATATTAAAGATTTGATAAATGTAAATTGTATTTCGAAGAGTCCTTCGTATCTACATACAATAGCGAAAATAAAATAAAAAAGCATTTAAAACATTGACACTTTTCTTATTGACACACTTACTCAAAAGAATTCGGAATAACTATTGCATACATTTAGTAGATTAGGTATGATGTTTAAGGCCATTGCATAACAAAAAATAATTGTCACAACTTTGGTGAATACCCACATGGTGATTACTTAAAATAGATGTTCAGTTTAAGTTCGTTTGGATCGAAATCTTTCTCGAAGCGACAGACTTTTTTCTGAACTAAACATGTCTTACATGGAAAGGGAAGTGCGTTTTCATAATACCAGTGTCCCAATGGCCAGTAAGACAAATATGGTCTCCCTGCATCCATTCTGTCATAGTCTTGGGTATAAATCGGTATGCTGTGCCATTGGTGTTTGCACGCTAAGGCTACACAGTTTTTAAAGTTTAACGAATCTTTGATAGACAGAGGCAACTCAACAGACTCTATTTTAACTTTTCTCTCGGGGAATGAGCCCAGATAAGTGGACACGGCGATAGAGGCCAACTTGACCAGTGGCCACGGTTGCGAGTGAATGTCTCGGAAAAGCACTGCTGATTCTGGTGGGAGGACACCCTGCAGGGAATGACCGGGTTTTATATTAATGTCTAGATCTGTGAGAAAACCGTTAGCAAATAAATATTTTGCCACATCCACGCGATTCTTGACCAACGCATATAAAAATGAAGAGATGGAACTCATGTTATCATTAAAACGGTCTGCAACTGCCACTGTGGTTGTGACCTCGGCCACTGAGATGGACCGCGTCCCTAGAGCTCCATTCAGCAGAAAAAATCTCAGAAGATCATCTTCACCGGATGCTATTAGTTTGTTGACATCTTTGCATGTTACTTCCAATTTTGAAGGTGAATCACAAGTATCCATGTCAACAACGCCAGTTATAAAAAAGGCAAGAGCGCTGCGATGTTCTGTTTTGACCAAAGGGTCGGCACCATTGTTTAAAAGCCATTTAACTATTCTGTTGGAGAAATTGGCTATATAGCCGTATTGCAAAGCGTAGGTCATTACTGTTCTACCTTCCTTGTCAGTGATGAGAAGATTGGCGCCATCATCAAAGAACAACTGAAGAAGTTTAGTGACGTCACACGGTATTTTTTTCATCACTAGCATCATTAAAGGCGTCACGCCATCTTTGTTTTGTGCGTTGACATCTGCTCCATACAGGACCAGTTTCTCGCAGAGTTTAAACAACAAACTGAAAGAACTCTGCCGGCTGAGTGAAAAGTTTTTTACCGCCAGCAACAGCAGGGTATTGCCCTCCTCGTCCCTGGCGTTGATATTTTTGCACGACGCCACATAGTTGAGTGCAGTTTGGGCCCGCCCCAATTTTAAATGTTCCAGCATATAGTCACCTTTCATTATTTTAACCAGGATGTCGTAGCATCGTCCGTCACCTGCAGTGTCAGCTAAGTGAAACACATTCTTGCCACTGGAGTCCATAAGGTCTACCTTAGCTCCATTCAACACCAAGGCTTCCAGGACGCTATGGTCGCAGTTCGAGCAAACTGTCGTAGACAGAGACAAAGTAGCATACATAAGTGCAGTTCTGCCCTTAATGTCCATTACGTTTGGGTCAGCCCCGTACAAAATCAGGTCGTCAAATATTTTGCGTGCCACGCTTTCTTTCATGTGAACAGTGGCATTCTGGGTTATCAGGATCAGCGCACTTTCCCCTAAGGAGTTCTGCTGATCGAGACATGCAGAAGACCTAATGATATTCAATGCAACGTCAAAGTCCTGTCGTCTGATAGCATGTAACAAATGACTCTCTTCCATTGTAAGCACGATCAACATCTGAAAACATAAAATAAGAATCTTAATTATCTGAGATCAGGTATAGTAGTCCAGAGATTCTCAAACCTTTTGTGACCCGGGGACCCCTATATACAGTCGAAATTTCCCCAAGGACCCCTAAGTGAAAAAATTACATATATGTATAGTACAAAAAGGAGTCTACAAATGAAAAAAAAAGCAACATAGTGTTGAAGGCGTGTTGATTGAGATTATAATTTTGGTTAAAATAAAATTGTAAATGATTTAATGACATGATGATGTTGATGAGATTTAATGAAAGTATTTATTCCCGGCTTAAGTAGCAACCGCAAATCTCCACGAGCGGAAATTTCAAGTCGATTTCTTTTATTTTTGAAGACGTTTGTCTCGGCAGTGACTCCACGTTCTACCAGATAAGAAGACGGGAAAGCACTGAACAACTTCTGTGTAAGGGCCTATAATGCAACATATAAAATTGAAATCAGTTTCTGTAACCTGACGATGAACTCTGATTGGGAACAGAGCTCTGAAGTGCTCTGGCAAGAAACTGGGCCGTACGGCGTAATGCCTTATAGTCCCCAGAGAAGTTTCCTCCTGGGCAGGAGTGGGTTGGTGCGCGTTCCTTGACAATCCCAGTTTCGAAATTACCATTTTTGAGACGTATTCCTCTACTAGCTCACCAGGGAACAGGCTAGTTAGAGCCTAGCTCGTCGACGCCAACCAGCCCGCCCGACGCGGCCGCGAAGGCCGCGCCAGTCAGTCCAGTTTTTGCCCATAGTGAGACCCGCTAATCGGTCAGGACCCAGGAGATACCGACCAACCCTCGAAATGGTGCCCAGCGCTATCCGCTTTTCAGTTAGGTCTATTACTCACCGTTGCCCCTGGGTCCAGCGGGGGGGGGGGGGGAAGGGAGGGCTAGACATAACCCCTTTAATATAATTTTTCACTCGCTGCCTGCTCATCAGTATCGAGCGACCAGTAACCTTGGTCACCCTTGTAAGAGCAGGGTGTTCACGCAGGGTGTTCACGCAGCGACCACGATGAGGCGGTACTGGAACGCCGCGGTTTCTGTAAACAGAATTTGTGGCACACATTTTCTAACATTGGTTTCACAGTCACGTTTTCGTCGGAAAAGGCTAGGGGCGACTCGATATAAGAATTTAATACATAACATATATAATTTCTATTAGTGACATATGTTTTTTGAAAAAAAAGTAATTTCTTCTCCAAAATATAAAGAAAAGGTATTGGTCTATCGGGGGGGGGGGGCATCGCATCTCCCACCTGGTACCGATCACACTTTTTCAATTTATAGTTACTAATGATTTAATTTGAGATTAGAGTGTGGTACTTATATTTTATATAGATATTCCACTAATTTTGTTCATAAACTATGATAAGAGTGTGGTGCTTATATTTTATATAGATATTCCACTAATTTTGTCCATAAACTATGAGTTCTGCATCAAAATTGGACCCCCCTCTACACACACACACCCATTCAAAGAGTTAGGGTCAACCCTAGGGTTGGGGTTTGATGTTTCAAAGGTTAACGCTTTGTAAAATAAAACTATTGTAACGAGTGGGAGGTAACACCTGACAAGACAAACATTCGCCCACAATGCAAAGTTAATATCATGATTCATGAAGGACAAAAGATGACTCCAAGTTTATCAAAACCTTTGAAGAAAAATGTTTGTCAAATGTTTTCCATGTTTCGGGTGTTCCTTTAGATTTCTTACCATCCCAAACCTCCAGCAGAACAACGGGCGTGCAGAAAGATAAGAAAAATACGAAACTAGACTTAAACAATCAACTATGTGGAAAACATAAAACAATACTTATTGAGGACCAAAGTTTATAGTGGATGAAATGGCATCAATTAATTGGACTCAATCATGTAATTAATGTTTAGTAGATCTAGGCTACCAAAATAAATTTGTGCAATAGGAAATATTTTTTTTTTATATTCATTTGTTTTTGTTGAACTCAACTTTCCTTCTAAAGCCTGCTGCTCTGTACACGCGCTATGTGTGGTCTAATCAAGGTAGTGGACTAGTTGGGGGGGGGGGAGTGTCTGGGAGAAGGTCTCCTGTTACTCGAGTCAGTTAAAAACACATTCTTTATGCAATAGATCTCCCTGAACATAGCTTATTGAGCCTATAGAGCATATTAGACATGTTAAGAGACACAACTAATGATTTAATGTCTTTCAAAACTGTAACTGCTTGAAATGTTCTGTTTCTGAGTCATTAAATATTTCGAATGCATTGTTTAATTATTCAATAATTGAAAAATACATTCCTCAGTAGAGTAAACAACAGCACTTGGAAACCTCAAACAGTCTGTAAAGACAAAGGCATAGTCCTCGTCACTAAAACCAAGCTGATGCGCTACCTGGTCATAGCACCATTCTTAAATACTTGCGTGTCATGAACGCTGACTGCTAGAGTGGAGAATCCTAGCAATGGAATTGAGATTCTATAGAAAGATCATTGGTATCACCTACAAAGACCGCATCACAAACGAAGAGATTAGAAACAAGGATTAACACAGCTTAGGACCCCACGATGAGCTGTTAACTACTGCCAGAAAACGCAAACCCCTTAAGCCATATCACAGTATAGACCTTCCTTCAGGGAACAGTACCAAGAAAAAGAAGAAGCGGCAGATAAAGAAATCGATGGGAAGAAAACATGGGCGGGTCTGTCATTGAAAGAGATTCTATCCAGGACAAGAGAGAGAGAGAGAGAGCAATGGAGAAAAACGGTCAACAGATCTTGTGTGGTTACCCAACGGTTTAACAGACTAAGTGATAGGAGAAGGTAAAGAATGTTAAATAACTAAACGAAATATGTCTATTGATCTATCTGTATGTCTTCTTTACCTACCTGTGTGTAACAAAGTGGATAAAGTATCCATCTACCATGAACGTGTCACTCATGTAAATGATATTAAACAAAGGGAATCCCCGTGTTACACACAGTCGGCAGAATACTTGAAAGAGCACATGTAAGCAAATCCATTTGTAACACATCTCACTCCATGTAAACTAATCCTGCTCTATGCTATGACTAGTGCTAGCCCGACCTACATCTAAATATAAAAACACTATCATCGGCACTACGTTCAGTCTAGAAGTGGTCGATATTGTCTAAACAAAACTTAGTTCTGCATGTTTAGGCAAAAAAAATAAACGGTTCTAAAAAGAAATAAGTTTAACTTCAGAATGCTATTTTCAGCAGAGACTAGTTTGGGCCATAATGTCTAGATCCCCTGTATCCTGCAGCGAGATGAGACCTGGGGAGACTTTCAAGTGAGAAGAGAAACAATAGACCTGTGACTTGTTGACACTGGTTCTGCTGACTCATTGGAAATGTCCTTTAGTTATTCAAACCTAATGTTTATATATGTCACCTGTTCTAGACATGTGCTATCTACTCTATCAAACATTCAACTTCCTCCGTCGGTTGGCAGATCAGTGCATGCACAGGTCATTCATGTCTCCATTTCGCTCCTTTTTTTTCATTTGCACGCAGACCAATGTGTAGTTTGTGACCAATCTGTGGGTACTGGCCATTGTGTAGTTAGTGGCCAATATGTGGGTACTGACCAATGAGTGGTTAGCGACCAATATGTGAATACTGACCAATGTTTAGGTAGCGAGCAATATATAAGCTACCGCTGTGTAGGTACTTATTAATGTGTAGTATATGATCATTGTTTAGCTAGTGATCAATGCGAAATTAGGTGACTGGTGTGTAGGTACTGACCAGTGTGTAAACAGAAACCAATGTATAAGTAGCTGACCAATAAGGAGAAATGTATAATTATTTGACCAATAAGAAAGCACTGACCAGTGTGTAGGTTTTTAACTTTCATTTGTAGCCATTTTTATTATGATGACAAAAACTATAACATTAATGTAATGCAATCTTCAGATCCTATTCTGGCATCTCTCCAATATGTATCTAATGTGTGTTAGTAATATGCTTCCGTATTTCTTTTTTTTTTTTTAATTCATGCTCTCTGCCACTGTGGTATAGTGACTGAAATGTGCAATCGAATCACACACAATGAACTAGATGTATATTAGGATGTGTCTGTCTTTACATTGTAAAAAGTTTTTTTTCTATATAGTTTTTTGTGTCATATTCTTTAAACTTACAACGTAATCTATTACTGGAACAGTGGTTTGAGTGCTAAGAAAGGTCCCAAAAAGGCCGTGGAGTCTGGGAGCATATGAAGCTCAGGACAGGCCACTGTCACGTTGGATCACATTTCTCACGGCTATGGACACATTTTAACTCACGGTACCCCCCCCCCACCTGCTGGGAAGAAGATGAAACCGTGTCTCATATTCTGTTTGACTATCCAGGACTTGCTGATCACCGTCTCGACAGGTCAGGGAAACCAAAAATTCTCGACCTGTATATTAACATGTATGCACTACGCAAAAAACAGCGGGGTTTATGTCCAGGGCTTTTGTAAAAGAGGATTTGAGCCTCTCAAGCACTCACTCAAATGCATTTTGATGATGATGATTACTAGAACCGTAGACAACTAAAAAATTGTGCACAATGATTTCATGTGCATACAAGAATCAATAAAAAGAATAACCACTTAGTTAATTAACTGTTGGAAATTAATTATTTTGTTTGTAATCGAACAAGGGAAAAAATGTCTTTGACAGATGTCGTGGTATAAGTTGAATTAGTCCCCTTTATACTTAAACATGGGCCTAAACTCTGGAAGAAAAGCGCGCCATGCGAACCATGGCTGGCTCCTTTACCACCAAAGCGAATGCCACCTTAACCTGCAATATATGTGGACGGGAGTGTCTCTCCACAATAGGGCTATATAGTCACATGAAAAAGTTCTTCGAGATGAAACATAGTCTGAAGACTGAAGGAGGCCAACCATTGGCGTAGTGAAGATCTTTTTTCTGGGCTTGGGGGGGGGGATTTTTTCTCTCCCTCCTGCTGTCATATATATCTATAATATAAAGCAGAAAGTAAGGCGTATGTATTTATGTAAGTCCCGAATAGAAATCAAAACCGTTTGACCGATCTTGATAAAACTTGGCTGAAATATTTCTTGGGTACTAATTGAAACAGTAACGGATGCATAGTGGTCCTAAAACAAGCTTAAGACCCTCAAAAATTGCCCAACTCTATGAAAGTATTACTATTTCATGGATCTAGGTCATATAGCTATGTTTACATGAGACAAGACCGAAAGGATTTAGATCTAATTTTAAGAACTACACTTTGCAAAGATAGTTTTTTTACTTTGACACAGAAAAAAACAAACAAAATATAGTCCATTCATTTCATTATTTAATAAAATTAACCTTCAAATTTATGTTTCAAAACCATTTTTACTTAAATTCGTTCCTTATATCTGCGAATTTAGACGTACTGATGTACTTTATATCCCATTAATCGCGCGCTTCTTTCATTAGACAAGATCGAAAGGTTATACATGCGCAGAACTTAAAATCTCTCGAACACTAGATCTAACTTAAGTCTAAAATCTAAGGTGATAGAAGTATTCTTCGCAAAGACAGTTTTTTACGTTAACACATGAACATACTTGATAAGACTTGGCATAAATGTTCCTTAGATCATGGCGAAGACCGTAGTGTATGTTTAATGTCCCTACCACGATCGGGGTCCCCCCCCCCCCACAAAAAAAAAAGCTAAATTTATCTCTATTAAAGAATGAAACTTTTTAACTATTCGGCTAAACCCGTTTTTATAGCTACATTTATCTCTTTTAAGAAACTTTGTTAGTGGAGACTGTAGACACTCCGCCCTTGACAGCCAGAGGGTCTGGAGGAGCACTGTGAGCTTCCCCAGCGGTGTCCAGGGCTGCCCTCTGACGCCAAGCCCTTTTTTAGGTATTTAAAACACAAAAAAAAGCATATTTTGAGGTATCTTTTGTCAAGAGTATTATCCTGATATTAAAATATTTTATTTAAAAAAAACCCAAAACTAAATCTGCTATTCCCTGCACCCTATTAATGGAGCATCCGCTGCATAGAACAGACGTAGACGACGAAAAGAAAACCTAAATCGACCACCGGCCGACAATGGTTATGCTTGTGCTATTAAAGCAAAATGTATAGGTCATAGCTGGGGCTGCGTAGCCACGGGAAATACTGCATTTCTAATTAATCTTTGGACCCGAAGACAAGTCTTATAATGGAGCCCAGCGACTGTTGAAAAAATGTGTAAAAACTCTTGGCGACGCTTTAGAGTAATATTGAAGAGGGGGTGGGTTTTTAACCTCAAAACTATTTGTGAGTGTGTGTGTGGGGATTAAACTCAAAACCATCAGGAGGTGGTATTAAACTTAAAGCCCACTGTAGGGGGGGGGGTTAAACTCAAAATTCCCTTCGGCACGCTCATAGAACTTTGTGACTGTAATTTACTATAGTTTTATATTGTAAATGTGGTTTTTAGCTTCAAGCCCACTGGAGGTTGGTTTTAAACTAAAAACCTCTGGAGGGGTTTTAACTTAAAGCTCTCTGGAGGTGGGGGTTAAACTCATAACCCCTCTTTGGATTGGAGAGGGACTTTTATCGTAAAAAAAACACATTTTGGAGGTAGATTTAAACTCAAACCCCCTCCCTAGACTACGTTCATGGAATTTGGTGACTCGTTTGCCTTATTTTTTTGTTTTATGGTAGAGGGGGGTTTTAACCTCAACCTCTGGAGGGGATTTTAAACTCAAAACCCCCTTAGCTGCTCTGGGGCAAGTGAAGACTTAACATTAAAATCTCACCTAAAATAAACAAAATTAAAGCTAAAAATCGGTCACAAAATCCCCCCTCCTTATGCGGAGGGGGAGTTCATTTCGGGGGGGGGGGGATCACCGGTTACGCACATGAGGCCTACAATACTTTGTTTATAGTTTGAGTAGCGTATTGGCTTCAAGGGGGCTTGAGTATTTGAGTTTTAATTCAAGTCGCTCTACTCACTGTCACCGTGAATCCAGACACCCCTTTTCCCCTACCCCCTCCCCCTATTTCTAACTGGTCCAGACAAGTGATAGTAGCAGAGCGTAGTGAGAAAGCTAAAAACATGAAATTGTGCTAAACAAATACATGATTACAAAGAGAGTGTGTGTTAAACTCAGGAGACGGATGATTTGTTAAGGGGGGGGGGCAAGGAATATTCAAGCCATGATCTAGAATAGTCTAGATATATTACAAATTTGATTGCATGACTGATCCAATCTATTACAAATTTGATTACATGACTGACTAATTGATAAGATTAATCTTCGTTTATCCTTTGTTTTTCTAAGTATTTTTAGCGGCCCCCGAAAGAAAAGACGCTATTAGTTTTGTGTGAAATGTCTTTCCGTCTATTCGTCTGTCCGTCCGTCCCGTTTAGAGCTCGTAAACTAGAAGAGATAGTGAAAATCCGACATCATAATATTTTAGACCATTCAAAGTTTGGATGCAACGGCTACTTTTTTCTTTTCTAAAAGCGAAAAATCTAATTTTTTAAATCACTTATGAAAGCAGTTTTTTCATAAAAATACACCACTTTTACAACTATTCATTATTAATAGTAACAAAGACTGGAAGCTCTTTAGTAGGGGAGACGATTACCTGCCATAATTAAAACACATTTATGCAAACGGTTATCTATTTTTTAGTCAAACAATCTTTTTTTTTTTTTACATTTGTATTACTAAGTTAAGTTACTTCTGTCAAACTAACAGAACATTTACACACACAAATTTATTTCTTTTTTATAAAGAAAAAAATCTAATTAGTATGCAAATAAGTTATAAAGAATTTGAACAACAATTAATAAGTAGTTTTTCATATTACCGCGTGAACTGTGACGAAGCAATAGGGGGACACTATTAATAGTAACAAAGACTGGAAGCTCTTTAGTAGTGGAGACGATCACCTGCCATAATTAAAACACATTTATGCAAACAGTTATCTATTTTTTAGTCAATCTTTTTTTTTTTTTACATTTGTATTACTAAGTTAAGTAACTTCTGTCAAACTAACAGAACATTTACACACACAAATTTATTCCTTTTTATAGAGAAAAAAAATCTAATTAGTATGCATATAAGTAGGACAGAATTTAGAACAATTAATAAGTAGTTTGTCATATTACCGCGTGAACTGTAACAAGACCAGAAGGGGTCACCATTGATCACTCTACCAAAGGGAAATATTTTTTTTTGGGGGGGGGATTTCAATAAGAGATTGACCCTTTTCATAACAATCAGATCAACTAGATATTAACTATAAGACATCAGTTAGACCAGGTTCACATCTAACTTCACATTCACTATCATCTATCATTTGATCTACTGGGGCCCCACACAAGATCTGTCAACTTTTTTCTCCATTTTTCTATGTCATTTATTTTTGATAAAATTTCATTCGGATGTTCTTTCCGATAATATTGAAACCTGCCTTTTTACCTGCCTGGGTGGACCACTTCGGGGGCCGATTTTGAGTTCTTTACATTGTTTGAGAAACCAACAATATAATTTATTACCAATTGTTAATTAACTAATTGCTTTTTTAAAAATTGTTTCTTATGTTGTGAGTTAAAAGAAATAATTGTGCAAAATTTAAGCGTCATCCGAGACTGGGTGTCGGAGATATGACGTGTACAAACGTTTGGCTAGACATACAAACAGACAGACAAAGAGAGTGAGTTGATATAAGCTTTGTAAAAAAAAAGATTGCTTCTCTCTGCACGAAATTTTTCCTCTCAGTATATCGCTTAGGACATCTGGCATAAAGAGAAGCTTTCCATTGAATACAGTTGAAACCTGTTCAGTGCTGACTGCTTGTGCTGGCCACGACATTCTTTTATACTCTTGACCATAACAAAAATGTTAAGCTTACATTCCCCTGAACCCTGATAGGAAACTATGCTGCTATTAACTTTACAACTCAAAGCTAGCCAAAGCAATTAAATGGTGGACTATTTTTTTTTATTGCTCTCACTTACCTCCGATGGATGATTGTACTAATCCTAATACCCGCTGACACCAACTGTAATAAAGTGTTCAGTTTTTTTACGATCCTTTCATTACCATAATACCACAATTAGAAATTGGAAAGAGTTGCGTGTCACGTCCGGCTGCTGATGATATAAATGTCTTCACATTTCACCTGCACTAATCACCAGTTGTCTCTGAAGATCTGATTCCTGCGAGTCACCATGTCAGTCTATTTCTTGTTTCTCTACCTTGTTGCTCTGGCCACAAGTCAAGTAATTGTAAGTGTTTTCAATAAAGTCTAAGATCGTATTCTGGACATTTTGTTTATTTGATTGTAAAAGAAAATTTGGCAAGCTTCTTTCGACGCAAACTTTTCGATCTAATTCTATTCGTAGAGTCAGAGCAGGGTTTAAGGGAGAGCAGGCCTCCACAAGAGAGAGACTCGCACAGTAGAAATTTGAAAAAAATCCAAATTTTTACGGGTCAGAAACTTTTTTTTAGTTCTTTTTTTATTCCAAACATTTTTTGTTCGTATTTTTTTTTTACCGACACAGTTGTGTTCAAGAAGTGTCCGCTTATAGTGTCCTCGTAACATATAAATAAGCTCCTGATTTACGGCAGTGCGTCTGCCCAGGGCCTTACCCTCAACATAGTCAAAAAACAAAACAAAAACAACTAAAATGTGCATAGTAATTGTTTTTTTAAAGAATGAAAATAAGATTAAAATTGACAAGCACTTTAAGACTAAGACTAAGACGGCTTTATTGATCCTTACGGGAATTTGTTATGATTTTTAATATACAAGTAGCCTATTATTAATAATAAGTGGATTTTCATTAAAGTTTTCAAAAACATGTTGGGACCTCCACTTACCACTTACTTAAATCCGGCCCTGCGTAGAGTTAACATTGGAGTTGAACTTTTTCAAAGCCAAACATAAATATTACGTGACAAGGCTGGGATTTGCATAAAGTAGAAAGGGTTTAAACCAAAACTTTCGACTAACTAGTCTGATAGAGTGTTAAGATAAAGAATATCACTGCTCTTAACTTCAATCCGAAACGGTCTATAAGAATATTGTATCAAGTAACAGTGAAAGTCTGTTTAGAAATGTATATGTCAGTGCAGTCCCTACTTCGTATTGTTTAAGTAACAGCGAAAGTCTGCTTAGAAATGTATATGTCAGTGCAGTCCCTACTTTGTGTTGTTTAAGTAACAGCGAAAGTCTGCTTAGAAATGTATATGTCAGTGCAGTCCCTCCTTTGTATTGTTTATATTACAGGAAGACGAGGAGAGGGAACTGTCTCTCAGGGACGATGACAACATATCTCTTGAGAACAACATGGACGCAGACGACGTCTTTGAACTGGTACAGAAAGTCGTGTCACGTTCCATGGGAGGTGCAGTTTGTTTTTTCTTTCTTTCCACAATCGTGTTGTAGTCACATTTTAAAAGTCTCAAAAGAAGAATCGATACATACTAGCAGGGTTACACGGACAATAATGCATCAAAACAACACCACACTTTTGGCGCAAATAGTGTGGTAGACATGCTCGAGACTGTCTTCTCTATGGTCTTGTGTTTGAACCCTGCCCGCTGACATCCCTCGCCGTCCTGCAGAAGGTTTGGGATAGGATGTAATCATTTGCAATTCTGAAAGAACGTCCAAAACACGTTAAGCAAAACAGCATATGCCTGGTGCATGTAGCATTGTAGCATATGCCTGGTGCATGTAGCCTTGTAGCATGTGCCTGGTGCATGTAGCATGTGCTGGTGCATGTAGCGTTGTAGCAAGTGCCTGGTGCATGTAGCCTTGTAGCATGTGCTGGTGCATGTAGCATTGTAGCAAGTGCCTGGTGCATGTAGCCTTGAAGCAAGTGCCTAATGCATATAGCCTTGTAGCATGTGCCTGGTGCATGTAGCCTTTTAGCATGTGCCTGGTGCATGTAACCTTGTAGCAAGTGCTTGTACATGTAGCCTTGTAGCAAGTGCCTGGTGCATGTAGCCTTGAAGCAAGTGCCTAATGCATGTAGCCTTGTAGCATGTTCCTGGTGCATTAACCTTGTAGCAAGTGCTTGTACATGTAGCCTTGTAGCATGTGCCTGATGCATGTAGCCTTGTAGCATGCGCCTGGTGCATATAGCCTTGTAGCATGTACCTGGTGCAAGTAGCCTTGTAGCATGTCGCTGGTGCATAGAGCCTTGTAGCATGTGCCCAGTGAATTTAGCCTTGTAGCATGTGCCTGATGCATGTAGCCTTGTAGCATGTGCCTGGTGCATGTAGCATTGTAGCATGTACCTGGTGCATGTAGCCTTGTAGCATGTACCTGGTGCATATAGCCTTTTAGCATGTGCCTGGTGCATGTAGCCTTGTAGCATGTGCCTGATGCATGTAGCCTTGTAGCATGTGCCTGGTGCATGTAGCCTTGTAGCATGTGCCTGGCGCATGTAGCCTTGTAGCATGTGCCTGGTGCATGTAGCCTTTTAGCATGTGCCTGGTGCATGTAGTCTTGTAGCATGTGCCTGGTGCATGTAGCCTTTTAGCATGTGCCTAGTGCATGTAGCCTTGTAGCATGTGCCTGGTGTATGTAGCCTTTTAGCATGTGCCTGGTGCATGTAGTCTTGTAGCATGTGCCTGGTGCATGTAGCATTGTAGCATGAACCTGGTGCATATAGCCTTTTAGCATGTCCCTAGTGAATTTAGCCTTGTAGTATGTGCCTGGTGCATGTAGCCTTGTAGCATGTACCTGGTGCATATGGCCTAATAGCATGTGCTTAGTGAATTTAGCCTTGTAGTATGTGCCTGGTGCATGTAGCCTTGTAGCATGTACCTGGTGCAGATGGCCTTATAGCATGTGTCTAGTGAATTTAGCCTTGTAGCATATGCCTGGTGCATGTAGCCTTGTAGCATGTGGATACATGATGCTACAGGCACATGCTGATTTGCTTTACATGTTATGGATGTTCCTTCAGAATTGAAGATTATTACATCCTTCAGATTATGTTACAGGAGATATAGATATATATTTATGTACTCATCCATTAGAGTATATTTACACACACACACATTACCAACAAGACAGGTCAAATATGTCGTAGCAATTTAGTCCTTTAGCGCAGAGGTTCTCAAACTTTTTTTAGTTCAGGGATCTCTTTACAAGCCATAAGATATTAGCAGACCCCTTATGCAGCCTGATTTGTCTACCGAAAGCACATATTTCCAAAGCCGCTGACATAATCAAACTCTACGCAGCCTTGTGTGCTTTTTGGCTCTGTGTTTTTCACAATGACATAATATAGGAAATATTAAGAGCTTTTTCATTCTTTGTTGTGGCAAAGTTAATAAATTTCTGCTGATTTGCATACAGTTTTGTTTCATGTTCACAGAATTCTATGGGCTAGTGTTTTAGTTAATTTAGATTTATTACAAGATGACGCTTTAGTTTATTTGCTTTCAAACTTTTGTTAGATAACACATTCAAACAAATGACCCATTGTGACTGATCATTATTGACTTTGTATGGTATCAATCCGAATAGTAAACATTCAAGAGAATATTTACGTAATTTTACTTAACGTTGGAGCGGTGCGGCATCGTGTCTCACTTCTTTGCCACTATTTCCACTTGAGATGTCTGCTAATGCTTCAAATATGTATCCATAATCGAAAACCAATGTAACAAACATGACGTACCACTGTATAAGTTAATAATCAATTATAAATAATAATAATAATAATAATAATAATAATTTAAGAAAAACTGAGATAGAAAAACAAAGAAAATATGGGAACCTAGGCTTGGAGATTAAGCGTATATGGAAATTGTCAAAAATAACAATATACGCCATTGTTATATCAACCAAGGGGATAATAACAACTGAACTCACAGAGACATTAAAGGCCCTTGTCATTCCTAGGAACATCCTCGTTGCCTGTCCGAGGGCGGTACTGCTGCATACCTGCTACATCACCATAAAATTCCTCAGTGGAAAGTGTTAAAGGGACTACGATGAATTTTGTTTCTCTCTAACGAAACTCGACCCTGGCAGTGCCAGAGAATGACTACTCGTTCATTTCTAACATAATAATACTAAAATAAATAGAGTGATGTTGGTGTTTCGTTGAGTCTCAAGGTCTTCGGTTGGAAAATTTAAACTTCTATGAATGATGTAAAATTGAAAGACCGACGTTGATTGGCTTGAGAGGTAGACAAATTGAAATAAAAACATTTATAGGTTTATGAAAAGAGTATATTTGATATTCATGCGCAAAATAATTTTTATCATAGGTCTTTTAACAATCATTATTGTTTATCATTACGTAGTTCTTAATAGACATTAAACAATAGAGAACGGCTAGTTATAGAATCGGATAAACTGGTTTTAGCGAAACATTTATTTCAATTGTATGCAATTTTCATCTTTCTGCGGACCCCCCAAACGTACCAAAGATTGAGAACCATTGCTTTTACGTACGAGTTAATTCTCAATTTAACCGGAACAGGACGATTTGGCGTAGTCGATTTGGCGTAGTCGTTTTGGCGCGATGGTCGTTTTCGCGAGGGACGTTGTGACGCAATTTGTTTTCGCCACATTATATATGTTCATGTATTATGTCCTTAAAAACAATGGTTTATGTAATGTTTTGTATGTGTATTTTGTGTTCAAAAGTACTTCTATGTAAAGAACTATTGTTTTTTTTGTACATAAGATGTGGGATTCAAGTTTGTTGATTCATTATTGTAGTGTCACTAACATTATAATGTGTGTGTGCTTTAATCTTGTCCAAAACAAAATATAACAATGAAAAAAAATCAATGTAAGTTTTTTTTTACAAAAAAAATATTTATTTAATTTATAGTAGGCCTACCTCAAACTATAAAAGAAAGAACACTGATTGTCATCCATTCCATTGTCATCCATTCCATTGTCATCCATTCCATTGTCATCCATTCGCACACCTCACCTACAATTTAAGGGGTGGGGGAAAATGTCTAGTGTTCCCTCAGAATTGAAGATTATTACATCCTAGTTCGAACCTCCCATAAGATGAAGAGGTTTTGTTCCGGGCAGTGTTTGAACCCGGGATCATTGAGACTACATGTCCCGAGCACATACTACATGACCAAGCAGCCATCAATAATTCACAATATAAGTTTATGAAATACGCAAAATTATTAAAAACTTTTTGTATGGGGTGTGGTAGGAGGGGAGATATATACTGTAGTAGACACAAGTAGGATACAACAATAATGCTTTAACTCAAAAAGTGTCTCTTTTACCAGTCATAATCAGAACCTGTCGCGCCAAAAAAGGCTTTTATTATCTCTTATTAAAAATATGTTCACTGACTGATGATTACTGGTTATACAAGAAGAATTATTATTTAGCTATCAATTTTTATATTTAAGTTGGTGTCAGAGCCTCGGATCTGGTCAGATTTGCAGGACATGTAAGACATCACGCTGACAGATTTTCTAGACGAGGTAATAGCTTAAGAGGCGTCCTATTTCATTTTTCTATTTACTGTTTAGTGTGTATAGTTCAAACTTTGTGAAATGTGTTGATGTTGTTTTAAATTTCCACAATTAGCTGGTTGTTCTTATTTTTTAGGCATGAGAACAAGTTAAAAAAAACACAAAGAGAAAGGCACATTTCTCGTCCCATATGCTAGGACAAATTGGTACAAATACTCCTTCTTCCCTAGTGCTATTAAAGCATGGAATGGGTTGCCTGAGCTAGCCAGGAAAACCAGTGACTTGACTGAATTTAAGGCATCGGTTGACATGCATTCTAGATGCATAACGCGTAGTACGTAATTATCTTCTTTTTTGAAGGTATTTAAGATAAGATAAGACAAGATAAGAAAAAAGATTTTTAAAAATTCTAAGCTCATTGGTTACATCGGGAAAATTTCATGACTTCAACAGGAATTACCACTCTCGTTCATATAAATAGACACACACACACGAACATTTCCGGAAATAATCTCAGGAAACAAGTCATTGAGCTCGGTCACCCGGTACTATATATATATATATATATATATATATATATATATATATATATATATATATATATATATATATATATATATATATATATATATATACATAAAGAGAGAGAGAGTGAAAAAAAGAGAGATATGGATAGACGTAGGGATGGATATAGTGAGTTTTACATCCAGTAAATTTTTGTAATCTCTTGTTCAAGTTTCCGCTGCTGAGGTACAGAGAGAAATCAACAGCGGAGCAGAAACAATTGGCCAGCAGGCAGCAGTCAGAACTTTATTTGCACAAACTCAAGGTAAGATAAGTCGCTTTTAAGTGGTAGCCTTTGACTAGTGTTACAGTGTTTGACATTGAAGGTGTTTGACATTGAAAGTGTTTGACATTGAAAATGTTTGACATTGAAAATTTTTGGCATTGAAAATGTTGACATTGAAAGTGTTTGAAATTGAAAGTGTTTGACTCTGAAAGTGCTTGACAATGAAAGTGTTTGACATTGAAAGTGTTTGACTTTGAAAGTGTTGACATTGAAAGTGTTTGACATTGAAAGTGTTTGACATTGAAAGTGTTTGACATTGAAAGTGTTTGACATTGAAAGTGTTTGACATTGAAAGTGTTTGACATTGAAAGTGTTTGACATTTAAAGTGTTTTGTATAAACAGTGTATACATACTCACTCTTAATGTCTTACGTTTTGCCTATTGCTCGTAACCAGTTCTACCTTACTCAGCCCCTCTCTCTCTCTCTCTTGATCTCATTCAAAACCTTGTTCCATTCCATACAAGAGGCGGCATTCTCCGAGAATTCTATCTACTGTTTCTTCGTCTTCTTTCCAGTGGCGACATATTGAATCAACAGAAGCAAGTGCCTGTTGGGTAATGACTGACTCTCAGGCTAGGACTGCCTATCATCACCCTGGAGTGTCCACCATGCATCCTTATTGTCTGTTTTTCCCAACCTATGACTATTCCCAGCTATCAAAGTGCCTATTTTCTCTGGATATGTTCATGATCATGATCAACATTTGGTTTCTTATAGTTCTAGATAAAGGGGACGCTACCGCAGGTAATGGCGAAAATTAGCAATTGAATGTTGTGAATTAAAATGTTTGAAAACATCTTATCAATTTTTTTGATCAAGTTTCTTTTTTAAACCTAAAATTGTAAAACAAAACAGAAATTATTGAAGAGTTCACGTGCCTTCAGGCCCTCAGGAGGCTCAGGTTGACGTCTGCCCATCACGCTTCGTGTTAATGTTTTTTTGTTTGTTTGTTTGTTTTTATAAACAGTTCTATTATAACAAGCCGAATAATTTTTTTCTGTTCTTTTTTATATTTTTTAAAGCTGCAAGACTTAATGTTGCGCTGAAATTATGGGGTGCATTGGCTGATAAAGGAGATCTTTTAGAAGGTAACGTTTATTCTGACCATCTCAACTATGTAGATCGTGTCTATACTAAAATAGACAAAGTGACGTCAATAATTGTTGTTTTCTAGCTACAATAATAGCAGGGATCTATCTTTAGATATTAGCCTTATCTGAATAGAATAGCATTGTATTTCAAAACCAGATCTAGAGATTTATTAGCAAGTTATGACTAATTATAACATGGTATTTTTATAATATCTTCGGGCTTATAAAATATATTTACTACCCGGTTATAGTTGTGCATTATAGAACTATAGGCTAGTGCGTTCATTAAAAACACTACGAATTTAGCAGTTTTCTTTTTTTATTTTTATTTGGCAACATTGAGGGTCAATTTAGTGTCCTTGACATTTTAAGTTCAATTTTAAAATCTCCAGCTGACAGTTGCACAACTTAAAACTTATTTGTGAAATTTTGTATTTGAAAATGTTGGGATAGTGTGCATACAATATCAATATTACACTTAAAATTTCCTTTTTTTAAATTTAATTGGCAAAATTGAGGTTAAATTTAGTGTCCTTGACATTTTTAATTTTATTGTTTGCTACGCTTTTAAGAAGGGAAGGGGGATTATACGTTATAATTGCATAATTTTCTTGAAAAAATTAAACTTATTAAAACAAATTTAATATTTACTATAGATTTAATACAAATATTTAATGCAATGTCTACTAACTGCAATAAGCTGGAGAATTTGATATTTTAACAGAACGGCGTAGACCATTTCAAGCTGTACTAGCAGCTGTAAGCAGAACGGCAACTGTGATCATATCTATAGCAAGGAGATATGGTAAGTGTTTGTTTTGTAGTCCATAAAATAAAAGCCATTCACATACACGTCTATTGCTTGCTCCTTTCCCTAGACTTGTAGGCTTACCTCTTTCTTTCAACCCCCCCCCCCCCATGTTACATGGTCTCTCGTCCTTCTATTGATTGAGTTCCTTAGTTCAGCCCTATTTCTAAACCCATCAAGTCATTTCATAAACAATGTCAAGGGCCGCAATCATAGCAGATGGGTAAACCTTACAATTGTATCACGCTTGAAATAATACACATACATAACGTATATTCATTTTCCTATTCACATAATTTATAGTTATCGCATTCATAGAAGAATATTATAGAGCCTACTTTAACAAAAAATTCCGACATATTATCATAGTTTTTACTAAACTTTTATAACTTTTATTCAATACTAAACAAAATATTCTTTTAACTTTTTTTTATTAAGTAATAAACAAATATTTCTATTGCACTACACCACACATCACATATGTATTTATTTATTTTCAAACTTTTTTGAATAAATATAACTCAGTGAGAATCAGTAAATGGAAGTAACATTGTCTATATGAAGCGTCAATTTTCGCCAAAGTTATTTTCAAGAAAAGGTCAATTTAATCTCTAAAACGAAAACATTATAATTATTGATAACTTTATTTATGAAAGAATTGTTTAAAAAACAGGAGGTACATAAATGTCCAACAAGTGAAAAGTCGCTTATTGAGAAGTTGTATAAGGTTACTCGCTTTTACTTTGTTTTTAGTGCAAAGCGTACTTTTGCTTCTTTGACAGCAGGTACTGAATCCGTGAAGAATGTGTGATGACAGAAAACCACCAGATCATGTTGCAAATGCTTAGAGTTTCTTGGTTTTTATTTTTATGCTTGTCATTGATGGAGATGTCTTTTTGCATAGATACCTCGAGCCGACAGATAGCAGGGTCGTAACGTAGCCCCTGGTTTCTTAGCAGTCATCAAACTCACACAATAATTGTTTTCAGTACACTACGTTCCGCTTCAAAAATTGAATCTTTCCTCTCATTCAAACAAAAGTCTGTTACTTGTTAATATACCGTTGACTTGCTTCTGGTATGACAGTGCCTCAGCACAAATGTTGATACATCCAATGTACTTCCAATGTAATAAAAAGAAAAGTGCAAATAGTTTTTATTTGCGATTCAGTCTGACAGTCTTCATTTTTTTCTTTGTTAGTTCATTCGATGTTGTTTCTGTACACTAGAATTTGATAGTGAAAACGCTGCTTTGTGATTCTTGTACTTATGTCGGAATTCTCCCGATAATCCTTTGTCCATCTTGAAGGAATTGAAAGCGGTAATACTGCTAAAACTGGACAAAAATAAAAAACGCAGCACCTTTTTAAGATAAACCATAAATCAGACAGAAGAAATGATTGCCTGGTAGCAATGTGTGATATGCCTAATCGGCATTATTTGGAATTATATCATTTCTCGATTTTTCTGCTCTATCATGAGGTGATATAATAAACAAAATTTAATAATATAGACTTACTTCTTTTTCTAGATTGTTCACATATTCTCTACAGCAGGGGTGGGCAAATTACAGCCTGGGGGCTACATGCGGCCCTCGGGAGTGTTTTATGCGACCCGCAGACACCTACAGTAATCAGGTTTGCCCACAATATACACATATAAAAATGCAAATATATAAAAAAATAATTTTAAATATGTACATAAATATTTGACATTGTCTCATTATCAAAAGTTTCAAGGAAACGAAGATTATGCCTATTGGCTATACTTTAATACTCAATAAACTCAGTCACAAAAACATAATCTCAGGCCAGTATTTTTTCAATACTATGAAGAACTGTGTTGTTTGTTGGGTATGCTTGGATCAAGATGGCAAGTGCAACAACTGATAGAGCTTGATCTTTGATTGAGAAAAACGTGTTTTTTTTAAATAAAGAATATCCCAACCATAAATTCTAAACAGAAAAGTTTGCACAAATCAATAAGCTATAGCTATAATTCACATAATAATTTATAATCATAGTTATCAAAGCTAGGGATCTTAACCACAGGCAGTTCCGAAAAGTACTTGAAGATTTAGAAACAAAATACTCCGATGTATCCGCTGGTCTAGCAAGGTAATGAGAGCATAAAATCTGTGACCTTGTTAATAATATTCTAATGAAGAGTGGAAGAGAAATAATGGCATGGGTTGATTCCATATGTTAAATCATTTTAAACAAATCTTTCTCATTTCTTCAGGTAAGTGGGTGAAAACAGGTTTTTAACATTTTCCTTTGTTAAAAGGTGAAACTATTTCTGGTGAAATGGTGAAAAAACTTTTATGGGTATAAGAAGCTGTATTAAGACATTTAATGAAAAACTTTGCTGCTAAACTTGTACATTAATTGGGTACAAAAACATATGTGAACAAGCATTTTTTAAAAAGTGTAATCACAGGTCGATTGTGACTGACTAATTTGACAGCAGTCACAAGGATAACAACTATTAAGCTAGTTCCACAGTTCCGGAATATTACGCATGAGTGTAACCAGTTAAATACTTCACATTAAATACAACTGTACATTTCTGGTGAAATGTGATATAAAAGACAGTAGCAGTTTAAAAAAATTGAAAAATTAGTTTCAGTTATTGCTTACTCTTGTTGTAATTCCTCAATTTGGAGTATAAAAAAAATAGTAATTGAACTATAATAAATATTAAAAGACATTATACACAGTTATATGGCGCGTTTTTCTACGTTGTATATATATATATATATATATATATATATATATATATATATATATGCGGCTCCCCATTCCCAAAATTCTTTTTAATGCGGCCCTCGATACAAAAAGGTTGCCCACCTCTTCTCTACGAAAATGTCTCTAGAAACTTACCTTTTGCAGCCCAGTAAAAGTATGCGCAGGTCAAATTCAGTCAAATAAAGAATTAGGCTTCCCTCACTGGCCAATACTGTTATTCGAGTGACACACAGCGCACGCACGCAAACAATGTGCGACAGGCGTGAGAATTTCCTACATTCTGATAAAAAAAAAGTCGAGATAAATCAATAGTGATTACGTTTTGAAATGTTTGCTTTATAAAAATTTGAGTCATTTATTATTGCAGGGCCTCTCGTGAAAATAGTGTACATTGTAAAATATGTAGAAACTTTTCTTACTTAAGATATTTTTTATTTTTCTAACATTTTTAATAATGCTATTTTAATTGGTTTGCAATTTAACATTCAAACTTCTATGAAATTACAACTTTTTTGTCCTTTGAAAAAAAGCACCAAATTGACACGTTTCATCTGGACTTTGCACCCTCTTTGGGAAGATGTATAGGAGGCGCGCCTTATAGTTTAACAAACGCTGCTCAAGAGTGTAGAGATAAACTTACTTGGAAATATTGAAAAAGGAAAATAAAGACCGATTAGTGGAAACTTAACAACGGCACCATGTGGTATGGCTGGAATTACCACCAGTGATACACGAACTTAAACATAGAGCCTAGAGCATGTGGTCCGTTCATTTGCGAATACAAAATGTGAGGGTTAGGTCAAAGTAATCAACATATCATATAAGAACTATTTTAAGTTATCTAGCACTGTTATAATTTAGCAATATTTCAATTATCTTTCGAGAGTTTCTAAATCAAAAAATTTTCATAAATATGTGTAAATGAAATTAAGAAACGGTTAGACTTCTCCAAAGACATTTTCTAATTAATATGTTGTCTCTACAGGAACAAGAATGATTTACTATGACGGCCCTTTGTAAAAAAGAACACAGATTACAATGTGGCTGCTACGCCGATGGAACATCATCATGTTTTGTTTTTGAACACAAGTATATTTGTTTGTTTTGAAATGTAGATCTCTTGATGGTTTCTGTTTTCGATTAAATATGCTATATTGGTTGTTTTTTTTCGATTAAATATGCTATATTGGGTTTCTTTTTTTGAATGAATATGCTATATTGGGTTTCTTTCTTCGATTAAATATGCTATATTGGTGTTTTTTTTTCGTTTAAATATGCTATATTGGGTTTCTTTTTTCGAATGAATATGCTATATTGGGTTTCTTTTTTCGATTAAATATGCTATATTGGGTTTTTTTTTCGATTAAATATGCTATATTGGGTTTGGGTTCAAAATGAAACCCCCCGAGGGAACGGAATTCAGTGACTGATTTTTTGCTTTCATTTCGTTTATTTTAGGGGAGATTTTAATACTAAATCATCACTTACCACAGCACAGCCGAGGGGGGTTTGAGTTAAAACCTCCTACCAAGGGTTTTGCAGTTAAATATCCTTCTTCTATAAACACAACTAAAAAAAATGCAAACGACAATCCCCAAATTCCAAGAAAACATTCAATGAAAATTTTGACTTTAAAACCGCCTCCAAAAATTACGATAAACCCCCTATCAATATAAAAAAACAACAAATAATTACACACTCAAATTTCTATGAGCGTAGCCAAAGGGGTTTTGAGTTTAACCCCCCACCCCCTCCAGTTAGGGTTTGAAGCTAAAAAGTACCTCTTCAATATAAAAAAAGCAAATTACACACTATAAAATCTATAAGCGTAGCCAAAGGGTTTTGAGTTTAAAACCCATGCCAGCGGGGTCTGAAGCTGAAAAATACCTCTTCAATATTAAAAAAAAAAAGCAAATTACGCATTTAAAATGCTATGAGCATAGCCAAAGGGGTTTGAGTTTTAATCCTCCTTCAGAGGGTTTTGATGCTAAAAAATACCTCTTCAATATAAAAAAAGGAAATTACACACTAAATTTCTTTGAGCGTAGCTAAGCTAATGAGGGGTTTTGAGTTTAAATCCCCTTTCTCCAGATGGCTTTTTTAAAAGTTTAAAACCCCTCCAGATGGTTTTGAGTTTAAAATTCCCATACAGAGCGTTTTGAGTTGAAAACCTCTCTCTTCAATATTATTTTAAAGCAAACTACAGTCACCAAATTCTATGACCGTAGCTAAATGGGGTTTTGAATTAAAAAAAACAAAAAAAAACTCCAGAGATTTTTTAGTTTAAAACCCCTCAACAGATGATTTTGTCGATAAAACTTTCCTTTTCGATATAAAATCTAAAGCGAAATACAGGCATGTAATTCCAAGAGCGTAGTCAAAAGAGGTTACAAATTTCTACCAGTGGCTGAGCTTTATTAGTTTGTGGCAGAGCGTCGCATGAGGTTTTGCGGGACATATTCTCCGACAA